>CM037852.1:98202726-98798721 GCA_021234595.1 Delia radicum
TTTTTTTCATACACCAAATAATATATGTATATCGGTCATTTCACGATAGATCGGAAGACCTTACGTCTTCCGCTTTAAATAATATTTTGCATGCAGAAACTCTACGGAGCCAGTTAAAGATTGGCGTTCTATTTTCTCGAAATTCGAAAAAAAACATTGTTTTATTTGCGTATTTCTTTTTTTGAAATATAAAAAATGTGCAAAAAGTCAGTAAGTTTCAACATTCGTTGTTTCTTTAATATTTATCGGATCACTATAATTTAAAAACGCATTGAAGTAGTGCGCTCAGAGTAAAAAGAACTGCATTTTTTTATGCAATTTATTTTTTAAATGCATATTTTTAAAGTTTTTTTATGATTTTATTTATGAAATGATCTAAAGTTTGTTGGATTGTAAGAGCTTTTTTCTCCAAATTTATTTACATGTAACAATTAATAGCGTCGGCAACATTTCTTGGCACTTTTAAACTGCGATCTTCGTCCGAATCAGTATTTTAAAAAATGTCCATTGCTTGCGATATCAACTGCATTGTTTCAGAGATAATAGCAGTGGTAAGCGTTTTGTGTTCATATAAACGACGTAAATCGAAGCATTTATGGAGCGCAACTATTTAGCGATGCGACGCAAACTTCGAAACCATGCAAATCGAAGGGACGCAATCCGGGGTGTGAGTGTAATTGTATATTGTGTTTAGAATAAGTCATAATTAATTCAATTAAATATGACGTTATATACACACAGACATAGCAAAATACAAATAATATTTACACTTACGTGTTTTAAGTAAAACATGTGTTTTGGTGAAAAAAAAAATTTATGGAAAAACTTGAACAAAACATGATTTATTTTAAAACACGTCCAAAATACGTTCAGTTGAAACGTAGTATTAAGGGGCCCTTTAAACGTTTCTGTTTTAAAAACAATACATTAATTTGTAAGATTTTTTATGTACCTGAAAGGTAAGAGAATATTCTAAAATATTTTGTTTTGAAAACTTTCAAACTCACGTTTGCTATTGAATATCAGATATATTACACAGTGACGCAATATTCAACTTTTTGACTCCAAACAAAAAAACACTTATCCCAGCCGAAAGTACTCGATGAGAGGAGAAAAGTAATTTCTGGATTTTGCTAGATTGGTTGCCGTTCGTTTTTTATGAGCCTCTATAGTTTTTTCGCCAAATTCGATTTTGAGCACTTTTTTGCAATTTTCTTCTATTTTTCGCATGGCCATAGCTCCAAAAATGCTGTGAATTTTTTTTGCAGTCTTCAGCAAAGTTGTAGCACTTGACTCGACCAACAAAAATGCTGAATATATTAAGTCGGAAAAATTTCATCTTCATGCTCAAAACCCCAAAAATGTCGAAAAAATTACCACTTTTTCCGTTTTTTCGACTACAGCTCTTGAACTATTGAAAATTTTACCAAACAATCAAGGGAAGAAATGTAGCCTATAAAATTATGAACAACTTTCCAGTACATACTAACTTCATACGACCACTCCTTGATACGGATTTTGCCATACAAATGTGATTAATTTTCATTTTTTTTTTTCTGATTTTATTGTTTTATTGAGCAAAAGTTTAAAAAAGGCACATGTATTTTTTTTTTTGCAATTTAGTATTGAATTTTCTAATTAAAGTGAAAAACATGAAAATATGTGAAAGAGTATGAAAAAAAGTATTCAGCATTTTTGTTGGCCGAGTCAAGTGCTACAACTTTGCTGAAGACTGCAAAAAAAAATTCACAGCATTTTTCGAGCTATAGCCATGCGAAAAATAGAAGAAATTGCAAAAAAGTGCTCAAAATCGAATTTGGCGAAAAAACTATAGAGGCTCATAAAAAACGAACGGCAACCAATCTAGCAAAATCCAGAAATTACTTTTCTCCCTCTCATCGAGTACTTTCGGCAGGGATAAGTGTCTTTTTATTTGGAATTTTTGTGTTGCACTGTGTTATAGAAAAGAAATATGAGGCTGAAATGCTTAGAAATAACAATTTTTAGAACATAATACTCAAGTCAATCCGTTTATCTTTAAAGTACAGAAAGCTTTAAAATTAAATGTATTGTTTTTAAAACAGAGACATTTAACGGAGCCATAACACTGCTATTTTAAATTTAATCTGTTTATACAGCAGTAATTGATTGATTTTCCCAAAATTTCAAAAAAACCAAAAACGCCAATCTTTAAGTGCCTCCATAGAGTTTCTGATTGCAAAATTTAATTGAAATCGGAAGACCCGAAGTCAAAAAATTCTCATTTTTGGCCGATCTTTGGTGGAATGGCCATTATTAATATAGACTTTGTTGAAACATCAGCAAGTAGTAAATTAATTGTTTGTTTTTAATTTCTCAAACTGAAATTCTCAATAATCAGTCATTATGTGTTGAAAAGAAACCAAACAATAATGAGTATGAGAAAGTGTCCAATGTTATGTTATTTTCTAATTTCATAATCAATTTCTTTTGTTGAAACGTGCTCATTCTATGATTCATAATATATGTACATATGTACTTTTTTGGCAAGAAATATTTTTTTTTTTTTATGGGGAATTTCTACTTGAATCAGGCATGATATGAATGGTACAATAGTACTTTTTTCTTGGTACAATTTGTTCCTTAAATGTGCAATGGTAAAGCAATGATAGGGTTTAAAATTTTGTAGAGACAATTAGAGCCCTCGGCCCAAAATCAGAATCTAAAAAATATTTTTTTTTTTTATTCAAAACAACGCAGCTATCCAAGATTCGGAGTAGTTTTCAATCAACATCAGTTTTAACGAAAAAACGTCAAGTATTGTTTTTTTTCATGTGTCCAAAATATATCTATAAAATTTAAAAAAAAAAATATAATATTTCTTATAGTAAAACTTAACATTTTTTTTTATGAATTTTTAGTACAAAAAATTAATTTTACGGGCGGTCCCAAAATTAGCCGACCTGACGTATAGATGGAGGCCGTAATTTGAAAGAAATTACTTTGGTGAAATGTGGCAACCTTATAAAACATATGTTTTAAGTTTCAATGCGACACGTTGTTTAGTATTTTTTTTTTTTTGAGCCATTAAAGCCATTAGGTCAAAGTTATGTAATTCAATACTTTCATTTGAAAGGTCTCAGCCCAACCAATACTAAAGCCGAGCTTCATTCAACTCTGGGAAAGTGTGCACCTTCGTTTACGACCACACAATTTTGGGTGGCAGAGTTTAAATAAGGGCCGTACGAGCTACCAAGACGAACACCGTAGTGGGTAGATCAATTGAGCTGAAAAAAAAATTGGAATTCGACTTCGGCAATAGTCTTGTTGGGTTGAAATAGACATTACGTGTGAAATTTTACAGATCGCACTTCATCTTCAGGGACCGCAAGTCTGTAAATTATTTTAAAAAAATATCATAGTAATTTAGATACAAAATATTTTCTTTCTAGGATTCTTGAATCTGTTGAAAAACACGGTTAAATTTTGTATATTATCAAAACCTCAAATTTGATTTTATTGTTTTATAGTGTTGTTTAGTATTAAATTTGTTTAATTTTTGCTATGGGTTAACTAAAATTAACAAAAAAAAAGTGTAGGGTAGAAGGGGATCATTCGCCAATTTTTTTTAAAGTGCTGTAGTTACTCAACCAGCAATTATTCGGAAAAATTCATTTTTATCTACCATTTTCCACATCTTAACTTTAGCTTGCATGTTTAAACATTAATTATTTTTTTATGTTTCAAAAGTAACTCAAATCGGCTAAACTGCACCACTTATGGGGTAAATTCGCCAAGTTGATGTTGCACTTTTGTCTCCCATAAATTTAACAGCTTTGACGGAAAACTTATATTTTAGTTTAAATACACAGTTCGACAAAATCAGGAAAATTTGATCCATCAGGGTTGCGACCTATTATTGCGAATAGTCTATTCGACGCATGTGACGAATATGGCCATAGATTTTTAAAGTTAGCTATAGTTTAAGAAATAATATTTAGGAAGTTTCAATTTTGTGATACACGTTTTTGCAACAAATATAAAATTGAAAATAAATAATAAATAAATTTGCAACATTCAAATACTAAGAACTATGGCTTTTAATGGAATATATTACACACTTCTTAAGAAGCGATAATATTCCCTATGCATGTACATTAGAGCGACTCACCAAAAAAAGTGCTCGATGTACCCTCCTAAAAATGAACCTTGGACTTTTTTAAGATGACATTTAAAATATTTCGGCTCCAGCTTTGACCTCTCGTGAGCTGGACCATTTTGAAAATGGGTCCATTTTTGCATGTTTTGTTAATTTGAGAATCTGTTTCCTTACCAACATATACAATATGGGTATCATAAGAAAGGTTTTTTTTTTTTAAGGCGAGTCTAAACTGTATATACAATTTGTCCAAGGACGATCATCCATGTCCTTTTTTAAGGATATTCTGTAAAAAAAAAACGGTATTTGAATTTTTTGTTCGGGGTTGTTTGTAATAAAAATGCCAAATTAACATATTTTAATCTTTAGTCAATTTAATTAAATGCGGGGTCTCAACTTTTTTTGAAATTCGTGCTAGTTCGCGTTTTGACAAAAACGCAATGGGGTGGTAACTCTTCGTTTTAAATAGAGCATATGGGTATCAAATTTTTTCTTTTTTGCCAAGTACATCATCTTTGTATGTAAATAATTTAGATTTTTGCAAATTAGATGCATTTTACACGGTGCTCTGGAATATATATAAATGCAGTTTTGTGGTAACTCTAATATGATAGCGGATTTAGTTTCTAGATCATGTATGGATGAAAATAGGACTAAGAAAGAAAAAAAAATGATCCACGACTTTTTGGCGGCATATTTTTTTTTCGCAAATTAAAAAAAGAATATGCCGATTCGATTCTTAAATTAACAAAACATACAAAACTGGACCCTTTTTCAAAATGGTCCAGCTCACGAGAGGTCAAAGCTAGAGCCGAAATATTTTAGATGTCATCATAAAAAATACCAATGTTCATTTTGAGGGGGGTAAACCTTGCACGAATTTCGCTGCCATACAACTTGAGTCGCTCTAATGTACATATATAAAAATATTTAAAAATCCAATATTTAACTTAAAATAACATAACATTATTAACAATAATATACAAATAATCGCGATGTATATAAAAACAAAAAACTAATAAAACTGTAAAAAATATTGCTTGAGCTAGAGTAAAACCTAAATTTTTTTTATATAACTAGAACATTTTTGGTCTTTAAAGTTCCGTAGCGGTATGATGCTTGTTAGGAAAAGACCCTAGCCACGTGTTTGATTACTAAGAAGACAAAAAAACAAAGTTGATAATTAATAGATTTTTTGTTAAAGCTCTACCTAGTCTGGAGGCTCTAGCTTTTCTAAAACTTCGGGTTCTGCTGAGATCTTTAGCCAGATCGAAATACTAGTATGAACCTAGCTAATATGTTTGATTTGCTTTATTTTTGTAAATATACGGAGGTTCAAAGCTGGTTATAAATTGAAAATAACATAAATATAATCTCGATGTACAGTTACTGTCATTAATATTCGGTTTTTATATATAAGATTTTAAAATTTAAAAACTTTCAATGAATTTATTTACATTTAGTAACGGTTTTATTTTTTTCCTTAAATATATATATTAGGTGCTCATTTTGCGATTTTTTTTTTAATAATATCGAAAGAATATTTTTAAAAATAAATTCGAACCCAATCACTACACAAATACATGCTTCATTAATATTCGGTTTTTTGTTTTCATATAAAATACAACCCTTTAATTCTGCAAGTACACAATAATTATTTTTAAAATGGGGAATCCCACATTAAACAAAGCCAAGCGAATAAGTAAAAGTGAAGAAGCATTGTCAAATGCAATTTCTTTTTTTACATTAGCCGTAATGGGACGTAAGGGCAAAAATACTTCGCTAGAGCAACGAAAATTAGTGATTTTTCATTACAAAAAAGGCAAAAAAATATAAATATATTGCTGAAATATTAAATATGAAGCCTAATACTGTCGGTGACATTATACGAAGATATAAAAATGAGGATAGAATAAATTTTAAAAAGCAGACAGGTCAGCTAAAAAAGCTTACCGAGATGGAGGAGCGCCGTATTGTAAAAAAAATCAAGGTAAACCCACGTTTAAGTGCTCCTAAAATTTTAGCTGAGGTTAAGACAAAATTCGGGAAAACAGTTTCAGAAGCAACAATACGTTGCATCATTAAAAAACAAGGGTACAATGGCCGAGTTGCTCGAAAAAAACCTTTCGTCAATTTAAAGAACAGGAACCACCGACTAAAATTTGCTAAGGAGCATATAAAAAGAGATGTAAACTGGTGGGATGACGTTATTTTTCTCGATGAAAGCAAATTTAATTTATTTGGTAGCGACGGAAAGACTATGGTGTGGCGAAAGCCGAATGAGGAGTTGAAAGGAAAAACTATTACTCCCACGATTAAACACGGAGGCGGAAGTCTAATGGTATGGGGTTGCATATCCGCAAAAGGGGTTGGAAAGCTTGTGTTTATTGAAGGTATTATGAACAAGGACTCATATTTGAAAATTTTAAGAGAAAATTTAAAACAATCTGCAGAAAAAATGAGAATTTCATCGACCTTCAAATTGTATCAGGACAATGACCCTAAGCATAAAGCCCACATTGTCGGTGAATGGTTGCTTTATAATTGCCCAAAAGTGATAAATACGCCTGCTCAATCCCCCGACATGAATCCCATAGAAAATTTATAGGACCATTTGGATCGCCGTATCCGTGAGAATCCAGTTTCTTCGAAAGGCGAACTCAAAAAAAGGCTGCAAGAAGAGTGGGATAAAATCAGTGTGGATTACCTTCAAAAAATTAATCATAATATGCCAAACCGTCTTTCTGAGATTATAAAAAATAAGGGATATCCAACCAGATATTTATTTAATTTCTTAAAATTTTTATTCAAATGATTATTTTATATATTATAAAAAACCGAATATTAATGAAGTATGAATTTTTTAAGTTTTCAATTATTTTGTTTTCTTAATGTATTTTCTCAGTGTTCCTTAATCTAAAATAATTTTTTTTGTATCTCAAAATATATTTATAAAACAAACAAAAATTTAATGTGCCTGTTTTTTCCTTTATTTCTTGATAAAATTTAGCTTTTTGTAACTCAAATAAAAAAACCGAATATTAATGACAGTCAGTGTATATAAAAACAGAAACCTAATAAAACTGTAACATATTTTTTTATATACAATCATCACACATATGTACCTTGTACGGTACTATTTAAAATAGTTTTTTAAATAAAAATTACTTTTAGAAATTGGTTTAGGTGCTGAAGGTTTTTGTACCGAATTGACTTAACAATGTTTATTATCAGCACAATATTGTCCATAAGGTGGTGCCCTGTAATTTTGTCGCAACAAAAAAGTTATAACCCTAATGTCTATTCTCGACCACGAGTGAAGTACAAGTGCAAAATTTGGCGACATGAAAGATGATCAATAAGTACATAAATTATGGAAAGGAACATTTAAATAACTCTTTCAAATACAGCGAAAGCCTGGGGAAGGCATATGTGCCCTAGTGGCGAAACCTCCCCCTTCTACCCTACTTATTTTTTTTAAAGGTTTACTACTTTTTCCTCCTATACACATAAACCAGTTTTGTAGTTGCTACCTAATTTTTGTAGTTCCACCTATTATTAAGGATGGGATTCTACCCGGTATTTACCCATATACTATGTAAATACCGTGTAAATACCGCACATATACATTTTTTGGAAATTTATTTGGGTATTTATTAAAACATTTTAAATGTCAATAACTGAAATTTGTGATAATGAAATAGAAAAATTATTGTCTTTGAGAAAAAAGTTTAAATGTATTTTAATCAACATGTCTGTTTTACAACATAAAACCAAAGGAGCATAAAAAAAATTTAAATGCTAAAATTTAGGGACTTTTGGAAAATTGCCCAAAAATTTCGTAACATGTTTAGTTTTTTTTTTTTTTTTTTATATATAGTAAACAATCATATCGAGTATAAAGTATATAACTGATCTCTATTTCAATTTTGTTTCAAAAGCCTCTGCGGGCATAGTACTGCTGAGCGGAATTCGTCAAAATTAACATTATTTGTGCCTTTGGTCAATGCTTTAACTCAAAACCTGGGGAAAATACATTTCTATTCAACTTTATACGTTACATTCAAATATAATTGCCAAAATAAATTATCATTCTTAAATATCGAGTAGACCGCAATATTAAGTCAATACCTAAATTTTTTGAGAATCCACAGATTTAGACAAAGTTTTTTTTGGAAGCACAAAATAAGGGAGTCAATTTCCAGGAAAACGCTAAAAAATATTATACAATGGTTAAACAAGTGCAAAAATGTTTAGATTCAATAAAAAATTGTAATTTTGAGATTTATTTTAATTTTAAACCGCCATAATTTTTGAGCCCTTTGCAGAAAGTGATTCACTCGAACAACTGAAGGTAAGGGGTAATGCATTATGTAATCCATTATTGATAACTCATTACTTTTTGTTAGAAAATAATAATAATACAGGTAATTACAAGGTAAACCATGACTTTATCGCACCCATTGCCAAAGCTTTCCTGGGTACCTTAAACGACGACTACAAAAACCGTAAACTTCTTTATAAAATCTCTGCACTATGCAATTAAGAATATATCCATTGGGAAAAGTACATTATGCCAGCATTCCGCTTCATAAGAATTGAAAAGAAAACTAAAATTAGTCCAACTTCACAGAATTTCACATATTTTCAAACAAATTTACCGTTAGCTTCTTTGCACAAAATCCATTTCAATGAAATTTTCAATGTTCAATATTTATCATGTATTTATAATATTTAACTGAATAAATAATTTTGAAATTTTATTTTTTTTTTAATTTGAATGTAAAAAGAAACTAAACTTTTATTGACAGAAATAAACAAACAAGAGAAAATTAGATTTTCGAAGAGAGTTACCTTTACTCGATTGTGAAATTTACGTGGCCAAAATGTATCGTTTAAATTACATATTGTTGGCATACACCCAAAAAAATAAGTTAGTAGAAAAGTTAGTAAAACGTCTTGTAAATCAGGTATACTATTTTTTAGCAAAATTTTTTGCTAAAATCGTATTTTCAGCTAAAATTTTTGTTATATTTATTCAGCACTTAACTGTTTTATACTAATGCTTTACTAATATACTAATGTTTTACTAATTAATTTTGCTAAAAAAAAATTGTGCTGATAAGCACATTAATAGTGTGGACGACAACCAGATTGAAAGATATACGCAGAATAAAGTAGATGTCGCGGCATGTCAAGATGTAGTTGAGAAGAGGAAAATGATACTAAAAAGTACAACTCTAATAAGACATATAAAAAATCAACCATTGAAGGTTTTGTATCTCTTTTTCATACATAAAACAAAATTGAGGATTAAAATAACTTAAATTTTGCGTTTTCACCGGCTTGTGAAAATAATTGTCTATTAATTAAATAAAAGACAAAATAAAATATTTATTTATTTAAACTAAATGTTTATTTGTGTGGTCAAATTGCAAACAAACATATACAGAAATGTAGACAGAGTAAAGTGAAAGACAAAGACACACATCTTAGGTAGATTTTTATGGTTCCTTTTTCTTATTGCAAAAAGGGTTGTTTTTTTTCGTTTCGTTTGTTTTTGTTTATTTTGCTGACATTAGCAACTTTTTTTGCAAGCATTGAGTGTAGGTAATAAAATTATTTTATTTAAAATCAAACATAAATAGTTTAAATATGCCTGCCAATTCAATATACCTCATACTATTTTTTTGTGTGTAGGAACTATTTTTATAAACTCGTATCCAAAAATATTGATTTATATCTAATTCGATACAAACATTTGTATGGGGATAAAATTCGAATGAAATTGCATCTAATATACATCAAATTGTGCAAATTCGATCTAATTCGATACGATTGTATCGAACTTGATACAATTTGATGTATTTCAAATAGGTTCTCATATCTCAGATTAAATTGGATAACATCACATATCTAATTTATATACAATTTAATATAATTTGAGGTTGACCCATATCAATTTTTTTCAGTGACCGTAAATAATGATTATTGTTCGTTTTTTTAAATCAAAAAATCAATCACTTAGAACAGACATAAAAAAAAATTATTACACCATTATTATTATTTTTTGACAATCTTTGCATTCCGTCATGATTTTTAAAATTTTGATTTTTAAAGTTTTCTTCAATGATAATGATTATTTTTGAGTAATAATAAAAAAAATCAGGCATAATCATTATTTTTGAGCAAAAAAAAATAAAACTCAAAAATAATCATTATTTATGATTTTTATTTTTTTCGCTCAAAATAAAACTCACTTTCATTGCCCAACTCGTGGTAATATGCCAAAAATTTGTTTATAGCCCTAATATGCATGTATCCTGGGCATAAAGAATAGTAAATCTGGTATGTAATCTATAGCCAATTAAAAAAAAAAAATAAAAAAAATCAATGTCACGAAGACTGCAAGCTGTTATAATTCAAATTGAAAGCAAACTAATACTAAATTTTTTCCATATCATTTTTAATGTTACGAATATTTAGTCTTTTTATAGATTGTTGTTTAAATTGGGTACGAGTAAAATAATATTACTAACTCGGTCAATTATAAGGAATATTCCAAAGTGAGCATAATATTAAAATTATTAAAATTAATAATAATAATAAATATTAATAATAATAATAAATTACCACAACCAGTGCCAGATGTTGCAGCTCGTTGGAATTCAACATATAATGTGTTGAACACACTTCAAAAGTTCGAGGATTTTTTTGAAAGGCACCTTAAAAATTCTATGAAAGTCATAAATAATGATTATTTTTGCGTTGTATTTTTTTTTGCTCAAAAATATTGATTATGGCTGATTTTTATAAATATTACTCAAAAATAATCATTACCATTGAAGAAAATCCTTAAAACTCATAATATAATCATTATTGTGTAATTTTTATTATAAAACTCATAATGATTACGGTCCCTGATTTTTTTACTTAGGTATATGTTATATTAATACGCATTCATGCTGTTGTATTATTTGAATACCCTTAATAAGTAAGTATTTTTTGATATTTTCTTTTGGCTATATAATTACGACTTATATTATTTTCTTTTCTGCTTTGCCATTTAAACATATTCAAAATAATTAGAATATAAACATTCATGCCATAAATCCCAGATATATTTTCGCCTTAATTAAACTATTTTTTGTTTGTTTCGGTTTTCTAACACTTATAAAATAAGTCACATGTTGATTTTTATTTCGATTTTTATTTCGATCGATTTGGCTAAAAAGTGAAATTAAAAATTTGAATCAAAAGTAAAAAGATTATTGAAATTATTTTGAATCGCTTTAGCTGTACCAGGACATCTTTAAATCCTTCTAAAATTAAAATCAATACAAAATATTAGGAATTGAAATTTCAAAAACGATCGATTTTAAAACGATTGTTTTTTAATCACACACCAGAATTTGTTTTTGCTCCGCTGCTACAAAGCTTTCACAGAATCACTTCTGAACTGGAAAACTAAACAAAATATAATAGTCAATAAAACAATCAGTAAAACAAGAATGCAGTAAAATTGATGATTAATAGGTTTTTTTGACAAAGTTCTGCCTATTATGGAGGCTCTAGCTTTTCTAAAACTTCGAGTTCTGATGAGATCTTTAGCCAGATCGGAACGCTAGTATCAACCTAGCTAATATGTTTGATTTGCTTTATTTTTGTAGATATACGAAGGTTGGAAGCTCGTTATATATTAAAAATAACATAAAAATAATCTCGATGTATATAAAAACAAAAAACTAACAAAACTGTAAAAAATATTACTTGAGCCAGAGTAAAAACTAAAATTTTTTTATATAATAGATCATGATGCTTGTTAGGAAAAGACCCTAACCACGTGCTTGATTACTAAGAAGACAAGAATGGAGAAAAATTGATGATTAATAGGTTTTTGTTAAAGTTCTGCCTATTATGGAGGCTCTAGCTTTTCTAAAACTTTGGGTTCTGATGAGATCTTTAGCCAGATCGAAATACTAGTATCAACCTAGCTAATATGTTTGATTTGCTTTATTTTTGTAAATATACGGAGGTTGGAAGCTCGTTATATATTAAAAATAACAACTTTTCATACAGTTTAACTTATATTAAACATATTTCTTAATAAAATTGTGATCGCATATCCATACCTCTAACATTAAACAAAAATGTCTGCTGGGATACATCGTAAGTATATTTGTTTTTGTCTGTGTATTTTTACTATAATATTACGAAATTAGAATGTTGTATAAAAAATTAAACAAAATTTTGCTATATTGTTTTACTTTATCTATAATTTGTATTTTAAGATTAAAAAAAAAACTTGTACTTATTTAGACAATTGCGATTTTTTCAAGTTTATTTAATTTGTAGGAAAATAAAATTTTTAATATTTATAAAAAAAAAAGTAATATATAATATTTTTGCTAACTAATATTACGTTATACAATTGCCCTCAACCAGATATTGACTTAAAACTACCAAATATTTATTTTAATTATGAGGCTTTCTTTACCAACTGCCCAAGCGTAAAATGTCAAAACATACAGTATTTAGTACACCGTAGCTTCAATATATATTGCTTACACTACACCAAAGATACACAAAAAAAAAATCCAGTTCCAATTACAATTACAATTATTTAAAAGTTTTATTTATTCGACCTTTCCGTTGTTATTAAATAAATATGCTCGAGATGGTGACAAACAAAGAACGATAGTTCTAAGCTGTGTTTTTTATGTAATCATTAACTTCTTTATTAATATTGTGTAGAGAATTCTTTCAGTGTATTAAGGAAATTGTAGTGTTATATTTTTGACTATTTAATTTATTTTGTTTCAATCAAGATTTTAATCACATCTATTAACAATTTAATTGAATATTGTTCTTAATTTCGAAGAAATTTTAGTATTTTAATTAGAATCGCCAAAAATGGAAAACAATCGAAAAAAATCGCTAAAATTAAAAAAAAAAAAAAAAAAAAAAAAAAAAACTTAAAATCAGACAAACCCGTCACAATTAAAAATTCTAATATTTAAAAAATCACCAAAATTTAAAAAAAAAATCGTCGAAATTGTATATAAAATAGTAGTAATATCGAAAAATTCGTGTTTCTAAAGAATATATTTAAACTTCATTCTGATTTTTTTTATGATTTAGAAGACATATTGAATAATCTGCAAACAAAAATTTAAGAAAAAAAGTTATGCTTTTTCAGAAAAAGGATATAGAAAAGACGATAAATTTTGAAGAATTGAAAAAAACTGTGAGAATATCCATCAAAATAAGAAATTTATAAAGAATTTTGAGAGTGCGCTTTAGTACATTCACCCTACGATGATATACATATCATGAAATCGGTCATAAATATAGTAAGGGAATCTTTCCACTTGTGGCCTATTCCCTTTCATTTTTTCGCATTGTTTCATGAATTTGTCAAAACTGTCAACTGTCATCGAGTTTAATTTCCGGTATCACTATTTTAAAAAAGTTTCGACGAGAATGCACACGTTTTTTTTGGTGTTACTGTGTTATTGCAAAGAAATGCAATTTTTTGTAAACATAAAATCTAAATAACAAAAAAGTTGTAAACAATTTTCCTAATCGGTTTTTTTAAACGGTAAGAAATTTATTTTCAATTTTAATAGAACAAATTGATTTTATAAAAAAAATAATAGATAAAAGAAAATTATAAATTTAATTTTCATAATGTTCCTTAAAGTGGACCTTTGTTATATTTTCTTATTTTTTATGGGTTTCAAAGTTTTAGCATGTTTTATTTACGTCTGTTATAGATCCTATAAAAATATTTTTGTTAAAAAACATTAGAAATCTAATAAATTCTAAAGTACTTTCTACATCTGAACTACACTCTAAAAAATTATTGTAAATTTACTACTATAAAACGAGTAAAGTTTCATGTATTATTACGCTAATTCGGTAAATTTATACATCAAAATGCGTAAAACTATTTTGCGCACACTTTTATATACAATAATACCCACTTACAGTATTTTTACCAATTATGTGTTTACAATTAAACACATTATGCCTAAAAGTAGTATTATTTTGTTAAATAAAATTTTAACGCACAAAGTTTGTAAATATACTAACTTATAATAGTAATTAATATTTTGACATTTTTAAATTGAAAAAAAAAAAAATGAAACAAATTAAAAAAAACAAAAAAAAATCTAAAAAATTTAATTTATTGACAATTTTAATAGAAAAAAATGTATAACAGTAGTATTTGTGATAGTTTTTAGTTTATAGTTTATTTCCAAGAGTTTGCAGCATAATTGTGGAAAAATATTTTCAAAATATAATGTATGTACAGAGCTTTAAAGAATAAAATTCTTCATTCGATTTATTCAGTCGGTTTTAACTCAATCGATTAAAAAATATCGCCAATATTGAAAAAAATTGGCAAAATTGAAAAAATCGCCAAAAATCGCTAAAATTGGAGAAAATCTTTAAGATAAAAAAAAATCACCAAAAATGAAAAAAACGTCAAAATTAATAAAAAAAAATCGCTGAAATTAAAAAAAAATCTTCAAATATGAAAAAACAACTGTAAAATTTAAAGATAATCGCCAAAAATGAAAAAAAAATCGCTAAAATTTAAAAAAAATCGCAAAAAATTAGAATAATCCCTAAAATTAAAAGAAAATCGGCAAAAATAAAAAAAATCGCCAAAAATTAGAAAAATAGCTAAAAATGAAAAAAATTTCGAAATTAAAAATAAAAAATTTGCAAAAAAAAAATCGCCAAAAATGAAACAAATTTTTTATTTAGTCAATTTTTAAAAGGCACATATTACGAAAACTAATGGAGCTGGGGGAAAAATTGCTGCACCATTGTTCAAAACTCAACCCCATTACCCCTACAACGATCCTAAATTTCGATTTGATTGGCTGGGACTCGTAAATCGCGTTTTTCTCGAAAAGTAAGCATCGCAGATAAAAAAGAGTATTTATTTGAAACATCACCTATGTTTCAAAAACTAACGGTGATAAATAAAAGACACGGGCAACTTTTTCCAATTTGAGCAATTTTTTTATCAATTATGGTGATTTTTTTTTTTAAATTTTCGCGATTTTTTATTTTTGCCGTTTTTAAATTTTGAAGTTTTTTCATTTTGGCAATGTTTTCACTTTTAGAAATTTTTGGCGATATTTTTGTTTTTGGCTATTTTTTTTTTTAATTTTGGCAAATTTTAGTAATTTATTTTTAATTTTGGCGATTTTTTTTAATTTTGTCGATTTTTTCAATTTAAGTAATTTTTACATTTTTGGCATTTTCAATTTTGGAGATTGTTTTAAATTTTTGGGATTTTTTTCATTTTAAACGATATTTTTTTCGATTTTAGCGATTTTTTTCAGTTCTGGCGGTATTTTTCAGTTTCGCCGATTTCGGCAAATTGTAAATCGATTAAGTTTAAAATAGATTGAATTCGCAATGATTGAAGAAAAAAAAAATAATACGATTTAAATAAATCCGATTTAATTTTTTTAAAATAGAATTCAATCTTTGAAGCTCTGTATATGTACAACAACTTATATACAAATATTTATTATTAAATTTATTATTATACAACACATTAATAAAACTCTTTCTAAAAATTAATTTTTTGTTTTATTTGAAAATTTTTTTGGGCTGTTATTCTTTTTTTACCAGAAGGTAAAGATACGCATTTTTGGGGGTTTTTACGCTTATAAATATGTATTTTTACGCATTTTATTCGTATAATTGCGCGAAAATTTGGTAAAATTACTCATTTATTTATAAATTTTATCAAAATTTTACGCACTTCCATTGTAAATTTACCAACTTTGTGTTCACAAACTTACTCTCAATGTGCGTATTTATTTCATTTACACACATAGAGTAAATTTACCCAACTTATAGTAGGAGTACAGTTTCCTACTATAAGTTGGGTAAATTTCAACAGAAATTAATTAGAGTGTATGTAATAAACGATAAAAAAAAAAAATTGTAGTGCACAAGAGTCACAAAGCTCGACTTTGTGTTCATTACATGTCTGTTGACTTTTTATAAAAGCACTTATGTCGAGTTCAAAAATTTTTTTAAGAATTTTGTAGTCAATTAACATTTCACATAAACACTGTATACACTAAATGATATGAGACCGACTCAAATCAACTTATTTTAAAGTTTTTGTTACTTCTGTTTGACAAAAGAATTTATTTCATTTGTAATATTAAGCGTTTCAATTCAGCGATTCTTTTTTAGTCCAAAATGTACGACATTGGAAAAAATCTTAAAATTACACTAAATAATTTTTTTTGTATATTACAAGTTAGAAATTAAATTGAAAAAAAAAAATTTTAATTTTCATTACTTGAACAGTTCATGCGAATAAAGACGAATAGACCATTTGTAGAATTTTACAGTGGACAATAAAAACGCAGGAAACGATTAAAAAATAATATTTTTGTCAACTTTTTGGTATTAGCTTAAAGATTTAAGTCACATCTACCTATATACAAAATTTTAGTAAGGTATTCGAAAGAGAACTTGCCAAAAATTGGACTTCAATTTTTGCTTAAATGGAAAAAGGGCGAATATCCAAAAAAATGTATTGAAATTTGAATAAAAATGTGTTATTTTGCAGCAGATTTTGACTACATTTTCATGAGACTTGCAAAACTTGACGAACTATGGTTGGTATTTGTTTGTAACACTTTAAGGACAATTAAGTACAATTTTAGCTAATATCAATTTTAAACTCGCAGCTAAATAATTTTTATATAATATTCTGTTAAGGATGGATATTCGCCCTTTTTGCTTTCCACACTTTAAAGTCTTATAACTCAAGAACGGTGTGGTTTGTTCCTCGTAATGTTCTTTTAACACATTGTTACCGAAAGTAAAATTTTTGTATGTTTTTGTGTTGTATTTAATCAAAATTGTGCGTTAGTTCACTCCCAATTTAAACAAAAATATAAAAATATACGAATTATTGCACTTTCAAAGTCATTTTTTTAGCCTTAAAAGTCAAAATTTTCCCAAAATTTCTGCATAGGATTGTAGGGCTCTGCTAATAAAATGCATTTATGCAAAGAAACGTGTTTGCGAAAAAGTAGTCTATTCGTCCTTATTCGCATGAACTGTTCAATATATGAAAAAATTATAAAAAAAATAATGAATTTGCATTCAGTTAATAAAATTGTTCATTAACTATAAAGAAAAATTCTATCAGTGTGCGCCCCGGTAGGCTAGTTGGTAGCGTGCTGGCTTATCAGCGCGGGGGTCGTGGGTTCGATTCCCACCAGAGGCACTGGTTTCTTTTCGCTACAACGCGCAGAAGGCCATAGTAGCTAGTGCTCGGTTAGGGTAATAGTATATAATTTGTAATTATATGATTATTAATTAATAAAAAAAAAAATAAAAAAATTCTATCAGTGTAGCGTTCGAGAAAATATGTACGAAAAATTATGAAAAAGATATTTATATTTGTTTAACCATGTGGTTTGTATGACATAAATGCTTCATATATCCTTTATCGATACACGTTAGTTACACTTGGGAAAATCGGAAATTTAAGTTAAATATTACTTTTGAGTTGTTTTGACATCATTTTATATCTATTTTATACCTTTTTAGAAAGTTTTAATTACACAGCCCGACAAAATTAAAAAAGATTTTTGCTTCTTTGAATTTATCAACTGATTCTACTTAGTTTGGGTGCGCTGAATTCAAATATGTAATCAGTTTGTCTCTATAAGCTCTAGTTTTCATGATATAGCTTTTTTTTAAGTATTTAAAAAGTAGTATCCGACCGAGTACTCGGCTTCGGCTTCGGAGTTCGGCCAAAAAGTGAAGTTCGGCCAAGTTCGGTGTTCGGCCAAATTTTGTCCGAATTTGGCCGAACTACCGAACTTTTTATGATTATTTATAAAAAGCACAAATAAATAACAACTGTGGTTATATTAACTTTTCAGAATTTACAAAAAAACTACATAAAAAATAAAACGTTGAATATGATAGAATACCAAAAAAAAAACGATATTTAAATATCAATGTGTGTGAAAAAATTTCAAAAAGCCAAAAGAGTTTAAAAAACATTTCCAGAAATATACCTACAAGACTTATAAGCAAATAATCAAATTTAATGCGATATAATTTAAATAAACGTATACTTTCATATTTTGCAATTAATTTCGATTGGTAAGTAATCCTAAAAAGAGAATAAGAGGTTCATCAATTTCTGATAGACATGATGCAGTACCAGACTTAGAAGTAGCAGAACCAAATGAAAATTTTATTGAAAAAGAAATTAAAATGTTTATTACGGAGCCTTTAGGTCCCGATATATAAATATATTTGAGTATTGGAATTCAAGTCCATTTACAAATATAAAAGCTGTAGCAATAAAATATTTATCAGCCCAGCTAGTGTAGCTAGCGAACAGCTTTTTAGCGCTGCCGGACAGCTGTATTCTGATAGACGAAGCAATTCACATGGTGTGAATGCGGAAAAATTGCTTTTCTGTCATTACAATATCAAACTATTTAATTTTAAATATTTTTTTTCTATATCAACTTAAAAATCGATCAACTATTTTTCTTTGACTATAAAATATAGTACAAATATTTTATTCTTTTTTTGTACTTAAAATAGAACAACTATTTTCCAAATATGATTTTTTAAAAAAATATACCTATAAATTTGTATTTTGTTTATGTTTAATAACTTTTTGGTTTAAATTTATTGATCTAAAAAAAAATTTATATTTTTTTTATTAAAACAAAAAGTTCGGCTTCGGCTTCTGTTTCGGCCGAACATTGATATTATGGCCGAAGTTCGGCCTCGGCTTCGGCTTCGGCCGAAAAAAATGAGTTCGGTCGGACACTATTAAAAAGTAAAACTTTTCCATGGGAATTGCCGTATTTTGTAAAAGTAATAATCTGTGGGATGGACATATCTCAGGAAGTAGGAGGAGCTTATCCAAGATTATGGTATTAATCTCTTCTTTGGAAGATTCTATAGCAGATTAATGCATCAATCATATTTGTGTGTGGGGTTTAAGGGGTTAATTTTTAATTTCAAAAAATTGAGTGTTGGCCTGTGTTATGGGTCAACTTTAGGGTACATATTCCCTAATGTGGATCTTTTGAGTTGTTCTGAAAATTGTTGTATAACTTTTTTATATTAGTTACCATAAGAAATGGATGAAAATGCCCAAGCGGTTGGCCTATAAGCTGATGTATTTGGATTTGGAATATTCCACTTGGTTTTTTTTTTTATATAGCCCAAATACCTGATGTAGGGCCACACTAGGATACATTCCCTTAGTATAATTATTGGAAAACTTTATTATAAGAGTATACCATTTTATATTAAAGGTGTAAACAGTATTAACATATAAATTTGCCACATTTTTACTGGAAATTAGTTATTTGGACCAAGTCCTTGGAAAGAGCTGTAAATAGCCTATTTCATAAACAATCCACATGTTGACATTTCCTGTTAAACAAATTCTCTCCTGCATCCGTAGCGAGCAAAGAAATTTCGCGATGGCTTATGAGTTAGGATCTGTTGGCTCCATAATTACTATTACAACATAAATTTTAAATTACATTTAGTTTAGATGACGGAATTGTCGATTAAATAAATTGACTCCAATAGCAGCAAGTTGATTTTTTTTTACAAATAAACAGGCATTTATCGATCATATGTCCATTTGGTATCTCAAAAATTGTGAACTCTAGTTATAGCTGTTGAAATGATTACCTACTACTACCTTAAATTACCTGCAGCTTGCTGAAACTTACTAACAAAAATTACTAAAAAACTATTGAAAGCAATTGTGGAGTTCTTTAGTGAACTTTGACCGATATTGGACGTCTCGTTGTGACTAGTCTTGCATCCTGAAACTCTGTCATCTGCATATGACAATTTCAATTTTATACGTCCCAAGTAGACTAATTACTCACTAATTTAGGCCAATAAATATATACAATTCTAAAACAAATATGTATGGCATTCATATGTCTTTTATTTAGCATTAGGACCTTTCTTTGTAGTCATTCTTTTTTTATTATAATAGTTAAGATGTATTTCAATAGTTTATATAACTTTTAAAAAATACCGAAGTCACTAATACCCCATAATAATTATGTCGAATTTTTAGGTTAATTCTTATTTGAGCGGACTTGGTCAATGTCTATTTAACTTCTTAAATGAATAACAAATTATAATTTATGAAAATCCTTCGTTATGCAGCACTTTTGAGCTTTTTTATCTTATTTGGATTTTTGAAAAAAACGTGTTGACAGCGACCTCTTGCGAATAAATATAAAATTCATTTTACTGTTTTCTTTGCAAAGTATTTACCAAACTTTACTTTATTATAATAGTATTAGAAGCACTACTATTTTTTTGACCGAATAAATATGTTACTTTTTGGAAAAAAATTGTCATTTAAAGAAAAGTGGTGTGTCGATTAAAAAATTAATTAGCAGGGTAAATAACTATCAAATTACTCTATTCGCAGATATATGATTTGTTTTTATACTGAAATAAGTTCGCTTAGATTTTTCAGCTTTTCTAAATTCAATATGGGCACTACTATTTTTGTGACCGAACCTGTAAATATTTTAAAACCTACAAGAGTGTTTATAACGATTCCAATACATTTTAATATCAAAGCATTACATTTAGCATATTAAAAAGTCATCCTAACGATGGCGGTACATAGAATCTTCATTTATGGAGAAAGGAGGCATAACAAAATATAAATAAACGACTTTTCAATTAATCAATTGGTAATTTCGTTCGACGAAGTAAGAATTCGACGAAATAAGAAATCCACGAATTACAATTATTCCACTCATCATGCAAAATGTCTTTATATGGCATTTCGATCAAATTTATAAATTACAAAATTTATAAATACTACTAAAGAATTTGTAAATACACTACAAGCTCGGTATTCGCGACTACCCATTATCGCGACGGCCCGGTTATCGCGACGGCTTAGTTTTTAACATTACAGGTTCTATAATCGCGACAGTTTAACGAAAAACGGGTTAATTTTCGCGACTTTTATCTGTTTTATAAATTTGATTACAATGTCTATAATCAAAAAAGGGAAATCCCCGTCTTTTGGTATATTTACCGTTTTGGATGATTTTGATCTTTAATATTGTCAGTTTATTAGTGTCATTTGCTGTGTAAATACATCTCTTAATATGGGAAAAGTTCAACATATTTTAAAGCCAACGATTTCTCAAAAATTAGATATTTTAAAAAAAATTTAAAGTGGAGATTCCATAAATTCAATTTGCGTGAATTACAAGTTGCATAAGTCTTCGGTTTACCTCATTATAGAGCAAAAAAATTCATTAAAAAAGTTCGTACGTACAAACAGAAAGTGGCCCTGGCAAACGTTGCACCTTAAAGAAAGCTGAGTACCCAAGAATGGAAAAAAATGCTTTATAAGTGGTTTGTAAAGCAAAGGGGAAAAAATATTCCAATATTAGCAGAGATTTTACGATCAAAAGCCAGTCATTTGTATTCCAAAAATTATCAAACCAATTCAGGTTTCAATGCCAGTGAAGGATGATTAAAGAAATTTAAGCGTCGACATGGAATAAGATTTTTCAAAATTACAGGCGAGAAATTGTCTTCGAAACCTCATCTTATTGATCTATTTGTGAAAGAGTTCAAGGATTACTTTGATGAGCACGGGTTGACTCTTCACCAAATCTACAATGCCGACGAATCCGGTTTATATTACAGGATGCTTCCAAATCACATTCTTGTCACATGTAATGAGAAAACGGCTCCCGGCAGAAAAATATGTAAAGAGCGAATAACTTTTTTGCCCTGTTCAAATTCGAATGGCACAGACAAACTGAAATTGTTGATTGTTGGAAAATCGAAAAACCAACGCGCTTTTATATGCTTTTTCAATAACCCTGTAATGTACAAGTCCAGTAATAACGCCTGGATGACATCATTTCTATTCAAGGACTGGTTCCATCACGAATTTGTTCCCCACGTAAGTTAATTTTCAGCAATTAGTAAAATTAAGTTGTTCATAGGTAAAAATCTGTTGGCTTCAAAAGGTCTACGTGATTCAGCAGTTATTTTAAAAAATAATTTTCCAAAAAAGCAACTCAAAATCTCCAATTTCTTTAAAAATGTTTAAAATGTAAATATGTATATCAATTATAGCAATTCTAATTTTAAAAATTACATACAATTTTGCAATAAAATTTTAGGTTTTGTTATCGCGAAAATTCAGTTTTCGCGCCAGGTCTGGTTTTTACTTAGTATCGAAAATCGAGCTTGCACTGTACTACTAAGAAGGAAAACAATGGATATTCAGCTTGTAAGCTTTATTTCTTTCGCAGACTGTATTTTCAATCTATTTGCAATTATAATGCAAAAATTTGTGCATTGGAATGTCTAGTTTATGCACATTAATAAATTTTATTAATTTTGTAGCAAACATAAAATTTATAAGGATAAAACTTAAAAATACTAAGTTTACAATTTCCTTGCAATACCAGTAAGATATCCTAATACCAACACCAACATGATTATACTCAATTTAAAGATAATTTTGTGTAGATTTCTGTTCTTAAAGAAATTTTTGTGTTTTTAAGATACAATTTCAAAAAATTAAAAAAAAATATACGAACAAATTGGGTAAATGATGTAAATATAAAAACCGTAACATTTCAAAAAATTAGAAATTTGTTTTCCAGGTTTGGATTCAGCGTCTTAGGTCTATTAAAAAATATGTGTTTCCAAGCCAGGTTTTTTTGGCCGTTGAGTAGTGTAATAAAAAACAAAAAAAAAACTTCTGAATATGAATCATTGTGTTTAATTTCTCATTCAATCTTATCTGCTAGAGTACATATGTATGTAGTAACTTCCTATAAAAGTCTTTCATAACACAGTGCAACAGTGAAAAAAATGCACGGACTCGACAGTATAGGTTCGATTGTACTACCAAAGGTTAGTAAAACCCTGTACTCGGTTTGGCCAGTTTGACTCAATTCAATTTTTTTTATGGACCTCAGAAGATTTTGAAAATCACTGCACCACAAAAACAGTAAACCACAAAAAAAGTAACCAAAAAATGCAATAAAAGTGTAGTCTTGTCAAAAACGACTATTTATAAGGTACAAAGTGGTGTTTGTAAGCTATTTCGGATGTCTAGACACATTCAGATTGTATTGATATGTTTACAAAAGTTGTTCAGATTTACAATGGCTACAATTTTGCCATATATTGTTAGTGAAAAGTTATAAGTCGCTGTATGTTATGCTGAAAAAAGCAAAAAAAAAAAAATAGTTTTCTCTAATATTTTTTTAAAAAAGTGCAGGAAAAATGATTTTATGCACATAAAATGTTTATAAAATTGTTCAGTAGACTCTTCACTACATTATTGCCAAATATAGTTAAGCAATATCATCAAGGCTGAATTATCTGTTGGCCAAAAACTGAGCTCGCCTTTTTTTGAGTGGTGCACTGATTTTCAAAATCTTTTGAGGTCCATAAACAAAAAATTGGTAGTCAAACTGGTCAAACGGGCCAAACCGAGTACAGGGTTTTACTAACCTTTGGTAGTACAATCGAACCTATACTGTCGAGTCCGTGCATTTTTCCAAAAGTCTTCATTTGTTGCACTGTGTAATTAAACAACAATTTCAATTTAATTATAAACAAAATTATCTATTAAAGAGCAAAAATACCAAATAACGCTGTTTCATTACAGCTAAATGACTTGTACAAAATAATCACTTTTTCTGTTAATGATATTAAAAAAAATATATTCTGTTAAATCTTTATAGCGCTTAAATCAATTTTTTTAAAGATTAGAAAGCTGCAATTTCAAATAATTACGAAAAAGAATTCAAAAATCTATATTTTCTTTAAGTTTTTCTATCAAAATAAACTTTTCTCCAACGTTGTTGTTAATCAATCACGATAATCTAATTTAAATGATTTGAAAAAAATATTGACCTATTTCTTAGTATCTGTCCTATATAGTTGCCGGTACGCCATTCATATGAAAAAAGTAAACTAAAAAATTATTAAATCAAGTTCTTTTCTACTTGTTTGAATGAATGTTCATTTTTTTTTTTTTTTAATTCATTGACATTCAATAAGTAACGGCTAAAAAAAATAAAACAAAATTACCTCTTAATAGCGGATAAGATATGAAATAATCAGAGTTAATTCATAATATGCCGACACATGTCAAAACAATATTAACAAATAAGTAAAAAAAAATGTAATTTATCGCAACGACTATACAATACCCTAGACACTCGGGAAACAACATTCAAGATTTTAGAGTTTGGCAACTCTGGTTAATTTTACTTGAAAAAACTAGCATTGAAAAATCTTTAAAATTATGAGGTTAGAATGAAGCAAATACATAAGTACACTCATAAAAAAGCCAGTAAAAATAGTCGAAAATAGAATTTTCAGAATTTTCATTAAAGTTGAGAATCACAGTCTTTAGGTGACCTAAATTTTTGAATTACTTAATTTTAGTTGACAATTGTAGTTCAATTAAATAAGAATTTAGCTAAATGAACAGAATTTTTAAACTGTAAAAACAATAAATGCATGTTAAAAAGGTCTTTTCGGATATGTCTTTTTAGGTTGCTAGTGGGGGTAAAAATATTGCCTGAATCACGAACTTGAGTTTTTACTAAATGCCATATAAAGAAATGAAATGAAAATAACCCTTTTTGGCCTTTGTCCAAAATTAGAAAATTACGCTTTTAATCCATTTGGACCAATGAGGGTAAAGATTATCACTGAAAATTCTTCACAGAGAAATTATGTATATTTAATACACTCATAGAAATAAACCTGTAAAAATAGTAAAAAATCTACTAAAAATAAGTTAAAAATGAGCCTGCAGCAAAAAACTGCTAAAATTAGCTGATTTTTTTACTAAATATAAGAATAGCAAACATAAATCTGTTGCAGTTATATTAGTTTTTTGTTTTTATATACATCGAGATTATTTTTATGCTATTTTCAATTTAAAACGAGCTTTCAACCTCCGTATATTTACAAAAATAAAGCAAATCAAACATATTAGCTAGGTTGATACTAGTATTTTGATCTGGCTAAAGATCTCATCAGAACCCGAAGTTTTAGAAAAGCTAGAGCCTCCATAATAGGCAGAACTTTAACAAAAAACCTATTAATAATCAATTTTGCTCCATTCTTGTCTTCTTAGTAATCAAGCACGTGGTTAGGGCTTTTCCTAACAAGCATCATGACGCTACTAAACTTTGAAGACCAAAAATGTTCTATTTATATAAAAAAAATTTAGTTTTTAGTCTGGCTCAAGTAATATTTTTTACAGTTTTGTTAGTTTTTTGTTTTTATATACATCGAGATTATTTTTATGTTATTTTCAATTTATAACGAGCTTTCAACCTCCGTATATTTACAAAAATAAAGCAAATCAAACATATTAGCTAGGTTGATACTAGTATTTCGATCTGGCTAAAGATCTCATCAGAACCCGAAGTTTTAGAAAAGCTAGAGCCTCCATAATAGGCACAACTTTAACAAAAAAACCTATTAATCATCAATTTTGCTCCATTCTTGTCTTCTTAGTAATCAAGCACGTGGTTAGGGCTTTTCCTAACAAGCATCATGACGTTACTAAACTTTGAAGACCAAAAATGTTCTATTTATATAAAAAAAATTTAGTGTGTACTCTGGCTCAAGTAATATGTTTTACAGTTATATTAGTTTTTTTGTTTCTATATACATCGAGATTATTTTTATGCTGCATTTACAAATATTTAGTTATATTTGAAGTAAATTTTAGTTAATTAAAAGTAACAAATAAAATTGCTTAAATTAGCAAAAACATTTACTAAATATTAGTTGAAAAAAAATAATCATTAAAAAATGAGAAATTTTGAAAGCTTTTTATAGTTTTTTTTTAATGCGAATAAAAGTCAGCCCTTATGAAATCGGCAATCTACAATTTTTTGGCAAAAGCTTTTGTTGATTTTAGCAAAATAAACTGTTGTACGCATTCTACTAAATTTGAGGTATATATAGCAAAAGTTTAATTGATATTATAGTTTTTGTTTGCTATTTTGAGTCTAATTTTACAGAGTAAAATGCTATTTTCAATTAACTAAACTTAACATCGAATATAGCTTAAATTTTGTACAGTAAAGAAAAAACCCCGAATTTTGTGATTTTTTTTTTTTTTTTGCTAAATAAACAGCAAAAATAAATATGTTAACTTTACAAAATTTTTTGTATATTCGAGTTGAAATTTAGTTAATTGAAAATAGCTATATTAGCAAAAACTTTTAGTAAATATTTGTAGACTAAAAACAGCAAACAAAATCTATAAAGTCAACAAAGTATTTGTTATATTTACCTTAAATTTAGGAGCATGCAAATAAGATTATATTTTGCGAAAATCAAGAGAAATTTTTGGTAAAAGATTGTAGATTGCCGATTTCTGAAGGGCAGATTTTTATTCGCATTAAAAAAAAAATATAAAATAACCTGTTTTAAATTTGTATAGTCTACTAATATTTAGCAAATTTTTTGCTAATTTTTGCAGATTAATTTGCTACTTTAAGCTAACTAAAATTTATCTCAAATATAACTAAATATTTGTAGATTCAACAGATTTATTTTTGCGATTTGTATCCCATTAATATTTAACAAAAAAAAATCTGCTAATTTTAGCAGTTTTTTCTGCAAACTTCATTTTTAACTAGTTTTTAGTACATGTAATCCATATGTAAAATACACATAAACTGTTGTTCAATTTACGTAAGTTTTGGTTATTTTGACATTACAAAAAATTTTGTAATTTTCGTTTACAATAGTAAAATTGTATTTGTATATTTTACGAAATTTTGTAAAAGCACAAAAAAAGGGTAGACGTATAAAAATTTTGTTAAAGTGCAAAAAAATTTTGTATGTTTTCTCATATTTACAAAATTTTATAGCATTACTTACGAAAATTTTGTAATCTTACAATTTTTTATAATTTGTGTTAAAAATAATTTATTTACAAAACTTCTAAATTTTTGAAATTTCTTATATTCGAAAATTCTGTAATAGTTACAAAATGGTTGTACATTGTACGAAAAAAAATTTACGAAAATAATTTTGTATTTTTAAACATAAGAGTGCAGTTTTGGCAGCGTAGAAACGTAAAAGTAATTGTTTTTTCTATTGTGGGTCATTCTTTTGCATTTAATGAAATGTTAGTGTTCCTTTTTGCAAGTAAATTTTTATTTGTTTTTAATTAAATTTTGAAGCGGTATTCACCTGTATAATATTCTAAGTGCAGTATATTTTTAATTTGGAATAATAAGTGCCCTCTTAATGCATATTCATACGCTCTATTGTTTATATTTTTTCCAAGACAAAAATAAGTACTAATCGCCAAAGTACTTAATATTCGCGTATTACAAAACACGCAAAATGTGTATTTTTAAATACTGTATTTAAATTGTTAATAGTCACGTCATTTGTTTTTTTTTTTTTTTTTTTTTTTTAATAAGACTTTTAAATGCAATTTTATGCATAAGAAAACAAATGGTTAGTTTGTTTTAAATTACCACCCTAAAATTAAGTTTAAACTACACGTGTCAGATGATGGTGTGCCATGGAAATACTTGGATTGAATTATCATTCTTCGAAGAACAGACTATTCGAAAATATCCACGTAAAAACTTTCATATGCAATGTTATCTTATTAAATATAATATTATATAAAAACATATAACAATACATAACTTAATATGATCATATATAATTTTATCTTGGATTTGGTTTACCGAAAATTTTTCATATTAATAGCCTAAGTATACATATATTTATTAATGCTACTATTGATATGACATATAAAACTACATAATATGCATTATTATAATTATTATAATTATTATAATTATTATAATTATTATAATTATTATAATTATTATATTATTATAATTATTATAATTATTATAATTATTATAATTATTATAATTATATAATTATTATAATTATTATAATTATTATAATTATTATAATTATATAATATTATAATTATTATAATTATTATAATTATTATATTATTATAATTATTATAATTATTATAATTATTATAATTATTATAATTATTATAATTATTATAATTATTATATTATAATATTATAATTATTATAATTATTAATATTAATATTATATAAATTATTTATTACAAATGTCAAGTTTGAATTTCAAATTTTAGCTTTGGACATGATAAATATTACAAACTAAATTGTGGACCATATTATATCTTATTTTATTAAATTAGATATTATCTTATAATTATGGACAGGAAATTTATGCTTAAAAAAGTGTTTTATGCTCCTATAATATGCGCAAAAAATCATAAAATATGCTACAAAAATTACAAAAATATGCACTTAAATTTTTTTTTGTCAATTATTTTATTTATTTAAAAAAACTTATTAAATTTTAAAGTTAATATATATTGATCACGTCTTGCACAATTAACAAAAAATTCTAAGTATTAATATTGAAAAACACGCATTTAAAGAACCACTGAAACCTATATCTCTTAACACTTTCAGTACCGACTTTTGTTTATGGATATATTTCTATTTCGACTTCAGATTATTGTTAGGGGTCCTTAAATTAAAAAAAAATGTTCAAATGCTTGCCCTCGTCCCTCCTACCCATCAAAAATTGGGCATGAAAATTGAATTTTTGAAACTTTTCACTTTTATATTTATTTAAAAATGCGTACACTGTAGTGTACAAAGATAGTCAAAGGGTTAATCGTAGTTTGCATATAAAATTTAATAGAACACTTAAAAGGACTTGGACAGCTTGAATCACTGCTCGCTGGTCCAATATAAAATTATGTTTTTTTTTACTAAAAACTAAGAAAAATTCAATAAAAACATGTAAAATAAGTAAATAATGCAAAAATATATATTTAATGCCAAATAACTAAAAATATGCCATCAAAAAATATGTAAGCGAAATATGCAAAAAATATGTATTTATAACAAAATATGCAAAAATATGCACTAACAAATCTATGCCATTTTAACGCAAACTCTTTGATTCACAAAGATATTTTGTTTATCCTGTTTTCATACTTAAAGAAAATAATATGCATTTACACGAATTTCCGGTTCCTGCATATAATGTAAAAATTTTTAAAATTGGATAAGGACAAAACTGTATCAAATAACTTCTAATTCTATCTCAATTAATCTAATATGATGCAATTAGATGTAATTTGATACAATTTAATCGGGACATTTTTCGGTTGAAATTTTATATTATTATCAGGGATGGCAGGCAATACCGTTATCGATTAAAAACCCTTTCAACTGACTATCGTTATCCCTAAAATAACGTTACATAAATAATTAATTACCATTATCCGTGAAATACAGTTACCGTTATGACTAAAATACCAATATCCTTAAGATATCATTACCGAAATTACTAACAGTTATTACTAAAATAAAAATACCGTTAGCAAAATAATCTGACAAAATCAGAAAAAAAAAATCGCAGTAAATAGATATACAGGGTGTCCGCCGGGAAGGTATACTACTTTGTTTGTTTATAATTTTTGATTAAATGAAAGAGAATGGATCTTATATTGATAAATGTTTTATTTAATGTCGGCAATTATGTATGGAATACAATATCAGATAAATGTCCGCCCTGTTAGCCTCACAAATGCGAGCCCTTTTGAGCACATTTTTCATTACATTCTCACACATTTCACGCGGTATTTCATTAATTTCATTACGAATATTTTGTTTGAGTTGCTCAAGCGTTTCCGGTTTGTTTGCATAAACCTTGATTTTCAGATATCTCCCCCAAAAGAAGTCCGGAGCAGTCAAATCAGGCGACCGTGGAGGCCAATCAACATCACCATTTCTTGAAATAACTTGTTGTGGAAAGAGGTCTTGCAGTAATTCCATTGTAATCCTGGCTGTATGCGATGTGGCACCATCTTGTTGATATCACATGTTAATCAAGCCCAAAGCATGCAGTTGTGGCGTTCAAAAGTTTTCAATCATATCACGATATCGCTCCCCATTCACAGTTACCGTTAAGCCGTTTTCATTTTCAAAGAAGTAAGGTCCAATGATTCCTCCTGATCAAATTGCACAACAGACTGTCACTTTTAATGGATGCAAAGGTGACTGATGAATAATTTGAGGGTTTTCCATTGCCCAGAACCGACTATTCTGTTTATTCACATATCCATTCAAATGAAAATGTGCCTCGTCACTCATTATGATTTTTTCATGAAAATCGGGGCGAGCTGTAACATCATATTGGCATATGTACGGCGACGTAAATGGTCTTGTGGAAGAAGCTCTTGTGTCAACTGAATCTTAAATGGAAACAAATGCAAATCCTTGTGCAAAATGTTGGCCAAAGTTGTTCTTTGAAGAATAAGCTCCAGAGCACGGCGTCGAATTGAGGTTGATGGATTGTTTTGAAGACTTTCTTGAGCAGCAGTAATGTTTTCAGCCGATCTTGCAGTACGTTGTGGTCCATGCTTGGGCCTTTCACCTACAGACCCTCTTTCTTTGAAATCATTTACTACACGATAAATAGTCCGTTTTATTGGCACGTTGTTCCTCCCAAAAATTTCACGTAAATTTCTCATCGTCACAGTAATCGATGATTGATTTTGATAAAATGTTTTAACGATTAAAACACGTTGGTTTATCGAATATTTTTTCATAATAAATTTGCCACGTGTCTACTTCACGAAATGAAATATGAACTGTCAAGACTAATGTTTACCAAAAGTTTTATCAACGGGGCTAAAAACATTCGTGAGAATTGATATTACCTAAATAACTAAAATAATCCCTAAAATAACGTTACCGAAATAACTAAAATACCGTAACTACTAAAATACCGCTACCGAAATATGTAAAATGCCTTTAACGCAAAAAACCGTTACCAAAATAATTAAAAAATCGTTATCCCTAAAATACCGTTGCCGAAATAAAATAAAGTAGCGTTACCCTTACCGATAATTCATGTCAATTATTGGGCCATATTAAATTAGATAAAACCATATAAGACTTCATATAATTTTTTTTTTTAATCGTGTATTAAAAGTTATATTGTAATTTTTTCGACTACGTATGTATAAAATTCCCAAATTTAGTGATTAGGTATACTTCCCACATTTATGTTAGTAACTTAATAGTTGGTACTTGAGTTTTTAATATCATTTTGTATGTGTGGTTTTGGGTTATTGTCATTTAAAACGTATTAATATAAAAATTTTTTTGTTTGTTTATTTTTTTGACGCTTTAATGTTTTGGTTTATTTATACTCGTATTTTGAAACTTATTGTGTGCGAACTGTTTTGTAAGAACGATGGCTGATAGTATTTGACCATATAATTATGAATGAACACTTATATTTCACACTTATAAACAACTCATATATACTTATACAAAAATATACAATGATATAACCAGTGGGCACCACGCATTAAATCACAAGACTAGTTATTTCAAATTTACATTCGTTTTATTATCAGAACAACTTAAGACATCGTACTTTAGCCAAAGCGCGTGCATTTTAACATATGTAGGGGAAAATGGGAATACTTTGTTGCCATAGAGGCACTTTTTCATTATCGCAAGACAATATTTTAATTTTTTGTTTTATATTTGAGTCATATTTATTATGGAGTTTAATTTTAAAAAATGGGCTTAGAAAACAAATTTTAATAGTTGTATGTGCAGTAGGGTTACAACTTTTTTACAATTTTTGAAAATATCAAAATGGCCCTATCCATACCATGTAGTGCATAAAAAAACAATAAGAACTGCATCTATAGATTTTCGATATCGTTAAAAAAGGTTCCGCGTGAAATGCAATTAAGGGATCAGTAAGTTCTAAAAAAATAAATGGTATTAGATGGTAATACTAATTCCAAAATATCGTAGCAAATTATATGCAATATGCGAATTTATATGTGGCCCTTGGTACAACATTTGGTTTTCAGGACATTATTACAATAAAAATGACTTCGTAGCCTTAAACAAATCATTATCGTTCTTTACTAATGCTCAGAAATGCTTTCTAAGACATTGGGTGAAAGATGAATCAAGAATTCCAAAAACACAACGCAGCAACATTTGTGCGTAACGCGCCATCAAAGTTGTACAAGATATTTTCCCCCAATGCAAATCAACACGAACTCTTAATCTTAAGTTAATTTCACTTAACAAAGATAGTTTTTAGATTGTGATTTTGATTATAATCATATAATAACATTAAGAAATGTCAATAGTTAAATATTTATAAAAAAAAAATTTGAAAAAATAAAAAATAAAAAAAAAAATCTTAAAGGACTTTCAGAAATCAGCTTCGATGCGGAACGTTTTTGTTCCGAAATGAGCTGAGGAAACATTTTTCGGTTTCAGCACAACATCGGCTACAGCGTGGTGATAGGGCCTTATTTTGGTTGTACCCCTAATGTGCAGCTGAGCTGACTGGTAAAATGGTTTGAAATAAATATTGAATCGGACATAAACAAAATATTTAAGACTTCACTAGTATGTTCGTAAAGTAATAATACGTATACACTGACAAATAAAATTAGTAAACATTTTTGCTAAAACTACTAAAAATTAGTTAGAAATGTCGTTGCAGAAAAAACTGCTAAAACTTGTAGATTTTTTTTGCTAACTATAAGTAAGAAAAGAATAGCAATAATAAATCTGTTGAGTATAAAAATGTTTAGTTATATTTGAGCTAAATTTTAGTTAAATCAGCAAACAATTTGCTAAATGTTAATAGCCAAAAAAAAATCATAAGATATGAAACTTTTAAAGTCTTTTTTAGATTTTTTTTAGCGCGAATAAAAATCACCCCAAATCACCCCAAAATCAACAATCTATAAAGTTTTATTAAAAATTTCTGTTGATTTTAGCAAAATTGACTGTTATTTGAATTCTGCTAAAAGTAAGGTAAATATAGCCAAATTGTTGTTGATATTAAAGTTTTTGTTTGTAGTCTACAAATATTTAGTTAAAGTTTTCATTAATTTCAGCAGAGTAAATTGCTTTTTTCAATTAACTCAATTTCAACTCGAATATAACTAAAGTTTTGTAAAGTTAGCAGTTTTATTTTTGCTATTCTTACTTTATTTCAGCAGCTTTTTATGCAACATCATTTTTAACTAATTTTAGTAGCTTTCTTTTTTTTACTATTTTTACAGATTTATTTCTATCAGTGTATGTAGACAATTAAATGTGTTAAAAACAGTAAACAACATGTTTTTGTATTTTTTCTACGCATTGAAACTGTTGTCAAGTAAAATCGTAAAAAAAAATCTTATTAAAATAGAAATTTTCTACTTCTATACTTGACGAACTTCAAAAATCTACGACATTTTGAGGTAAAATATTTTCAAATATTTTTTTTTTTTTTTGTATGACATGAATAATTGTGTGTATAATAATAATATTATATTCATGCTAAATCCATTCGAGTTAATCATTTATCTTTAAAGGCTCAAAAATTATGGCTGTTTTAAGTTTCAAGCAAATTAAAAATATTAAAATTGCAGTTTTGTTTCGAGTTAATAAAAGCTGCATCAATTTATAGAACTCATTGCATTTATCACATTTCAAAATATATGTTACAAAACTAAGAAATATAAAAATACACTCAAAAAATGTTTTTGCCATATATAAAAACTTAAAAAGAAAACCGCGATTATTTTGGAAAACACTCTTTCTTTGCCGGTTTAATGATAAGTTGATGATTAAGTTGGGGTTAGGGTAACCTTTATGCAGGAAATCATATTAAATACTTTCAAATTCGTAAAATTAAAATTTTTATACAAAAATGCATTCTGAGGTTATGAAAATGTTAGTTGCCTTTTAAAATTTAAAGTCTTAGGAATTTGTTGATGCCTTTTCGATTTTAGTATTAAGCTCATTAAAATCTTGTATGTGATGTACGTCTTGGCGGAATTGATACAGCGCTTTAGTTGTCACAACGCGAAATTTGTTTTGAAAAAACTGCCGCTGTATCCGCTATGAATGAAAAAATGTAACTTGTTTGCACTTTATAAATTTAGTACGTCGTAAGGAATCACTCTTGATATCTAACTATGTTTTCAAGCCAAGTTTTTTGTAAAAAAAATGCGAAACAAAATAACTAAAATTCGCTAAATTTTTAAAAAGTTTTTCGAAAAACGAAAATCGACATATCTGCTTTACTACAAGCACAAAAAGGGTAATTTTTGGAATGTAGTTATATCTTCGTAAGACGAGTAATTTACAGCTAAACTTAGTAATTTTTATGAACTAGTTTTTGAGATTCGCATTTAACTTATTTTGGCCCATAGGGGGCCAAACAGGCAACAAAAAAAATGTTGTTAGAAGAACATACTGTTTATTTTTTCAGTATATACTTTTTATGATGGCTGGTAACCGATTCGATGCGGGTATCGGTAAGGGAACGCTATGTTATTTAATTTCGGTAACGGTATTTTATGGGTAACGATATTTCAGTTATTTCGGTAACAGTTTTTTAGCGTTAAAATTATTTTACTTTTTCCGGTATCTTTATTTTAGCGGTAACGCTATTTTCGTTAATTTTGGTAACGTTATTTTGGGGATAAGGGATTTTCAGTTATTTCGGTAACGGTATTATAAGGATAACGTTATTTTAGTTATTTACGTAATGTCAATGCACATCGATAATTTTAGCCCCGTTAAGCCCGAAATCTAGTTTATGATCAAGCTTTTGGAAAATATATATCTATTTACAGCGATTATTGTTTATGATTTTGTCAGATTATTTCGGTAACGTTATTTTAAGGATAATGCTATTTTAATTATTTCGGTAACAGTATTTTAGCGATAAGGGTATTTTAGTTATATCGGTAACGGTATTTTCCAGATAACGGAAAATGGTAAGAATAGTCAGTTGAAAGGGTTTTTAATCGATAACGGTATTTTAGCGGCATTGCCTGCCATCCATGCTATTTATGTAAAATTAGAAGATCAGATCAAGAAATTTCCGATCTTCTAAAAAACTTTAATATTCAGAAAATTACTTCAATTACTTTTGTACTGTTGACTGTACTTTGAACAAACAAAAAAATTTTAAATTTATTCGCCAGTTTTGCCATATTCCAATTTTGAAAAATTGTCTAAAACCACCAATATTTTTCAACAATTCTCAAAAATCGTAAAAATTCGATCTATCTGATTTGATGGATATTAGCTTGAACAACAAATACAAATTATAATTTAATAAAAAATCATAACCCGTTATGTACATACAAAGCGTCAAAGTTTGAATTAAAATTGCGAATACCACCACTAGAGGGCGCAATAAGAGTATAAAAAAATTCACAAAAAGCTTGTTGAGACCATTTACCTATTTCTACAAAATTCCCACGCGATCGATGAGTGGTATAAAATGAGTAAATGGGGTTTTACTAACCTTGTAGTTCATTTAAAAAAGCAAACCACATCAAATGACTGTTTTATGATTTTACATTAATTTTTTACAGTAATTTTTTTTTTGTTATTCAAAAAAAAATAAATGTTTGTGGTTCATTTTTACTACAATTGTTAGTAATTTTTTGAACATTAAAAGAGAAATGACAATGTTAGTTGAATTTACTGAAATGTAAGTCGTCCTTTCTTTAAGTGAAATTTCATTTGTTTTTAACTACATTTGCAGCGGTCTTTAATTACATATTATTCTAAGTGTACTACTAAAAAAACATCCATAACTTTTTACTGCAGCTTTAACAGTATGCTGGGAGAGTACTGTAGGTATCACAATGTGATAATTCATAAAAATTCCCACAACCATAATATGATAATATTGGGACCTATTTGAAACCATACCCAAGCAACATTTTTATGAACTCTCCGGAACGAACGGAATCATGAATCTGTATTGTACGGCACGATAACGGTCCGTAAACACGTATCCGCCAAAGATTGTACGTAAGCGGAACATTAACGGACCGTATAATTGGATTTTTGAAAACAATACGTTTTGACTCCATTTTAGTGTATCCGTTTCCGTGCCGTTAAATACGCACTACACAAATTTTATCAAAATAAAATAACAAAGAAATTTTAAGTATTTATGTCAGCTACAATTTCGGAATAATATCTCGGAATAATTAAGCAAATTAGTGGCTGTTGGAATTAGTAAGTACGTTTATAGAAAAGTCCAGTTCCAAATGAGTGAATTCTGAAATTTAAAAGGTGTTTCACAATTGTCTGAGCAAATAGAATTATTTTCTAACAAAAATTTTGTTTTGTATTTTTATTTCAATATTTCAAACATTTAAAAAAATGAGAAAAAATAATTGTTTTGATTATTTTTAATAAAATATTCTATTTTAAAAAGACAGGAATATTTTTTTGGAAGAAATGAACGTGGAATTTGCAAAAAAAAAAAACAAGCGAATTATATTAAAAATGCCGCAACAATTTTTTTCCTGTACCTGCAAATATGATCTGTGTACATTAGGGTGACCGCAAAAAATCGATGTCGGAACTTTGTTCGTCTGGACCCCACAAAACGATGCCGCTTTCCAGATATTGAGATAGCCGAAATTTGAGCTCGATTAAACGACGATAACCCGTGCCGCTCGTCGCTCAAAGTTTAGAAAACGGAATACAAGGGGAAAATTCACTTTTTTTTAATTTTTGTAAAATTTTTTAAATGTCGTAAAAGTTTTTACTCTAGAAGGTCAATTAATCGAAATGTAGATACAATTATGTTTTCAAAAAGGCATAAAAATACTAAATCGGTTAAAAACTAGCCCAGTAATAAATAATGCCCCAGACCATTAAACTGGCAATTATTACTTGACCGAGAAATTCGAGCACACATTTTAAAAATTTTTCAAATTGATTACTGAAATATATTTTTTTTACTTGAAAGCCTCAAAATTTGTGAGATGTGGAAGAAGTTTTTTTCGATGGCGTTAACCTGTCCCAAAGTGATGTCAAAAACGGACAAAATTTTTGGGTTGTTTTTCAAATCTCTAATTTCAAATTTTAAAAAAATGTTTTAACCAAATCGCAAAAATTGAGATTTGCACTCCAGTGACTTGTTTGATACATGTTAGAGATTGAAAATAAAAAAATTTTAAAATATCCCCCGGTACAATTGGGTAGGGCAGCGATTTGATTTTTGCAGATTTCCAGTAAATTGTGTTTTTTGGTAATAACAAGGCTATTTTGTTGTCATAAAATATTTAAAATCGAAAATTATTTACTTTTGTACCGTTTGAGGTTTTTTTAATCATCATGCCTCAAGATTTAAAAAAAAATTTTTTTGGACATCATTAACCCATGTGGACCTTTGACCCCAAATGACCTCAGACTTATTTATTTCAATTTTAAAGAATCGTCAAAGCTTTGCTTACTACTATTGAATTTAAAAAACGAGATTCGAAATATTATAACACAATGTGTGAAGCTTCTGTGCTAAAAATGTTGGCCAAATTCAACAACGTTAACCCGTGTACCACATTGAGGTCAAAGGAGACACAGCGGGAATTTATATACATATATTTGAACAAAAAGTAATTAAACTCTTTTTTTTTACAAACCTGGCTAAAACCATTACTTTAATCATTTAAAAAATAATTTTTTTGACTCAATTAACCCTTAGATGCTCTTGGTGTTAAAAATATCCATAGTTGAAAAACCTTTAAAAATATGTTGTGTTACAACATAACACAACATATTTTTCGATTAATTTACCTTCTAGAGTAAAAACTTTTACGACATTTAAAATATTTGACAAAAACTAAAAAAAAAGTGACTTTTTCCCCTTGTATTCCGTTTTCTAAACTTTGATCGACGAACGGCACGGGTTAACGTCTTTTAATCGAGCTCAAATTTCGGCTATCTCAATATCTGGAAAGGAGAATCGTTTTGCATGGTCCAGACTAATAGGATTCCGACATTTTTTTCCCCCTATATGAGATCCGGTCACCCTAGTGTACATACACATCAAATACGAAGTGTATTATGAATACGCCATTATTTTTATTAACTTAAATTTGTTTAGAAATTGAAGAATTTAAAAAAGCTAATTTTCTCAACAAACTACAATTTTTAATGGAAATTTTAAAAACACATTTAATACGTCTTCATTTTGTTATAGTTTGTTTTTTCATTTTTCAACAACAGAAACAAATATTAATAATAAAAAAAAAACAGCAACAAAATCCATTAGAATTAGAAATAAAATATTTTTATTAATAAAGTTGGGTGGAGTAGAGGAAGTAAATGTTTACTCTAGGTAAACACGCTCTATTTGTTAACATCTTCATGTTAAAAAAAAATATGCTACTAAAGTATTCCATTTAGTTTAGTTTAGATTAGTTTATTTTTTTTTATAATTTGAAAAAGTTGATATGCGATATGATGCTAAGGTGTTAATTATAATCATTGGAATGACCTTTAATAAAATGTGGTTAAATGAATATAAATATGATATATTAGTTGTTAATGTAGACTAAAAAATAGAGGTAATCACAAAAAGTGAATGGTTTAAAAGCGGAAAAAAAAGAAATTTAATTGAAAATTGTTAGGTTGCACAGTGGAATATTTCCCAAAATTTGTGGATATAATTCGGCCATTTCTTACTTAGTGGTCCAATCAAGGATTATAAAGAACTACACTCAAAAAAATAATTTAGTACAAAAGTTAGTAAAACGTCTTGTAAATTAGGTATACTATTTTTTAGCAAATTTTTTTGCTAAAATCCTGTTTTCAGCTAAAATTTTTGGTTTCTGCAACTCAAATTAGGTTATTATGAAATTCAGTCGGTTGGCACAATTTAAAATTAGTTTTTACACCAAAGTTCGGTTAATTTAACTGATTTTTAGTTGCAACAGCCAAAACATTGTGAAATCTAATGTAAATATTGTTGTAATAACTAAATTTTTAAGTTGTTACCATTAAAATACACTATTCCATTCGGTTGGCACTTTATTTCTCTGTGTGTAATAAGACATATAAAAAAATCAACCATGGAAGACTTTTGTATCTGTTTTTCATACATAAAACAAAATTGAGGATTAAAACAACTTAAATTTTGCGTTGTCACCGGCTTGTGAAAATAATTGTCTATTAATTAAATAAAAGACAAAATAAAATATTTATTTATTTAAACTAAATATTTATAGATTAAAAATCTAGTGTGGTCAAATTGCAAACAAACATATACAGACATGTAGACAGAGTAAAGCGAAAGACAAAGACACACATCTTAGGTAGATTTTTATGGTTCCTTTTTCTTATTGCAAAAAGGGGTTGTTTATTTCGTTTCGTTTGTTTTTGTTTATTTTTTCGTTTCGTTTCTATAATTATCTTCGGCAGTTGCGTCCTTTAAACGATAGCATCATTTAGACAACCATTGATGTAAGTAATTGAAAGAAAATTTTTGTTATGTTATATATATTTATTCCAATATATTTTCAGATATTAAATTAATTCATGTCGGCAATGTGGGAAAATGAAATTTTTTATTTGAGTTAGTCTCTTTACAGGAAGAAGAAGAAGAAAACATTATTATTGAAAAATTTTACGGACACAACGGATACACCAGACTGCCGCAGTTTCGTCCCCCTCCTGGGACTCGTCAGTGGTTAATTTATGTGTCAATTGAACAAAGTATTTTATATTGTTAATTTGCTCTATATGAAAAACTTTTTATTTTTTGGTGTCGTACTTTTTATATTTCGTTATAATAGTAAATTATTTTTAAAAGAATCAGAAAAATATGTTTTATGATTTTCAGCAAATAAATAAACTAAATTACAATTTTTCTACAAATGTTTTGCGTGTTTTTCAGTGTACTAAAATTCAACAAAAAATTTATTAACTGACTAAAATTTTGCTGACTCAGCAAAATTTTTTGCTGACTTTACAAACTTTTTTTTGTTTTGAGTGTAGGATGCACAGACCTGTGCGCGACGAGCACCTCATCGTGCCAGCGCGCCAACACCCCAACATGCCAACGCGCACAAAGGCAGTTATAGAAGCGACAAAATTTTAAGACAGTGGTGTTGTTCACCCAATATTAATATAATTTATTTATTTATTTATTTTTTTTGTAATTTTTAAGCTATTTCAAGGATTATAAAGAACTGTGCATCCTAGTCCTTTATAATCCTTGGTCCAATAGCAAAGGAATTTGGAACAAGCATAAGTGATGTAATATTTAGATTGAGATTGGAAGTTGGGCACAGTTGGGACTTTTTCTTAGCAAATTTCCCTACAGGCCACAGTTTAAAGTTAATTTGAAAAATGGCTTATGTTTTAATAAATAGTAAAAATCAACGAAATTTAATTTTTTTTTTTGGATTTTCTGCTATACAAAATATAAAAATGTTGCGATATAAACGAAATGTAATTTTATTCTCTATTGATGATTATTAGGGCTCGGAAGTTTATGCATTTATATTCGAGTTTTATGTACATAAAATATGTATTTATGTACTTAAAATTTAGATATATGCATATATTATTGATTTTTTTTTCAATCTTGTCTACACTGAAAGAATTATACTTCATGATGTTAATGAAACAATTTCATAGAATTTTGTTTGTAGATTCAATGAAGAATTTCGTTAAATCCAAGAAATTTTATTAATGTTAAGACATTTTTCATAAACTCTTTTTCATAAAATTTCATAGTTTCATAAAAAAAATTCATTTAATTTCATAATTTGTATCTTCGTTAATTTAATGAACATTTTCGTTAGAGCTATGAAATTATTTCAAAGACCTAATTTTTTTATTTTTCATAAAATTTCATTAATATTCATACATTAAAAAATTTAGTTTTAAGATTTAATTCTCAAGTGTTCAACATATTTTATAAATTATTTCAATGTAGCCTTTAATTATTTTTGGAATTCAATGAATTTGTTTACAAAATCATATGAAGCCAGTTCATTGGCTTAGTTCCAATGCATTTTTTAGGCATTCATGAAGAGTTTTATTGGTTCAAGAAAACTTATTAATATTAAAAAATTTGATAAACGCTTCATTGTCGAAATAATTCATTAATTTTATGTAGATTTTTATTAATCCTAAAAAAATTTCACACAAATCGACTTTAATAAAACCAGTTTCATAGATTCTACAAAAAGTTTCAATGGACTAGTTCCATTGTCAATTTTCATTAAAGCTACACGCGGAGAAAAAATATGGTTGCAATATGATTGCGGCCACAAAACTATGTTTCCTATAGCAATAAATGGTTCTTTCAATTAAACTTTTGTTGTATCAATCATATTTCACCAATAATATGGTTGCTTCTATCATATTCTAGCAAAAATTTCTCTTTTTTTTCACTTATCATATAATTGTATTGTCTACAATCATATTTATTATCATATTCATATTACAGTTGCGCCAACTATAAGATGATCAGTCGGTTTTTTTTGTAAGCGTCTTCGCTCTTTTAGTTTCTTTCATGTTTAATATTTTGTGAAAAGAAGTTGTGAGAAATAATCAGCCCCAACAAACTAAAAAATATTAAACAAAAAGACATTAAAAATTTAAAAACAAAGTAGTGGTGGTAATTGTAATGGTGATTTGTTTTGTGGAAGAAGAAATAAATTGTAGTCTCAACGAGGTCTGCCGCGGAAGTCTATGCAAAAGTTTAATTGTCGCGCTCCCTTTAAATAAAGTTATTGTTTATTATAAAAAAGTGATATAAAAGTGCTTTATTTTTAATTGTTTGTAATTACGCAAAAAAAAAATGTTGTTAAAGAAAAAAATGTGAGTGCTTTTAAGTATATTCGTGTCCATGATCATAATATGATAACTAGGACAATAATATGGTTATAAATCAATGAATATGATTGCTGCAAACATGGTTTGCTCATTATAATTATTAACAATATTTGTATGCTTTCTTTATTCTGTAACTACATGCATAGCTTGTATAGCTGACACAATATTTCACAAAGCTTATTCTTCAGAGTAAAGACAATTTGATTACTTAAATTATTTTAAACCTAAGTTTATTTACATATGTGAATTATTAAATAAATATACAATACTATTCAAAAAAACGCATATCATTTAATCCAGCTTCAACAGAATTATGATAATTCATACAAATTTCCAGAACCATAATATGATAATATTGGAATATATTTGGAACCATAATATGGCAATCTAATTATCATATTATGATACAGAAGCATATACGAGTATGGTTGTCACTAATTTAGTAACATGGTTGTCGCAATCATAAATCCAAAAATGTATGATGCTCTTCGAATATGGTTCCCTCAACCATGTTTTTTCTTTGCGTGTATGAAGAAATTATGTAATAAAGAAAAATATTAAGGGCACGCTTTTTCAGCGGCCCAATCTCATGTTAATGGGTTAAAAGATAGGGTCAACAATTACCAATTTTTTGTTTTTCCGGCATTTTTGGAATTGTTTCAGAAAAATTTTAGACAACTGTAAATGCATTAACTCGTATACGAAGCATGCCCGATAACTTTCAAGAATTTTTTCAAAAAAAAAAAATGTGTTTTAAGTGGTATTAAAACTGGTGTTTTGTTAAAGAATTATAGTTAAATTAAGCTAAAAGCTTAAGCTTTTTCCGAGATTCGTAATTGTTCGGCTTTTATGCGTCTTTTCCGAAGAGCTTTTTAACCTATATTTTAAATTTTTTAAATAAAAGGCAACCCTCACATACTATATAGGCAAAATTGGTTTCAAAATTTTTATTTTCAAAGCTGTGTTCCAAAAAATCTGAATTTCATTAGTTTCAGACATGTTTCCCTACAAAAATATATTAAATTTGTCAACCACCTTTTAACCCTTAAACGTTAAATTTTAGTAAGATCGGAGAAACCCCATCGGTGACTCCTCTTGTTAAAAATGTTTATGACTTTACTGACTTTTTTTATTAATGTAAGTAAGAAATGAAACAATTATTTCCAAACATTTTGTAAAATGTTCCACTCTGGGTTCTTTCCTCTAGGAATTGAACTCGAACATACGAGTAATGCATCTAACTGCACTAGCCGGATCTTAGGGTAGGATCTTAATTCATTTCACTCTTTTGCTGAAACTTCTAAAAATCTGTTAAAAATTAAGTCGCACTGCTAAAACTATCAGATTTGTTTTTGCTAAATATTAGTAAGATAAGAATAGCAAAACTTAATAGAAAATAGAATAGAAAATGAATCTGCTAATAACAGCAACAAATTTGCTAAATATTAGTAGACAAAAAAAGCAAAAACAAATTTGAACGCTTTTTTTTGTAGGTTCTGATCTCAGATTCTTATATCAGCATTCTATAATGTTTTAGCAAATATTTCTGTTGATTTTAACAAAATATACTGTTACTTTTATTCTACTAAATTTAAGGAAAATATTGCAAAAATGTTGTTGATGCTACAATTTTTGTTTGCAAGCGAGTTTGATTGCGATCATTTAATTTTAACAAAGGCACACATGTGCACATAAATATTGTGAATATTAAAAACATATAGATAAAACAATAAATAAATTAAATAAACTTATTTCAAAAAATTAATATATCAATAATATTTTGTTAAATTTGAAAATTGAAGATGCAGGCAAAAATAAAATACGCTTTGGTTGCTAGTGAGAATGCATGCAAAAATAAAATTTAAACTACGCTTTAGTCCGACTGTACAAAACAATAAATATTAACAAATATTTAGTAAATATTTTTGATAATTTCAGCAGCTTAAATTGCTATTTTCACTTAACTTAACGTAACTTCAACTAGAATATAATTAAAATTTTGTAAAGAAAACGGATTTATTTTTGCTGTTCTCATTTTATTAATATTTAGAAAAAAAAACTGCTAATTTTAGCAGTTTTTTCTGCAACGTATTTTTAAATAATTTTTAGAAGTCTTTTCTGCTATGTTCACTAGGTTATTTCTATGAGTGTATGTACCGGGTTGTAAAATTCACGTGCTTTTTAGTATATTTATACTTCATTTATTGCTCACAAAGTGTAAACACCTCTCAAGTATATTTATTAAATAATACTGCATTTTATTTAATTATAGATAAAGTTAATTCATGTGTGTAATAGAATATTTAAATTTATCTAATAGAACACCCACAGAAAAAGTTTGTATAAAAATTATTTTACAAATTACTACATTTTTTAAAAGTTTTCGTTGCTAATTTAACTAATTTAATTTTAATAACTTTTACAAAAAAATTAATACAAATATTTCATAGATATTCATAGTTTCATAAAAAGGTTTCATAAACTTAATGAAAATAATTTCATTTAAGGTAAATCAATTTTTTAATTATTTTTTATTTTTATATCACTAATATTTAGTACGAAATATAGTTGATTTTAGCAAATCGATTTCCAATAAGATTTTTTTACTAAATATTACTTTTACCAATTTTTCTGCCACTTTCACTTTACTAAATAACTACACTCAAAAAAATAAGTTAGTACAAAAGTTAGTAAAACGTCTTGTAAATCAGGTATACTATTTTTTAGCAAATTTTTTTGCTAAAATCGTGTTTTCCGCTAAAATTTTTGTTATACTTATTCAGCACTTAACTGTTTTATACTAATGCTTTACTAATATACTAATGTTTTACTAATTAATTTTGCTAAAAAAAATTGTGCTTATAAGCACATTAATAGTGTGGACGACAACCAGATTGAAAGATATACGCAGAATGAAGCAGATGTCGCGGCATGTCAAGATGTAGTAGAGAAGAGGAAAATGATACTAAAAAGTACAACTCTACTAAGACATATAAAAAAACAACTATGGAAGACTTTTGTATCTCTTTTTCATACATAAAACAAAATTGAGGATTAAAACAACTTAAATTTTGCGTTGTCACCGGCTTGTGAAAATAATTGTCTTTTAATTAAATAAAAGACAAAATAAAATATTTAAATTGAATATGTATTTCTAAACTAAATGTTTATAGATTGATAATCTAGTGTGGTCAAATTGCAAACAAACAACCATATACAGACATGTAGACATAGTAAAGCGAAAGACAAAGACAGACATCTTAGGTAGATTTTTATGGTTCCTTTTTCTTATTGCAAAAGAAGGGTTTGTATTTTTCGTTTCGTTTGTTTTTGTTTATTTTTTCGTTTCGTTTCTTTAATTATCTTAGGCAGTTGCGTCCTTTAAAAGAAAGCATCATTTAGACTACCATTGATGTAAGTAGTTGAAAGAAAATTTTTGTTATGTTATTTCTATATATTTTCAGATATTAAATTAATTCACGCCGTCAATGTGAGAAAATGAAAATTTTTATATTTCGTAATTATTGTAAATTATTTTTAAAATAATCACAAAAATATGTTTTATGATTTTCAGCAAATAAATTAACTAAATTACAATTTTTCTACAAATTTTTTGGGGTTTTTTTTTAGTCTACTAAAATTCAGCAAAAAATTTATTAATTTTTAGCAAGGCTTTTGTATTTCTAATCTACTAAGTGTTAGCAAAACTTTTGCTGAATCTACTAATTTTATTGCTAAAAATCAGCTCGCTGATTTTCAGCAAAAGATTTTGCTGACATTAGCAATTTTTTTGCTAGCACCCTCCTGACTAAAATTTGGCTGACTCAGCAACATTTTTTGCTGACTTTACAAACTTTTTTTTTTTTGAGTGTAGTCACATTTTGCTAAGATTAGCAAATATTCTGCTGGCCTAATATTAGCAAAGTTTTCTGTAACAATTAAAGATTTTTCTGTAACTTTTACAGACTTTTTCATTTGAGTGTATTAGTCTACATCAATTTGTTTAATTAACACATATACAAACCGATTTTTTAGTACAAAGTCGATAACATTATACATTTGAGATAATAGAATTAGCAGGTTACCTAATGATCAAGTGCAGTTATTGTAATTAGCCATTTTTTAACCGCAAATTGCGTTTGAAACCTTTTTGACGAAATTTTGGTAGCAATATGTATTTTCAAAATTTTCAGCTAAAATTTTAGTTAAACGCTTTTACCAAAAAACTAATTTTGAACTAATATTTAACTAATTTACGGTGCTACCAAAATTGTAAAAACGCTAGATGTATATGTCGCAGTTTGTATGAACAAAGTAGAGAAAAAAGAAAAGATGCAAACAACCATTACAAGACTTACACAAAATACAAGCGAGTTTGCTTCATTTATTTTAAACAAAGGCTCGCATGTGCACATAAAAATTGTGAATATTAAAAAACTAATTTAAAAAAAATAATAAATGAATGATATTTTGATAAATTTGAAAATTAAATTTAAAATACGCTTTGGATGCTGCTGTACAAAACAATATTTCGATAAATTGAGGATGCAGTCAAAAATAAAATATAAACTACGCTTTGGTCCGACTGTACAAAACAATAAATGTCAGTCCCAGGTAGTTGTTTTTAAAAGATAAAGGGTTTTTATGATAATTGTCAATATTTTGAATATTACTTTTTTTGTATTTTAGAATTATCTTCATTTGAAAAATGTAAAATTGCGACATACGTACATATACATGTATATACATTAGAGGTTTTTAACTTTGTATGGCCGTTTTTCAAAATGAGTTCTAAAGTCAAGTTTGGTCCCTTTGTATGTAAAAACATTTAATATGAAGTTTGGTGCCAATTGGATAACTTAAATAAAGTAAATCTGTATTTTGTTATTTATAATTCAAAAATGTTACCTCTATTATGCAGATATTTGAAAGAAACTGCATTTTTTAATGTTAAAAATATTGGGACATTTTTGGCCCCAAGTGCACAAAAGGGTTAATTAAGTTTTTTTTCTTTCTAAATAATAAATACCAACTACGGAAATAATTTAGTCAACTTTCATTCAAATACGAAGATACCACATGATTTTTCGTTATCAATTTCATGAAATCTTCAAAATTTCGAAAACATTGACCTTTGACCTTGAAATTTTACCTTTGCCGTAGTTCGATTTGACCAAATTTTCAGAATATAGTGCTTGTAGTTTGTTTCATAAAACTCTGAACAGCATTAATTGTTACTTGTTAAAAATAGATAAATTTTACCCTATGATCGAATTTTGTGCAAAAAAAAGCGTTTTCCTCGAAATCCGCCGAATTTAAATAGCTGCCCTTACTAAATTAAACGGGAGATATGTGTAATTTTTGTTTTCTTATTTTAAATTTTATACTTAATGAGACCTTAGTGTGCGAAACTATTTTTTTTTAGTTTTGTTGAACAAAATTTTTTAAAATATGAAATTGGAGATTTGAAAAATACCCCAAAAATATTGTTGGTTTTCGGCGTCACCTTAGGACAGGATACTGACATCCTCAAAATTAAATATTACATATCTAAGAGTTAATGGGTTCAGTAAGTAAAAAAAAAATATTTTGGTATTTAATTTCGAAAACGTTTAGGTTGTGGGCTCGAAATGTTTGATCAAGTGGTATTTGGCACATTAGTGGTCTGGGGTATTTTTTTTTACTCGGGTAATTCTCAACCGATTTTGGATTTTTATATCTTTTTGAAAACACTTTTTTTTCTTCATCTCGAATAATATATAATATGGAATAAAAACTGCTTCAATTTTAACAATTTTTTTAAAAAACACAAAAAATGCCATTTTTCCCCCATACAAAACACACTTTCAATTTTCAATCGATTTCCGCCTCGTGTTATCTTTAACAAATCGGCACCAAACTTCATATTAAATGTTTTTACATACAAAGGAACCAAACTAGCCCATCGCTTGACTTTAGAAATCACTTTAATTTTTTTGGACTCCTTTAATATACATACATGTATATAAGAGTTAATTTTGAAAAATACATTTTTGGATATTATCACTTTTTAGAAGGTTTTTGTATCAATAAAAAAAATGGCGTATTTTTTTTTTTAATTCCAACTCCTTCCCGTGCCTATAGGCGACTCAAATCCAATAAATTATTATATAAACCAATAAATTATTTTGTATTCACTAAAAAATTAAATTTTTAAACTTTAATAACTTTTGAACGGGTAACTAGAAAATTAAAATTTTTGGACCATATTTCTCAGATATAAGTATTTTTTCATTGTAAAAAAAAAATTAACAAAAAAAATATATTTTAATTTTTTTTTTTTTAAATTATTTTTTTGGACCACTCAAATTATGCATTCTGTTGCATTCCAAAAACTAAAAAAAAAACTTATGGGCCTAAGTTTTCCCGTAGAATCGAATACTGAAGTAAGATTTGACATATATTTAGCCGTTTTTGTTGTATGGGAAAAGGGACCCAAAATCCGCGATTTGAGTCGCCTATAGGCACGGGAAGGAGTTGGAATTAAAAAAAAAAAATACGCCATTATTGTTATTGATACAAAAACCTTCTAAAAAGTAATAATATCCAGAAATCAAAATCAAAAAAAAAATTTGAAAACGAACTCTTAATGTATATACCATACATGGAGGTAAGTAATTGAGAATTTCATTGAATTTTTATGACAATTTTATATATATTTAAAGCAATCACAAAAAAATATTGATTTAAATTTCAGCAAAATAAATTAACTTAAGTAAAAATTTTATACTAAGTTTTTCAGTTTTTTTTAATCTGCAGCAGCAAAAAATGTTGTTGATTTCAACAAGTTGATTTTAATTTGGATTGAACTAAGAATTTGCTGAATTTGCTAATTTTTTGCAAAAAATCATCATACCAATGTTCAGAAAAATACTTTTACAGATATTAGCAATTTTTCTGGAAGGATCCTCCAAGCAAAAATTTTGCTGACTAAATAAACTTTTTTTTGCTAACTTTACGTACTTCTTTTTTTAAGAGTAATTGTAAAAAATAATAGATTTCAAATTTTTTAACGCTGCATTTACATTACAATCGAAATCCAGTTTAAACTAGATTTTAATCATATTGTAGTCTATAAAATGATACACGAACTTCATTTCTAAATCTAATGTATTATAGGATTTCGTACCGAATGTAAATGCAGCTTAACTGTAATTTTAAAATACAAGAACCGCTATTTTCCTATTCATATCTGTACTTACTTCTCTTAAAAAACATTTTAATTTGTTTCCAACAATACCTCAAAGGAAAAGAACGCAATAAAAACAATTTCACAAACTAGTGCGTAGATTGGAATATGTATAACAATATGTTTATCATCACTTTTATATGATTAGATATCAACGAACAAACGTATGGTATAGTATACCATACCATAACCGCCAACAACAAATTAAACAAATAGAAACAAGAGTCTTCATCATAAAAAATGGGAATATCAAATGACTACGTAATTAGTTTTAGCGTCATAAGAGAATATGTTACAGTAAAAACAAAAAATTATAAAATAATAATAAAAAAAAAAACAAATCATTAATAAAGATTATCTTAAGATACCGGTAGCGCCTTGCCTTTAGGGTTTTTGTTCTGGGAATTAACGGGAATTGTGTGAGGGATTTCCCGGGATTTTCTTTTTATTATTACAGAGAATTTGTAGTAAATATTAAGAAATTTGGCTTAAGTGCTCTTTATGGGGAGTTCTCCACAAAAAAAGGAGGTGGTCCCCTACAGAATTAAAAAATAACTTTTTTCGATTTTCGGTTAAGGGGGCCGGGGTCCGTGAATAAGTGGTTTAGTGGCTGTGCGAACGGACTTCGAAAGAGTCGCGCAGAAAAACTTTCCTCAGCGAATCCGGGCTTTGGACGAACTGGAGGAAGGAGAAAATTCTTAAGCCAATAATTTTGTAATATAACCTCTACGCGGTTATCACTGGGTAATCTCAACGATAGCAACTAAAAGGTCATATTTTCATGTAAAATTCATTATTTGAACAGTAAATTTTACAAAAATAACCAAAAAACACTAAAAAAAAACTTCCTCCCCATTTTTTTTTATTTAAAATATATTTAGAGGGCTCTACGTACAATAATATAATGAAACGTACAATAATATAATGAAAATAATATAATTTGTGAAATCTTGAGGAAATGTCCTTTCATTATAGTATCGGTGTTTGGGGATACCCTGGGCCCAAATATAAAAAATAAAATTCTTTTTTAATTCCAGATTGGGGTCATATTTTTTTTTTGAGGACCGCCCCATATAAAGTGCAGTTTTGTCAAAATTGTTCATGTTTTTTTGACCAATTCCTAATAAAAATATTTTAAATAAAAAAACATTTTTGTTTCAAAAAATAAATATTTGAATTTAAAAAATTATTTATACAGGGAAGCCCAAAAACCATTCAAACGATGTTGTTCTGTTATGTCTTTAGAATGGAACGACATAATTTCATAATTTATTTTTTAAATATTTATTTGGACCTATAAGTTTTTTTCATTACTTTTTTGATATAATAGCGGTCAAGTGGGCGCCGCCAATGTTAACAAACATTTTGGCTCTATTTACCGCATTTTCAATAATTTTAGCGCATGTATGGTAATCGATTCGATAAGGGTATCGGTAAATGTAACCGTATTTACTTTTATTTCGGTAACGGCATTTTAGTGGTAACGATATTTAAGTTATTTCGGTAACGGTTTTTTTAGCGATAACGGTATTTTACCTATTTCGGTAACGGTATTTTAGCGGTAACGGTATTGCAGTTAATTCGGTAACGTTATTTTAAGGTAACGTTATTATGGTCAATCATGTAATGTCAATGAACACCGACATTTTTAGCCCCATTATGCCAAATCGAAGAGTAGACAATTTCAAATTGTATATGCTTTTTAAATCCTTGAAATATACTTTGGGAAATATGACTCTTCAACTTTCACTACTTGTTGCATTTTTTAGATTTTTTAAAATGTTAAAAACGTGAATACACAAGATAGTTTACACAATTTTAGGGAACTGAAAACGGTAGTGAGTAATAGATATCTTAGAGTATCCGTGTGCCAAATGTTTGCAAAATCAAATGGCTGGAGGCCAAAACATTACCGTTTTTGAACGTTCTCTCATGGAGTGAACGATATATATATATATATACATTGTTTTGTGATTAGCAAAATTTTTGCTAAATTTAGCAACTGGTTTTCAAAAATTAGTAAAAAATTTTGCAAAAATCAGCAACAAAAATTAGTACATATATAATTAGAAACAATTATATCAAGTTATATGTATATGACTATATATAAACTTCGTCGATTAACAAAAAGTTAAAATTTCTTCACATAGGTCCATTGTGTACGTTCAGTTTTCGCTAATTTCTGAAATTCTGAAATATAAAATGAATGAGTTTAGTTATGCTTTAATGTATCAAGTATAGCAAGTCGAGACAGCTCTGTTGGTAGAGAGGTTGGCTGACAACACACATATTATAAAGGGTCCGCCATCTAACGTTTTTTTTTTTCAACTAGTGCTTATTTCGTGAATGGTAACACTTAGCTCATGTCTGATTTGACAGATAATTAGTTTTATCCTTCCGCTGAACGAAAAAGTGAAAGAAACTGGCATTCTCATCGATAAACCAAAGCGTGAAAAGCCAAAAACAGTGCGTACACCCGAGATTATTGCTGCTGTGGCAGAAAGTGTGCGTGAAGCGCCATCAACATCAATTCACCGTCGTTCTCAACAATTGAACATTTCGGAGACATCATTGAGACGAATTTTGCATAAAGACCTTGGTATGACGCCATACAAAGTCCAATTGGTTCAGGAGTTCAAAAAAAAAAAGTTATTTGGCGGACCCTTTAGTTTTTTTTTAATAATTGAAAATGACGGCAATATCAGTAATTTCTATGAGAAATACAATCATCGCCTTTTTAATAACATTTTTAGTTATTTTAACTGTCATCTTTAACAATTTCTACCTAAATAATTCCCTTAGCAGTTAATACCACAAACCTTCATTATATATATATTGGCCATTTCTCGCAAGATCGGCCAAAATCTGAGCTTCATTTCTTTTTGATGCTGAACAAAAATGTATTCTACAATATAAAAGTAAAGGAGTTTACCCCATTCCAATGCATTTTAAATGATACTGATCCAATATAGAAAAAAAGTTACGAATGATAAAACTTATAAAATTTTTGCTTATTTTTTATTTTTTAAAAATTTTTAGAATTTCTAGAAAATAAAAAGTGGCTCCATAGAGTTTCTGGTTACAAAATTTAATTGACTCAAAGAAAATTAATGCCCTTGTTTGGCCGGACTTCGGTTTAAAGGATTTATTTGTTTGGATTTGTGTTTATTCCAAACAAATTCTCATAATGTATTCATTTTCAAAATTTTAAACTTAAACTTAGAACACACAATTTCAAATGCATACTTGTCGATCACATTTGGAGCGCAGCCAGATGTTTGATGTTGTTGTATTCGACTACATTTTTTTGAGTTTATAGAACACATTTTGTTAGAAACCGATTTCAAGAAAATGTATTTGGCCTATTTTTTACTCACAACTGTAACCAAATTGTATTCTTTTGTACATTGTATGAGTTTAAATATTTTATAATTTTGGTTTTAGTTTTTAGTTTTTCTGATTTTAAATTTCAATATGCGTACCGTTTTATTTGTTTTTTTTCTAAACTTAAAAGAAATAAGTATTTATTTGTATTTGTGTTTTTTTAACCCTGGCATTTAAATTTAAAATAATTGAAATAGAAACAAAATAATAATAATTCTAATTACATATATTTATTTAGGAAGAAAGGTACGTACACTCAAAAAAAATAATTTAGTGGAGAAGTTAGTAAAACGCCTTGTAAATCAAGTGTACTATTATTTTTCAGCAAATTTTTTGCTGAAATTGTGTGTTTCAGCTAAAATTTTAGTTATACTTATTCAGCACTTAACTGTTTTGAACTAATGTTTTACTAACATTTTACTAATATTTTACTAATTTATTTTGCTAAACAAATTGTGCTGATAAGCACATTAAAAGTGTGCACGACAACCAGATTGAAAGATATATGCAGAATGTAGTAGTAGAGACGGGGAAAATGATACAAAAAGACAATTCTTGTAAGACATAAAAAAATCAATCATGGAAGGTTTTTGTTATTTGGCGGACCCTTTATTAAAAATTTTTTTTTTCAATACCAAAAACATTATGCTTGTGCAAATTTAAATGTAACTGACACTAATAGAAAACATATGATTTTCTATTGTTGATTTACTTGAATAAACGTCACTACATTGCTAGGTCTGTCAAAAAAACAGAGTAGTATTTGGAAGATGACAAAGCCAATTGTGACAATTTTTTGTTGTTGTTTTGGTTTTTCTTTGATATTTTAAATTTTGAATCTCGCTCCTAGACGAGGACAAGAAATTCTCATTGAGTTTGTGATTTAACATAACAAATATCTCTAGAAATTCTAATAACAAAGTCCCCTGAAGATTTCCTTAGGCAGGAATGAAATCCGGATAGGGACACGCCTACATCAGATTGCTTTTCACAATTTGTTAAATAAGTTTTGGGATTTTAGCACATTTAATTACTATAAATGCAATTAATGTTTATCCCGATGAAAATAAATTTAAATAACAAATATGCAGGTGCTTGTGCAAATTTAAATGTAACTGACACTAATAGAAAACATATGATTTTCTATTGTTGATTTACTTGAATAAACGTCACTACATTGCTAGGTCTGTCAAAAAAACAGAGTAGTATTTGGAAGATGACAAAGCCAATTGTGACAATTTTTTGTTGTTGTTTTGGTTTTTCTTTGATATTTTAAATTTTGAATCTCGCTCCTAGACGAGGACAAGAAATTCTCATTGAGTTTGTGATTTAACATAACAAATATCTCTAGAAATTCTAATAACAAAGTCCCCTGAAGATTTCCTTAGGCAGGAATGAAATCCGGATAGGGACACGCCTACATCAGATTGCTTTTCACAATTTGTTAAATAAGTTTTGGGATTTTAGCACATTTAATTACTATAAATTATTTATTGAATTTATTTTTTTTTATCTATTTTTAGATCATTGTTTTTGTCCATGCCAGTAAGCAGATAAGTTACCACATATTTTTGATTTTTTGTAAGGTGTTTAGTATAAAATATGATATATATATATGTACCACTTATATGGTAATGATTTTCTACACTGGGTAGTTGTCTAATAGTTTAGAAAATAAAACAATCAAAAAACAATATAACTTCACATCACTTATCATTGTCATACACGCAAATATAAACAAGGAACACCAACTACTAAGTTCCGATTACAAAATGTTAAGTTAAATTTAACAAACAGTTAAATTGAAAATTTATATGGGAATCAACAACAAATGTGTCAGTTAAAGTCTCAGTTAGTAGTTAACGGGACATTGTGAAAATGAGGCCAGATGTCATAATTGTATAAAAATTAGATATAATATACTATATTTGTAAACAAATGATCTTGTAATGTACTTATATAATATTACTAACAAGGAAACCACACAGTGGTGAATCCTCAGATCTGAATAAAGCTATAATATGTTGTAAAGGACAGACAACTATTAGACACGTAGTTTTTTTGGTGCGCAATCTAGGGGTTAAGAAATGGGGTCAAAAATTACCCAATTTTATATTTTTTTTTTTAAATATAAGTATTTCGTATATAAGTTATAAAACTATAGACAAATTGGTCAGCATTTGAAAGGTATTTTGAGCACGCATCCACTGGTGTATGAAACATTTCCGTGTGTGTCCAAACAGTTTTGTGATTTTAAAACAAGTTTTTCGAATACAACATTTGTATGGAAAATTGTTGTTGGCTTGAGCTCAAATTAACATATAATAATTCTTTATAAAGGGTCCGCCATCTAACGTTTTTTTTTTCAACTAGTGCTTATTTCGTGAATGGTAACACTTAGCTCATGTCTGATTTGAGATATAATTAGTTTTATCCTTCCGCTGAACGAATAAGGTTGTGTATACGCTTGAACAACGCTGGGAAATATTGCGACATTACTTTGAAAATCATGGTAATGTTGCAGAATGTGTGCGAAAATTGAAATTTGTCTTCGAAAATGAGCAAGGAGTGGCCGTTACAGTCAATGGCGATCGTTATCGGGCCATGTTGAACGAATTTTTGTTCACAAAAATTGAAGAGGAGGATATTGGCAACATTTGGTTTCAACAGGACGGAACAGGAAGCCATTGGTGAAATACAGCTGCACACAATCGATAATGTGCTTAAAAATTGGACCGATCGTGTAGGCTACTGCATGGCCAGCCGAGGCAGCCATTTGAATGAAATTATTTTCCATTATTATCCGGAAGGATTGTACTTTCAAATAAAAAAAGAATTTCAGTAGTTTGTTTTTAAAGCATTTTCAAAAAAAATAAAGTTATTTGGCGGACCCTTTATTTTTTTAAATATGAAAAACTAGATTTTATTAAGGAAATCTTTAGAAATCAATATAAACAGCAAACCAGCAAAAAAGCACCTTACCAAATAATGAGTCTAGTAATCTAAACTCGAAGGGTTGGTAGTAGTTATTACCCTTTATATTATAATTCTAACTTTTTTATATGAATAGTCCCAAAAGTAATGCGTTATGTATTACAGACAGCCTTAAGTAAATGTGTTTTATAATGGTTTACATATATGCATACAAGGGTATGAATAATAAGCCACACTCACAATATTTTGTCCGTAAAGACTACTGAATAAAACCATTAAATCAACTGAAAATCAGTTAAAAACAGGACTACTTACTTTTCGTTTAAAACAATTGTATTTTTTAGTTTATTTTCAACTGTTAAAAAATTAACTGACAAAATCCATAAAAACAATAGATTGTTTTCGTTTATTTCAATACTCAATATAACATAACAACTTTTTGTTTTGAATAGAAAATTTTAACTGAATATTTTAACTATTACGGAAAGTCCGTTTTTTTGTTTATTTTTTTTTGTTGAATAACATACAGAACGTTAAAAAATATTTTTTTTTGTTAATTTAACTGTATATTCCATTGAAACAACTTTACCGATTAAACTTTTAAATAACTGTTGATTTTTTATGGAAAAGTTCTTGTGAGTGCATTAATGGAACAAAAATATAATAGTCTAAAAATAGATTTTGAAAAAAAATTACGAATTTAAAAAAGATATTATTGTATTTATTTTTATTTTAAACACAGTCGAGCCGGGAATCGATCCCGGGTCGTCAGATAAACAGGCGGCTGCTCTATACCCTAAGCAACCGAGGCACAAAACATTTGATAGTTTAAAATATAAATGTATTTTTCTTATATGCAAATTCGTTCAAGATACACCAAAACTAACACCTCACCCTTTAGCTTACAAAAAGACGAATTATAATGAGTCTAAAAAATAGATTTCCAGAAAATGTTTTATCATTATATTTTGCCTGAAAGTAATAAGAAAAACAACCAATAATGCATTATAAGTTTCTTATTGCTAACTCATTATTTTATTACTTAAATTAATAATAAGTACTTATTACAAAGTAATGTTTAACATAATAAGTAGTCATTGTCGTGTTTTTGCTGGGAATATTTAAGCAATTGTAAAAAATAAAGAAATGGTTTATTAAAAAAATTATATTTGTGATAGAAAAAATATTCTAAAATTTGGACTAACATGGCAACAATGGTTGGACATTTCATTATAGAGCCTTTTCTTAAAGACAAAATCGGGTGTCACCGTAAAGCCATGAGTACTCATCTGCGAATAAAATTCTTAATTTTTTTACACACAAATAAATTTTCTAGCCCTTAACGTAGCCGGATTTTTAATTTTTGGTTTGGGTCAAAAAGACCCAATTTAAAAAAAAAAAAAAGTTAAAATTAGATACGTTCCACTTTTCGAATAATGCAAATGTCTGTACAGCCTTCAGTATCTTGTTTTAAGAAAAAGGCATTTAAAGTAAATATTGCGCATGTAAAATATAGAGCAAGGTGTTTGCTCTATACAAATGAGTATCACAGTGCAAGAAAGGTTTAATCAGTTACTAAAATTATTAGCTCATACCTATACCTTTTCGGCGATGTATTAAAAATGAAAAACCGATCAAAATTGGGAGAGTTGTTTAATTTTTATAAAAAAACGCATTGCAAAAAATAAGCAAATGCCATAGAAATCTTATTATCTCTAGCCTAATGGCTGATTTTTATAAATTTTCAATGCAGAACGATAAAATTGTTTAGTCTATTTTATGTTTGACGAAATTTTTGACAAAAATTGCAGTAAGTATAATAATGCAAAGTACTTTTTAATTATTAAATAATTGTGTTTTTTTTTCGAGGGTTTTTAACATCGGTTTAGCTCACGAGATGTAATCGCTAGAACCGAAATATTTCAGGAATCATCATAAAACATGTTTATCACTATTTTCAGGGGTGGGGGATACATCATACACTTTTTTTGAGGCATTCTAATGTGCATAGAGAGAGAGAGAGAAAAAATCTAAATTAAACATACGTGAAATTTTATAACACATTTATTTATTTAGATAAAAAAAAAAGTAATAAACAGAGATTACAACAATTGTAGGGAGTTTTTTTATTTCATGGAAATATTTGTTATTTTTGTTAAATATACGCAAAAAAAATTTCTATAATTTTTAAAATGAGGTTTAACAATGAATAATAATGGAACTTTTTTGGTAATTGATAAAATTAGCATAATAAAAGTAATTTGTGTATTTACTTAAATAGTAGGGTAATCGATTATTCGACCTTTTTCAGAAAAGATCCGAGTAATTTAAATTAAGTTTATTTTTTGTCCTCCGGCCACTAAGGGTTAAATATGTTGAGGGTAATCGATTATGCAACCTTTTTCCGAATAGATCCGAATAATTTAAATTAAGTTTATTTTTTTGTCCTCCGGCCACTAAGGGTTAAATATTTTGAGGGTAATCGATTATTCGACCTTTTTCAGAAAAGATCCGAATAATTTAAATTAAGTTTATTTTTTTGTCCTCCGGCCACTAAGGGTTAAATATTTTGAGGGTAATCGATTATTCTACCTTTTTCCGAATAGATCCGAATAATTTAAATTAAGTTTCTTTTTTGTTCTCCGGCCACTAACGGTTAAATATTTAGAGGGCAATCGATTATTCGACCTTTTTCCGAATAGATCCGAATAATTTAAATTAAGTTTATTTTTTGTCCGCCGGCCACTAAGGGTTAAATATTTTGAGGGTAATCGATTATTCGACCTTTTTCCGAATAGATCCGAATAATTTAAATTAAGTTTCTTTTTTGTTCTCCGGCCACTAAGGGTTAAATATTTTGAGGGTAACCGATTATTCGACCTTTTTCCGAATAGATCCGAATAATTTAAATTAAGTTTATTTTTTTGTCCTCCGGCCACTAAGGGTTAAATATTTTGAGGGTAATCGATTATTCGACCTTTTTCAGAAAAGATCCGAATAATTTAAATTAAGTTTATTTTTTTGTCCTCCGGCCACTAAGGGTTAAATATTTTGAGGGTAATCGATTATTCTACCTTTTTCCGAATAGATCCGAATAATTTAAATTAAGTTTCTTTTTTGTTCTCCGGCCACTAACGGTTAAATATTTAGAGGGCAATCGATTATTCGACCTTTTTCCGAATAGATCCGAATAATTTAAATTAAGTTTATTTTTTGTCCGCCGGCCACTAAGGGATAAATATTTTGAGGGTAATCGATTATTCGACCTTTTTCATAAAAGATCCGAATAATTTAAATTAAGTTTATTTTTTGTCCTCCGGCCACTAAGGGTTAAAGAGTTTTTGAATAAAACTAAAGACAATAATAGGCTAATAAAATTTAAGTAATGGTTAGCGCGTTGGACTGTTACACAGATGGTCCCGGGTTCGATTCCCGGTGACGACAACATCAATTTAGAAAAATAATATGTATGAGTTTTCTATCACTTATATGTATCGCTGCGCTCACCTTCGGTGTTCCCATAGGACTTAACCCCACCGAAGTAAAATAATGAATCAGGGCTATGAAACAAAAAGCTTCAATAAATTCGCCAACTCTACATCAGGTGGCGAGCAACAACTGTTCTAAGACTTATCATCTCGCGCAATTACAGTGTTCCCATGTTTGAAGCCCTTCATCTTTCGCCACCTTTCATCTCTTTACTATCCCCTTTCCAAAGAAAGCAACACATTAATTAATAGGAAGAATTTCCTGAGTGTTGCATCTCTTAAAAAAAAAAAAAAACACAAAAAAAAAAAATTATGAAAGGTGTTATTCTGTAAATTTCCTAGATGGTCTTTTTTTGGACAAAGGTGTAAAAATTAACCCTATATGGATCAAGTTACATAAAATAATTATTTTTATTACGTTTAGATTTTTTTTATAGCAATTTAAAGGCTTTTCAATCTTGTAGTAATAACTAAAATTAAGTTTATTGGGTCTATTTTATTTCCGGGCCACTAAGGGTTAAAGATAATATTAGGATAATTATGATATAATCAAATTTAAGTGATAAAAATTATGCAAACTTTAATAAAAATATTCAAATTTTGTTAATTTTTTTACAAAATAAGCAATTTTTATAAAATGTTCTGAAAAGGAGTCGCCCCAAATACAAATGCGAATTATCATTTTTCTATTTTATTTATTTTCTTTAATAACAACTTTTATATTATCAAAAAAAGTAATCCGCATCTACAAATTAGGAATTAATTTAAAAATTCAAATTCTGACGAATTCTTAGAAAAATTTCCTACAGGAAACCACACTGATTCTGACAACTTTGGTATAAAAAACGACTCAAATTATAGCGACATTTAAAACAGAAAATAACTTTGAGATTCCGAAATTGGTTAAAGTAAAAACCCCCAGGATCTATGGATTTTTTCTATAGAAAACCCTCAGTTCTGAGAATTTTTTTTTTATAGAAAACCCTTCAGACTTCAATAATTTGCGTATTGTTAAATACTCAGATTTCGAGAGTTGTTTCTGCAAGAACTCCCAAATTCAGAGAAAACCCCTTGGATTTTGAGTAGTTTAACCAATAGAAAGTCGGTATCTGACAGAAAAATCAAAATCACCGTTATGGTGGTGGGTCAGTACTACTTTATTTGTACGGTTGGCTATTTCTACACTCAAAAAAATAAGTTAGTAGAAAAGTTAGTAAAACGTCTTGTAAATCAGGTATACTATTTTTTAGCAAAACTTTTTGCTAAAATCGTGTTTTCAGCTAAAATTTTTGTTATACTTATTCAGCACTTAACTGTTTTATACTAATGCTTTACTAATATTATACTGTTTTACTAATTAATTTTGCTAAAAAAAATAGTGCTGATAATAGTGTGGACGACAACCAGATTGAAAGATATACTCAGAATGAAGCAGATGTCGCGGCATGTCAAGATGTAGTAGAGAAGAGGAAAATGATACTAAATGTACAACTCTAATAAGACATATAAAAAAATCAACCATGGAAGACTTTTGTATCTGTTTTTCATACATAAAACAAAATTGAGCATTAAAACAACTTAAATTTTGCGTTGTCACCGGCTTGTGAAAATAATTGTCTATTACTTAAATAAGAGACAAAATAAAATATTAAAATTTAATATGTATTTCTAACCTAAATGTTTATAGATTGATAATCTAGTGTGGTCAAATTGCAAACAAACATATACAGACATGTAGACAGAGTAAAGCGAAAGACAAAGAGACACATCTTAGGTGGATTTTTATGGTTCCTTTTTCTGATTGCAATAAAAGGGTTGTTTTTTTCGTTTCGTTTGTTTATGTTTATTTTTTTCGTTTCGTTTCTATAATTATCTTCGGCAGTTGCGTCCTTTAAAAGATAGCATCATTTAGACAACCATTGATGTAAGTAGTTGAAAGAAAATTTTGTTATGTTATATATATTTATTTCTATATATTTTCATATATTAAATTAATTCATGTCGTTAATGTGGGAAAATTAAAATTTTTATATTTCGTAATTATTGCAAGTTATTTTTAAAAGAATCACAAAAATATGTTTTATGATTTTCAGCAAATAAATTAACTAAATTACAATTTTTCTACAAATTTTTTGCGTTTTTTTTTCAGTCTACTAAAATTCAGCAAAAAATTTATTAATTTTTAGCAAGGCTTTTGTATTTCTAATCTACTAAGTGTTAGCAAAACTTTTGCTGAATCTACTAATTTTGTTGCTAAAAATCAGCTCGCTGATTTTCAGCAAAAGATTTTGCTGACATTAGCAATTTTTTTTGCAACCACCCTCCTGACTAAAATTTTGCTGACTCAGCAAAATTTTTTGCTGACTTTACTTGGGCAACCAAGTAGAAATTACCAACCGTAATAAAAAAATTGTACTGGCAAACCACTGCTATTTTTGTAAAACCCACTGTGTTAAAAATTGTGTAAAAATTGCCAATTTCGTCGATTAACCGACCCGACTAACCGGTTAATAAATTTTAACAATTTTTCGAATAATGTCTTAACCGGTGAACCGCCTAGTTCGAATAATTGGAAACATTAACTCACGTTGAATAGTAGGTATAACTTCAAATTTAGATTGCTGCAACCGAATAATGTGATACCGTAATTCGGTTGCCGACAAATTCGGTTATCACTACCAATCTGTTTTCTTTAATATAAAAAAATGTTGTTTTTTAACAAATATTAGTAAAAAATGAAAATCAAACGCAATTCTATTCAATTACTCACCATCGACATTAAAATGTTGTTTAGACTATTTTTTGTGCAGTTCTTTAATAGACGGTTAAATATATAATTGCTTTTAGTTAATTAAAAGCTTTTATAATTAAATTTTATTTTTTGTTTCGTTATCAATTGTCACGAAAATTCCCCTTCTAATGAAATTGAATCATTCAAGTTAAATATCACAGACTACACCAGGCGCGGATCCAGAAAAATGTTTTGGGGACGGAAGTTAGAGTATTGTTAACTAACTTTTTTAATATTTTTTTACATATCTGTATTGGAAACTTTTATTCTGGGGGGAAATATCCCATTTTCCTCCCCTGGATCCACGCCTGGACTACACGCAGAAAAAAACTGGGAGAATATTATCGAAGAGCTGAGTAATTATACAACTACATAAGTTTCAAGATAGTTTTACAAAGTTCTAGTATAAAACCGGTATTTATGAATTCAAGGGATTCGGCATTGGTAAAGGTATCGGTTATTAATTTGAAAGGGTTTTGAATGGGATAACGTTATTACGTTTAATTTATAAAACAAAATATATACAAGCAAAAAAGAAATTATAGTAATTTTTTACCGATAAAAAGCAAAAGCATGCTTATGGTATTTAAATTAAAAATAAAAATAAAAGTAATAACAATTAAATAATGATATACTTTTAACGATTTTCATATTATCACAAGTAAAATTCTCGAAAAAAGCAACGGAGTTGCATATTCTCACGTTTGCCCTTGTGATTACAGTATTGCCAAAATATAAAAAAAAAAAAACTTTTTAGTTTTACTAATAATTCTGTGCCTAAAATCAAATTCAATGTTAAAAATTGCAGTTTGTTTGAAAGATTGGTTGAATTGAAAAAAAAGAAACAATAATAAATATATATCGGCTAAGCTGGTTAGTTCAGCTAACAAATATAAGCCCAAAATAGCCGCTTGCTTCGGCGTCGGCTCGAGCGTTGGACTGTTACACAGAAGTTTGTGGATTCAATCCCTAGTGACAACAGACAACATTAATTTTCAAATATAATATGTATGAGTTTTCTATCGCTCATACGTATCTCAGCTCTCGCCTGTTGTATTTCCATAGCACTTTATCCCACGGAAGTGAAATAAGGAATCAGAGCTATGAACCAAATAGCTTAAACAAGTTCGCCCACTCTCCATCAGATGGGAAGTTAAACTGTTCTAAAACTAAACATCTCGCGCACTTACAGTGTTGCCATGTTCGAAAACCTTCATCTTTCACCACCTTTCGTCTCTTCTCTACCCGTTTCCAAAGAAAGCAACACTTTTTAAAAAAAAATCAAATTCGTTTAAGTTTTACTAGTTTTTGCAAGGTTTAAAAAATATGGCATTATAAGATTTATACCTCAAAATTTAACGATAATTATAGCTTCTATTAATGATAAAAACAATGTTAGTTAAAAACAAATAAAAAATTACAAAACAACAATTTAAGTAATTGAAATGATTTGACTGACATGCAATCATGTTTAAATTCATCGAAATTGTGACCAACAAACTCGATATATTGTATGTATTTTTTTTTTTATTTTTCAATTAGAATTTGTTAGGTTCAAGATATGAAAAAGTATTTTTAAAATAAAATTTTATTTCTTGACTACCCAGTGTAAAAAAACGTTAACAAATAAGTGCCCAAGCAGAAAAATATAATCAGCACAGTGCACTGTGGGATAAATCACAAAATTTGTGGAAATAATTCGGCCATTTGTTAACTTGTGGTCCGATTGCAATGAAATTTGGAACATGCATAAAAGAGTTTAAGTTTTGATTTTGAACCTTCCAGACCCTTTGGGGCGGCAAAATGGCTGCCCAAAGTTGGGTACTTTTTTCATATAAAATTTTGAGTGTTTGCCATTTTTTTGTTTCTCATCCGATTTTTAATTAACATATTAGTAATCTTCTTGCAAAGATGAACAAAAAAACATGCTTACATGTGTGGGTTACCTCCAATAGTTTCCGAGATATTCCGATTTGAAAATGTGAAATTCCAAATTTTGTCCGACTAAGGTCCAAAGTTTTTCGAATTTTGGGAGAAAATTGGGACCTATTTTCGTTTTAAAATAACGGTTATTTAGCCAATAAAATTCTTGATTGAATAAAAAAAAATTAGTTCAATATCTTGTTTCAGTCAAAAATTACATTAGTTTAAAGTAGAAAGGAAAAAAAAAGTAAATTTTGGCGATATTTTCCTCAAAAAGCACCAAACTTCTTATCGCTCCAGACAAATATTTTTCTTCTGAACATATAAAGTATGTATACTTTTCTGGAAGGTCTTTTTATATAAATGCGAGATGTGGTAAAAAAATTTTGATTTGTAAATACTTTTCCCCCCATCCGCTTCCAAAGTTGCCATATTTTTGAGGTAAATATCAACTTTAACTCACAGTTAAAATTTGTGCACGCCTCCAATTGGGTAGTGGAAACCGGCTTTAGATACTCCAACAGATACTATCATCATATGTCGTTATATCTCATGTCATACATAAGTTAATCTTTCTTATCGCATCATATATACTTGATATAACAAAATATAAGATCATATAAGATACAATAAAACCAAACAAATTCAATCAATTTTATTTATATATAATGATATATGACATCACATAAAATTCTATATAAATATATGTGCTAAAATTTAAAAAAAAAATTCTATTACTTTTATATATAATTATTATATAAACATATATGGTAAAAATGAACAAAAATCAATCACTTTTATATATAATTATCAGAAAAAAAACAAAAAAAAAGCAAAATTCAATGTATTTAAAGGAAAAAAAATATTGTAAAAAAAGTAAAAGTAAAAAACTTAAAAGCAAAACTTCAAAGTTAATAGAATAAATAATACTTCATGAGCACAAAAAGAACTTTAAGGGCGACTAACTTTCCTAAAAATATCCAAAGTTTTACTTTAACTACAGATATTTCCATACAAATTTGACATTCATACCTAAGGTAGCCCTAACTTTTGGTTAATATAAGATAAGTTAGCAGGCCTAAATCAGAATAAATCTTGAATAAATAATAAAAAGCCAAAAAAATTTTAAGACATAAAACATAAAAAAGTAAAAAAGCTAATTTGTCTTCTTTGATAATTATATATAAACATATATGGTAGAAACAAGAAAAAATGCTATCACTTTTACATATAATTGTATATGCCATCCAGTGTTGCCAGGAGATTTGTTTTTAAATCCCTACGTTAATGAAAAAAAAATCCCTTTTTTCCTTACAGACATTTTTCCCTACACATTTTTTTTAATATATGCAAAATTTTGTTTTTTAGCAGTAATTACTTTTATTATAAATTTGTACGGTAATTCATTCAGGTACAATAGATTTTCATTAAACAAAAATAACAGAAAGTAAAAAATAACATAAAAACTAAAATAAACGGTAAACAAATAAAAAATGCAGTTTTTAAAAAATACTCGTATAAACACTTATGGCCTGTTTCTCGATTTCGAAAGAAAGCTTTCTTTCGCTTTCTAAGCGAAAGAAAATTGATTTGGGTTTCTCTAACAACATTTCTATGCGAACGATGACTTGAGGTACAAGCCGAATGAAAACGTAAAAGTTTTCATACAAAAAAAAAGGTTGTCAACATTGCGAACGTAAATATCAAAACCAATTTTCATTTATGCAAAGCCAAGATCACATGCAAAGAATAGTGCCAAATGTCTAAACTTATTTCTCAGTGCCACCAGATTTGTTGGTTTTATTTTGTACACTAAAAACAAATAAATGGTTATATTTTTCATAGTTTATTATCTATACTAATATTATAAAGAGGTAATGTTTGTATGATTGTTTGTTTGTTTGCAGAAAGTAATCTCCGTAACTAATCATACGATTTCTAAATTTTTTTTACCAATATTTAATTTGGTCCTCCAGGATGGACATAGGCTATATATCGTTCCGAAATCTTTTTTTTTTTAAGTTACGAGCGGAAACATAAAAATAATCTATATATAAAATACAATGTTTGTATGTTTTTCCTCTATAGACTCCAAAACTATCCAACCGATTTGGCCCAAACCGGTTTAATTTGAAAGGTTATAGTCCAAATTAGGTTTAAGTGGGCGTGGCACCTCCCACATAAATTGAATAACATCATATATCTTGACTATTGTGATAGCAAGAGTTTTGAAACATTGCAGTATCCCATATGTTACTGATTTGAATAATCAGGAAAAAAATGGGCGTGATCGGACCAGTGGGCGTGTCAGCTCCCATACAAAGTAAATATTTAATATCATATATCAACAGTTCTATAATAGCCAGAGTCTTAGAAATTTGTGCACGTTGATTATATTATGAATAGTCATGGTAAAATTGGGCGGGATCATACCATTGGGCGTGGCAGCTCCCATACAAAGTGATTATTTAGCTCATATACAAAATTAATATTAATATTAAATATCTAGGGTTCTATATAAGCTATATAGCCTTCAAATTTTATACGAGTCCATCAATTACAAATATTAGTAGTCGAACTGAAATGGGCGGAATGGGATAAATGGGCGTGGTACCAAAAGCAAAAAACAAATAAGCATTATCACATTCAAGACTTTTTGCAAGGTTATTTAATAATGTTGTTCAAAAATTGTTTTAGCGTTCCTCATAGTCCTAGAATAAATAAAAAAGGTAAAGAAGTAAACAATAAATTTTATGATATGGTTTTAAGTAACAATTCATGTTTAACAGGTACACTTAACATAAAAAATATATTATTATTATATTATTATTTGCGTAAAAGAAATTTCTTGATTTAAAGAATTAAGTACAATTAAAATTTGAAGGCAAAACAACGTTTGCCTGGTCAGCTAGTAAATTATAAATAGAATAAAATTTTGAATAAAAAAAAATCCCTACAATTTGACTGAAAAACAAAATCTGTCCATTTTTTCCCTACAGATGAATTTTTTTGGAAAAAATTCGAAAAGGGAAAAATCCCTACACTTGGCAACACTGATGCCATCACATATCAGTCAAATTGAAATTCCGTCCAATTTTCCAATCCATTGATTTATACATAAATTTACATTATTATTTTTAATGTGAAATAAAATGGTGCGAATTTCCCACCCCAGAATACACAATTTCTTTTCACGGGACATTATAAAAATGTTTGCTAAGCTCAATTGAAATTTTAGTGAATATAAAACTAAAATTTTGTCGAGGTCAATTAAAATAATAAATATTTACAATAATATCCGTTAATTTTTTTTTTTCCTGCGTACAATAAATAATAATTATAACTGTTGTAACTAACAAATCCACACAACAATTAACAATCCAACTAACTTTGTATGATGATGATTATATTATTGCCCTCATGTTGACAGCATTCAATGTCACATAAATAATATGTTAAATCAGTTTTCGTTGCGGTCGTTTTCTCCCCCGTTCGAGTATAAAAAAAAAAACTATTATTTCGTTTTGTAGAAAACAATAAATAAACCCATTTACATTGCATAATAATGAAAAAAAAATTTACGTTTAAGCAACGGATGCTGATGATTTGCCACCGCTACTAAATCAAGCAACATCATTATTATCTAACTAAAAAACATGTATACCAGCCTCCCAAAAGATAATACTTTAGAATTACAAAAAAAAAAAAAAAAAAAAAACATTTAAGCATAGATTTTAGTAGTTCTACTAATAAGTAGATATGAGGAATTTCAAAAATTTTCGACACTTTAAGTCAATATGTTTTCAAATTTTGTACAACAAGAACAACATTTTTTGTATGTGTTAGCCGATATTAGAGTATACGAAATACATCCACTTTAATCATTTATTTAGTAATTAAAAGTATTCAGTTAATTAATGTTACATAAATATATAGACATACACTGATAGAAATTTGTGCGTAGTATTAATGAATTCCTTCATTAATCCAATGAATTTTTTCGTAAAAAAAGTCCCCATAGAAACGTTTTATTGACTCAATAAAAGGTTTTTCATTAACTCAATTGTAATGAATGATTTCATTGACCCAATGAAAATTTCATAAAGTATATGAAATTTTTTTCATTAATCCTAGCCAACTATTCTGCAAAAGCGATGACAGATTTTTATTAAACTCAGCCTGATTCAGCAAATTTTCGTTACTTGGAATATTATGACATGTAAGAAAGAAATCTAACAAGAAAGGTTTTCCCGGGGGCCACCGACCAATGTAGCCCAGTGGGGAAAATTCTATTGTTTCTCAACAAATTTGCTGAAGCTCATAATTTTTGACGAATTCGAAAAAGATAAAATTTGAGAAGTAGCTGATTAGATTTTAGATCGAAAATTAAAAATTTTTAAAATAAAATTTTTTTATCCATAAAAAAGAAATATTTTAATTATTGTACTTTTTTTTAAATTATGTATATTAAGAGCTTTAATGATTGAATAAATCGTTAAAATATAATTAACAGGCATTAAAATATTAAAAGCTGAACTAAAAAAACCAATTTTAGTTTATTTCTATTTTTCTTTACATTTTTTATAATTTGTGTTAAAAGATGACATATTTTCTTATATGTCGGTACAAAATATGTAATTTTTTATCGATCTGGCTTGGAATTCTGTACAACGATCGACGATTACAGTCCACTTTTTGTAGTTAAAGTACGACCATATTAGATAAAAATGTTAAATATTGTTAACAATTTGTTAAAAAGCAAAAATTTATTATCGTTTAGCATAACGTTTGTGTGTAACATCGTCAAAACGATAACAATTTAGGTCTCGTTTTGAACAAAACTATATCGTTTTTTTTTAGAGAATCTATTCCCTGGAATTTAGTGACCAACTATTCAAATTCGTTAAAAACTGTTAGCTCTAGGCAAACTTAATAAAAAATTTATTTATATAACTTTTGGTTAATTCTGTTTAAAAGAAATTTTTCATTTTTTTTTTATTTTAAAATGATAGTACAAAAAAAATATTTTTTTCTTATTACAAGTCAAAATTTTTATTGAAAAAATTTAAAAATTTTTCATTGATTTAATGAATTTTTTTTATGAAATTATGAAAAAATCATAAAAAATGTTAATGAAAAAAAATACCAATATTAATGAATTTTCATTCAGTTAATGAAATTTTTCATTAAACCAATGAATCGATTTTAATGAAATCGTTTCATTAATATTATGAAGGAAAATTCTATCAGTATACTCTGAGATCATATGACATACTCTGAGAGAATTATCTGCTTGATATCAATGAATTTTTGCATTAGATCTACTAAGTGTTACTGAAATTTGTCCATTAAAACATTTTATTAAATTAATGCCGTTTTCATAAAATTTTCATATCCATAATGAAAAACTTTCATTGTAAATAGTTGCATAAAAATTATGAAGCTTCTTCATAAAGTTTAAGAAATTTTTCATTTACTGTGTGAAGAAAACTTCATTGGGTTAGAGAACAATTTCATTAAAACTGGTCCAAGAAAATTCTTTCTGTTTATATTATTACAAATGCTTAGTAATTATATAACCACATACGTTTTACATTAGTTTTACAAAACTCTTGTAAAATATTTGAATTTTTTTACAAAATTTTTACAAATATTTGTAAATATTTTACTAGAACTTTGTAAACGTTGTTGTATAATTACTAAGCACTTCGATAATATTCCTCCAGTTTTTTTTTTTTCTGTATGTACTTAAATAGAAACCCGTGATTATTTTGGAAAATACCCATTTTTTGCCAGTTCAATGACATTTAATTGGGTTAAGGGTTACCCAATTTGCAGAAAATCGTAATACTTTTGGAATCCCAAAACTAAAAATTTTATATGAGGATGCTTTTTGAGGTCATGAAAATGTTGTTTGCTCTTTTTTTATTTTTTTTATTTATTAATAATTAGATAATTACAAATTATACACTATTACCCTAACCGAGCACTAGCAACGATGGCTATCGGCTCGTTGTAGCGAAAGCAGACCAATGCCTCCTGTGGGAATCGAACCCACGACCCCCGCACTGATAAGCTAGCACGCTACCAACTAGCTTACCGGGGCGCATGTGTTGTTTGCTCTATAAACCTCAAAGTCCTTAAAACTTCGATTTTAGTATTAAAGTCAGTTGCTGATATTAGCAATTTTTCTGCACGGGTCCTGAAAGCAAAAATATTGCTGACTTTACAGATTTTTTTTTTTTTTTTTTTGAGTGTAGTTATTGTTAAACCATTAATGACTGACCCCCCGATTCCATTGTCCAATATCGACAAAACTTTACTCATTCAATATCAAATATCTTTGGTAATGTGAAGGTTAATATTCTGAAGAATAATTATTTCAGTGTATGGAAAAAACTACAAAAGTTTAAAAAATCGTCAAATTTTGGTTTTACTAGTAAACTATCATACAATTTTTCACCAAGCAGCGAAATAGAAATTACGTTTTTGATGAATGTAACTCCAAAGTCTAGTAACTCCATTTTGTATTAGTTTGTATCTGAAATTTAAACACTATGAGCAAAAAAATTAAATGAATGATAAAACACTTGTGAGTATCAAGTAATATTTTTTTAATTTTCGGATTTTAAATGGATATCAATTATTAAGCTGAAGACTTTTGAACGTGAAACTTTGCTTGTTATAATATATATTATAGCCCTGGTCATCGGGTTTCTCAATCAAAAAAATGTATGCGAATAAATAGCCATCTAGAGTTAGTTTCAACAGGTGTCGAAAAATTTTGAACTAGCTCATATATTTTCTCTAATAAAATAAAAATCTCACAACTTAAGTGGGCGGAAGAAGAAGTTTTCTGTTCACAAACTTTTAAATTTAAAGTGTAACATTTAAAAATATTTCTTTTCGCAATTCTATCGGTTTCGTATATTCTTTAGAACTGAAATGGAAATTTAAACAATTATAACATTGAACTTGTTTTTCTCTTTCAACGTCCGACCTACGCACACACAGAGAGAATTTCTTGGACAAGTTTTAATCAAATTTATTTGTACTAAACTAATGAAGTTTTCTCCATAATACGAATGAAAAATTTCTTAAACTTTATGAAAAAACTTCATAGTTTTAATGAAACTATTTCTAATGAAACCTTTTCATTAGTCGCATGAAATTTTTAACAACTAAAATGAAGTTTTTCATTAAATTCTATGAACAACTGCATTTATTTAATGAAAATTTCCAATGGACGAGTTCCAGTGATATTTCGTGGACCTAATGCAAACAATCATTGATATCATCATGCAGACAATTCTCTCAGTGCTTAGATAAAATGTTATATCATTCATAGTCTAAACACCTATCCCCTATTATATGTCATTTCGAGACTATTTGGAAATTAATTCATTCCAACAAAGGGAAACGGAACTATATTTTTAAAATCTTTATTACAAACCAATTAATTTTTGAAATCTTAAGATTTCATAAAATTAAATACTTGATTTTGAGAAAAAGTCGAAAAGTTTCAAAGTCGTTGAACGTATTAAAAGTAAGAAAAGTTTCAAAGTCGTTGAACGTATTAGCAGTGTATACAAAATCAATATGTTTTTAAATTTGTTCGTGTTCACTAGGGTGGTCTTTCGTTGTATGGGCGAAAAATAAAAATGAGATTTTGACTGTACAAAAAAATATTTGTTAGGGTGTCAAAATACGCCACTCGAAAAATTAGAGTTCTAGCATAACGGGAAGACGTCCCGCATCGCCCTTGAAAATCGGGCCCCTTGGAAAAATGGTCATAATTTAAAAAAAATTCAAATTTTTTTTTCTTCAAAATTAAAAATATATAAAATAATTTTTGTGTTGGGGTTAATCATAACTACTCAGATAAAAAATACTACTTTCCCAGAAAATCGCTTACTTACCCCAACTTTGTGTCAAAAAAAATTAATAAATATTTTGGGGGTACCTCAAAGTGACTTTTTTGCATTTTTGAAAATTTTATTCAACAAAAATCAAATTTAGAGCATTTTGATTCTCGGGGATTTTAAGGTTTTTTTTTATTTTTATACATTTTTACTTTAAAACAAGGTTTTAATAATATTTCATCAATATTATTGTATATGCTCTTTTATATGATTGTAATAACTTTTTTTTAAAATACTATATTTTCTGTTGATAGTTAACCCATGTTAACCTGGGGTCAAATATGACCCACGTAAGAAAAATGCAGCTTTGTGGCAAAATTTATAAATAAAATAAAAAAAGAAATAATTCAATTTATAGTTATTCTAAAAAAATTTCGAAAACCGTTTCTAGTCTTCGAGTAGGCCAATTTAGTAAAAAATTAGAACTTAAAACTTTTCCATAATAAAAATTTTGAGGGAAAAAATTTACACTATTAAATTAAAATTACGTTTTTCGAAAATACTCCTGAATATGTACAAAAAAATCAATTTAAATATGAATACAAATATCTGAATTTATACTAAATAATTAATTTTAATTAATTTTAAAATGTAAATAATTTACAATTAGAAACATAAACAAAAATTAATTTTATGTCATCTTTGTGATTTTTGACTCTTTAAAATACGAGGGTCAATTGTGACCCCATGAAAACACAGGCTAACTATGAACGCGAAAAATTATACTTTATAATAAAATTAGTACAATTATATAAAATAGCATTCACAATAACATTGATGAAATATTACAAAAATTTTTTAAAAAAAAAGTCTATACAAATTTAAAAAAACGTTGAAATCCGCTAGAATCAAAATGCTCTAACAAAAATTTTTGCCAACGGATATCCGTAATACTTATGTTATTTAATATTTGGGATGTGTTTAATAAAACATTTGACAGCAAGAACTAGTTTTTTTGGTTTTGTTGAATAAAATTTTCAAAAATGTAAAAAAAGTAACTTTTAGGTACACCCCAAATATATGTGCATTTTTTTGACTCCAAGTTAGAATAAGTTAGCGATTTTCTGGGAAGGTAATATTTTTTATCTGAGTAGTTGTTATTGAACCCAACACAAAAATTATATTACATTTTTAAATTTAGACAAAAAAAATTTTTTTTTTTTTTTTTTTATTTTTTAAATTTTTCCAAGGAGGCCTGATATTCAAGGGCGATGCGGGACACATTCCCGTTATACTAGCACTCTAATTTTTTGCATGGAGAATTTTTGTATCCAAACAAATATTTTAAGAGGGGGGGGGGGGGGCAGCCCAAAAAATCCCAAGTTGAAAAATAAGGACCACCCTAGTGTTCACACATTAATGTTTTGTTTTTATTACAGATATTTAAAAAAAAAAAAACTATTAATTAATATGTTATGGGTATAAAATTGTATATTATTTACGAATTGTTAATAAAATTAATTAATATTATTTGTTTTTATATGTCTTAATTAATTTTTTATTGGATTTGCATGAGTTTCTAATTTGATCTGTTTGTTTTTTTTTTAATAGTAAATAAAAAATAAAAATCTATAATTTTTGACGGCAATTTATGTGTATGTTAACAGGCTCGGATCCAGATTTTGTGTTTGGAGAGGGAGGGGGGGGGGGCATTTTTAAATTTGTTTGTACTACTCATGCGCTATGCTGTTGTTCATATGACCTACGTCCAAAATGTTCGACACCTGTTGAAACTGACTTTAGAAACCCCTTATTTTTCTGAATTGATAGGAACGATGGACAGGGCTAGGTTGACTATGCTTAAAAGCTATGACGTCCAAAGCTTTACGTTGAAAACTCTTTACCACAAAAATTGATGGTTATTTAAAAGTCGAAAAATGTAAAAAGATAAATTACTTGAAACTTACAAGTTTTTTTTTATTAATTTTATTTTTTTGCTCAAATCCAACTTTCAAATCCAAACCAAGACAAAATAGACTCACTAGACTTGGGAGATACATTCACTGCAAAAGTAAGTTCCATATCGCTGCTTGGTAAAAGATGTATGGTAATTTAAAAGTGAAATAAAACTACACAATTTTTAAACTTTCGCAATTTTTTCCATAAGGGGTTTTTGCGTCGTTTAATGGAATTGAGTTTTGGAAGCAGTATTTGAAAATGGTATAATTTTATGGTTAGCATGAGGTGTACCAAGTTTATGTAAGCGCACCAATAACGGCATACGAACATTGCAAACTTATAAGGAATTGGCGAAAATTTTTTGAAAATGAAGTTTTCTGCATCTGACATTCACAATTATATTTGAAATTGGCCAGTGTGTTGCGTGACTGAGTTTCTTTGTTCACAGCACCTCCGGTCAAACAGGGATTTTAAAATAATGTAAACACCAAAATTTGTATTCTCTACAACAATATTCAAAAAGATATGCGAGTCCATGTCAGGATACCTGCCTTATAACAGGTTTTTCCGAATCAGTTTCCAAATTTTTTCATTATGTCACAATTTTGAGACAAATATTGTTTTTAACCATTTCTGAAGTTGTGTACATAACATAGAAAAAACTAAAAACGGGGTTCAATTAAAAAATTTATTGAATCAATTACTATTTTAATTAATTTTACACCTATCATGGCAAGAGAAGAATGAGAAGAATAAAAGCTAAAAAACTTCAGATGCAAAATACTTTTTGATGCAAACCCTATTCAAAACAAGTATCAAATTTAATGCTGATGTGTTTTTTTTCTACTTTTTAGGAAGTTATTTTAGATAGTTGTCTTGAAGGCTTTTAACAAACTCCTTTTTAGGATATGCAATAGTCCCCACTTAAATGCGTAAACTAAAATACAGTTTTCTGCTCATTTAAGCGGAGAATCATTTATCCAAACACTCGGATAAATGAGCGATAACGCATTTAGAAAACTATTAGTGTCCGACCGAACAGTTCGGCCAAAAAACTATATTTTGTCGGTTTTTTGATATCTAGAGGCAATGATGACAAATTTTGGTATTGGAAACATGTTTGTTGAGCCGATTTAATTCGATTTTGTGTATAAAATTTAAGAGAAAAGCCGAAGTTTAGCTATAAAGTTAAAAGTTCGGCCGCCGAACTATTTTCAATTTGGCCGAACTTTCTGATGCCGAACAGTGAATTCATTGCTTAACTACAGACTTTTCTTCAAATTTGACACTCAAAATAGCATCTAATCAGCCCAATAAACATTTTTCCATCCGCCAAATTTGTCCATAATGCTTGAAAATACCGAATACAGACCAAATGCATTTTCTGGCCAAACTGTTCGGTCGGACAGAGAGAATTTCTTGGACGAGTTTTAATGAATTTTTGTCTGATGAAGTTTTCTTCACAATGTGAATGAACAAATTCTTAAACTTTATGAAAAAGCTTCAAAGCTTTAATAAAACTATTTTGAATGAAACTTTTTCATTAGTCGTATGAAATATTTCATCAAATTCTATGAAAATCTGCATTAATTGAATGAAAAGTTTCAATGGACGAGTTCCAATGACATTTCATAGATCTAATTCAAAAATTCATTGATATCATGAGTAGAATTCTCTCCGTGTATGTGCGAAAAACACGCATTAAACGAAATGAATGTAAGTTAAAGTTTTAAAAAGTTTTACATATGAAAATGCGTGGCTGTGTGTACAGATTAATAATCTGTATTCGATTCAAGTTCCCTTGTCCCCAGTGGTTAACAAAAAAAATACTTTCTTAATAGATAACTTTTTTTAACAAAACGCTCATATTTTCAGAATTGCATAACGAGCCCTATCCGCCCAAAAAAAGACGTAAGCGACGCAATTAGATTTTCGTTTTTTATTGAAAACCGACATTTTTTGATCATTCCTTAAAATGTCATATCTCTAGGAAGTTAAGCGCTAGGAGGTAGCATTAAAGCATTAACCACTGTACCCAAATATGGTCCACCTTACATTCCTTCATTTTTATTTAGAACAAAAATTAGTAGACACGTCTTTTTCTAGGCTCGCAATAGCACGTTTAGGGGTCATAGAGTGCAGTTAGAAGCGAAACAATTTTACGTATTGGTATTTTAAAGAAGATACACCTGTAAATAAAATAAGTCAAAACATTTTTGCTGTTAAAAAAAATACTTTTCGAATGAAAATTGATATCGAAGCGTTTTTCGATTTTCGTAATCGTTCGGCTATAAGACACCTTTTTCCTAAGAGCCTGTTTTTAATGTTTCAAAAAAGTGGCAACCCCGGCTCCGCATCACATGAAATATGTGTGCAAATAAATCTAAATTCAGTAAATTTCAGAAATGTTTTCATACAAAAATGGGGTAATTTTGACCCCTATTTTTAACCCCTAATCGTGCGATTACGCACCTAAAAAATACGGGTCTAATAATTGGTTGTCCCATTTTGGTTAAAAATATAAGTGTTAAACTAAAAACTTACAACACAAAAATTTTAAACGCTATAAAGTCAATGCATAAACAAAACCAGAACAACAAATTCAACTTTAAATAAGATAGGGCTTCTTCTTTCAAAATAATGCTTAAATTAGATAGGCTTTTTTTTAAAATGACTATAAATCCATTATTTGCAATCAAAACTTTTTAATTTTTTTAAGAGAAGTGTATTTGAGAATGATCTACGAGAATACGTTAAAAACGCGATTTCGAAAAAAATCGAGATACGCCTTTTCTATATTAGGCCAACGATATACTGAACTTTTTTCTCTATAATGAGTTCACAAACTTTTATAAAATGTGTGTTATTAGGAAAAAATCGCACTTTAAAAATACTCACGATATAAACTTTGTGCAATAAGGATATTATGATGATTTTCATATCAAAACCTATAAAAAAAGGCACATTTTGCACCCGACCCTCTCAGATTTTGATGAAATTTTGCATACAGCTACATTTTACCTATACAAACACAACCTCATTTTTAAAAATTGCATTTTCGAAAAATTTTGGGTGTGGCAAGGTGTCGAAATATTTGAAAAATGACGGTAATATGTACATTTAAGCAGCGATTACTACGGAATGGCTCAATCGATTTCAAATATCTTGGTGTCAAGATAAGTCAGCTTTCGAAAACATATACTGTAAAAATTTTATATTACACTGAAAATTTTTTTTTGGTAAAAATAAAACTTTAAACTGGGAAAACACTTCAAAGGCCGTGTTTTATTTCAAAAAAATTTTTTTTAGATATTTAATATATATAACATATCTAAAAACTAAACTGGCGTTTTTTTTTCATTTTTTTTTTTTAAATTTTTTAAGTAAATGCATCTCTTGTTAACTTCCTTATATTTTGATATCATTGTGTGACAAAAAAGAATAAAGTAGATAATACTTTAGAAGTTATACAGATTTTTTTGTAATTCTAATATATTAGAACTAGAATCGTATTATCAATATTTCAGTGTAATAAAGGGTCCGCCATCTAACGTTTTTTTTAACTAGTGCTTATTTCGTGAATGGTAACACTTAGCTCATGTCTGATTTGACAGATAATTAGTTTTATTCTTCCGCTGAACGAATATGGTCCGTATGTTCGTTATCTTGTGAAAAAAGTGAAAGAAACTGGCATCCTCATCGATAAACCAAAGAGTGAAAAGCCAAAAACCCGAACACCCGAACACCCGAAATATTGCTGCTGTGGCAGGAAGTGTGCGTGAAGCGCCATCAACATCAATTCACCGTCGTTCTCAACAATTGAACATTTCGGAGACATCATTGAGACGAATTTTGCATAAAGACCTTGGTATGACGCCATACAAAGTCCATTTGGTTCAGGAGTTCAAAAAAAAAAAGTTAGTTGGCGGACCCTTTATAACATTTTTACAGTGTATGTTTTCGAATGCTGCCTTATAATGGTACCAAGATCTTTGAAATCGGTTGAGCCATTACGTAGTAATCGCTGCTTAAAAGTACCTATTACCGTAATTTTTCAAAAACTTCGATACCTTGCCACGCCCACATATTGATATGAAATTCTTCTTATGTAGGTAAAGACGACAGCAATTGTAGTAAAACAAATGAAATTTCATTTGTTTTTACTGTTCAAAAAATTACTAACAATTTTAGTAAAAATGACTGTAAAAAATTAACGTAAAATCATAAATCAGTCATTTGATGCGGTTTGTTTTTTTAATAAACTACAAGGTTAGTAAAAAATTAAATCTGTTATGAAAATAACTGAAATTTACATCAAAAATAAAGAAACTATATTACAAACCAAACTACAACAAATTTTTAAAGCAGAAGTTCCCTGAGTGTACTTTCCATTTTTTAATGTCGGCGTAAAACGTTGCAATTATTCCACCAACTTTGTTTAAATTGTAAAATTTTCTTCTCAAATATCATATTGAAAATTTATGTATATTTTTTTGTAGAAAGCATTTGCAAAATGTACCTTTACGCTATTCTAACGATCAGTTTTAGAAAATATTATTTTGGTATATTCAAGAGTATAATTTTTACTTTGAATCATTTGAAAGCGTCTATCGTATATTAAAAGACTTTAAAACGCTTCAAAATAATCATTTTTGGCATTTTTAAATTTGATTGTCTGATTTGGATGAAGATTCAATAAATCATATATCGGCATTAAATACCAAGGAAGTTTGTCGTGGTGTGTAATCAGTCGGAAAGTTTTGTTTCCTTTTTGTATTGATATTCTCCAGTTGTAGTAAAAGTAGTAACTTGTAGTAAGTAAACGAACAGGTCTTAGAAGTCTTTAAAAACAAAATGTAAACCATTGCAATTAAAATTTTCCTTTTATTGAAGAACAAGCACAAAATGTGGGAGTAAAAAAACTTCGACAAAGTTTTTCTAAATACAAAGTTTAAAGTATAATTAAATTCAATATCTACAAAAAAAAAAAACGTGTTGTTAAATTTGTATTCTTTTTGTTGTTTCTTTGTGTTCTAATTACATTTTTCATATTTTACTCAAAAAAACAAACACAATCTAAAAGAAAGTTCTAAAATTAAAACAATCATTTTTTAGAAAAATATTAAGTTTCTTTTCGTTGGCGGCTACAAACAAAAATCAGACACCATGACGCGACACGCGGCATGTCTTTGTGTAATTTATATTTCAAAATAACACAATTTTAAGAAATCTGTAAAAACAACAATAAAACAAATTTGAATGGGAAAAAATTCATGTTGTTAAGCAGGCTTCATTTTTGTTCTGTATTTTTTGAATGCATTCAATAAGGATTCATTAAATGAAGTTATGTTTGTATTGGTAAACTTTTGTGTGTATTGGAAACATATTGTTAAAGGAAACGGTCCGTCATTTGGATTAAAAGCTACAAATTTTCAAAAAATGTTCGATCCACGACATTTGGCACTTATTTTTAATGTAAAATAATGCTCTGAATCCGAAAATGAAGTGCAAAAGTAGAACACTTTTTAAGATATTGCTAAATTTTAAAATTTTCCATTTTTGTGTACACTCAAAAAAATAAGTTAGTAGAAAAGTTTGTAAAACATCTTGTAAATCAGGTATACTATTTTTCAGCAAATTGTTTGCTAAAATTATATTTTAAACTAAAATTTTAGTTGTACTTATTCAGCACTTAACTGTTTTGAACTAATGTTTTACTAATTTGTTTTGCTAAAAAAAAAATTGTGTTGAACGACAACCAGACTGAAAGATATACGCAGAATGAATTAGATGTAGCGGCATGTCACGAAAAAGTACAACTCTAGTAAGACATAATATAAAAAAATCAACCATGGAAGATTTTTGTATCTGTTTTTCATACATAAAACAAAATTGTGGATTAAAACAACTTAAATTTTGCGTCGTCACCGGCTTGTGAAAGTAATTGTCAAATAATTAAATAAAAGACAAAATAAATATTTGTAAACTAAATGTTTATATAAATTAATAATCTTGTGTGGTCAAATTGCAAACAAATATGCAATAGGTAGACAGACTAAAGCGAAAGACAAAGACATACATCTTAGGTAGATTTTTCTGTTTCCTTTTTCTTATTGCAAAAAAGGGTTGTATATGTAATATTTTGTTAGTTTTTCGTTTCGTTTCAATAATTCTCTGCGGCATTTGCGTTACTTTAAAAGATAGCATCATATAGACAATAATTGATGTAGTTCAAAGATAGTTTCGTTTATGTTATATATAATTATTTGAGGGATGGGGTCTTTCACAGAGGTGCACTTGTGCGGAAAGCTTTCCGTCTGTTATACACTTGGGGATATCAAGAAGCGATTCCTTTGTCGAACTTCCCAAGCAGCTTACTACTTCCGGTCTTACACCAAGTATCCCCTGGGAATGCGTTTCAGGCACCCGTCAGGCCGCAGGTAGAGTGAGAAGGCACAGCTGAGTAACCTGATGGGCAAGCTAACGCCGCACATTGGTTCAAGAGTGGCCGAAATTCATTTTTTTCATGTTCGCCGATTTGGATAATTTTTTGGTATTTTGTTGTCAGATAGTTGAATATTATGATTCCGTAATATTAGGCTGATATATTTAGTATTTCTTTGGACAGACACGCTCCAAGTTCATATATGTTCGCTTGTTTAAAATGGCATGCAAATTTACTGTATATTCAATCTTTTGGTACAATCACAGTAAACTTATCATTTGACTTTGTTGTATATTTTCGTAAATGGCAATTGTCATAGATGAGATTTGCATTAAAAAAAGTTGGAAAAAGTGCCACATAAAAAATTTCGTAGAACAAAATATAAACAACATCAAAATTTCAATGTTCATCAACTTCAGTGGACTGCATCTTTTTAGCGCTGTGGAGCGCTGTTTAACGAAAGACGTCAAATTACAGCTTGAAGTCTCAGCTAAAAGCTAAAAAAAAATTCAGCTGCTCATACCTGCTCCTTTCCAAAAGAAACAGTAAAAACTATAAAGTGATAAAGTAAGAAAACGTGAATTTTCGTTCATGCTTGTTGTTGTTGCCATAATTCTTTACTGTTTAAAATTATTAAATAATGTAATATACATACTAGTCAATTGTGTTAATTTTTATATATTTAATTGTTGAAAAAAGCATAAGCTGCAATTGAATTTGAATTACACATTTTAATTGATTGTTTTTATCAGGTATGCTGTCCGAAGAAGCTCAGGAAGCGAGGAAAAAAGATTATAGAGCCTATAGATTACATCATTCGCGAAGAATTGGACGTGTAGCCACTAATGAAGATGTAATGCATAACCTTTTATTGTCTTCAGACCCATTTATAAATAGATTTCGCTCAAAGCTGCAAATCAAAAAATTTGAGTACGATAATGATGTTAAAAAATTATTAAAAGACTATGCTTAATTTATTTATTCATGTTTTTTCTATGGGAGGTGGGCGTAAAAGTGGGCGGATCAGGTATATATTTTCAGGAGCCCATTCTACAATTATAATAATTACTTTTTGTGAAAATTGAATTGATGCATTAAAAATCAAGGGAGTTATGCCACTTTTTCAATACAAGTTGTATGGGAAGTGGGCGTAAAAGTGGGCGGATATTTTTCAAATTTCACACAAATGATTCTGAGTGTTTAAAAATGCTATGTGCCAAAAAACAATGCCGTAGGTCAAAATTTAATTTTTACTTAGTATGGGAGGTGGGCGTAAAAGTGGGCGGATCATTTTGATTTTTCCATTTTTTCTTGATTCAAACAAAAAATGCCTATGTGCCAAGTTTCATTGTCCTTCGACAACTTCTTATATTTTTAGCCGCTCGTTCAATGAACTTGAACCAATGTGCGCCGTCTCAGGTAATTAGGTGACAACTGTCGCTGAAGCTCAACTGTTTTCATGCCGCTTTTTCGGCTAGCCTGCCTAGCGGTTGTTGGCAGCCCCAACACTAGGATCGGACAAAGTTGCCCAATCAGTCGCTTTGTCCTAAACAGCAATTACTACTGAAACCACAACTAATATCGATTGTGGCCCTTTGTTCCTCTTAAGGAACCATAGGACATTATATATATATAATTATTTCTATTGTTTTTAGATATTACATTAATTCATATCGTCAATTTGGGAGTATGAACATTTTTATATTTTGTAACGTATTGTAAATTATTTTAAAAAGATTCACAAAAATATGTTTTATGATTTTCAGAAAATAAATTAACTAAAGTATAATTTTTCTACAAATTTTTTGAGTATTTTTCAGTCTACTAATATTCAGCAAAAATTTTATTAATTTTTAGCAAGGGTTTTTTACTTTCTAATCTACTAAGTGTTAGCAAAACCTTTGCTGAATCTACTAATTTTGTTGCTAAAAATCAGATCGCTGATTTTCAGCAAAAGATTTTGCTGACATTAGCAGTTTTTTTGCAAGCACCCTCCTGACTAAAATTTTGCTGACTAAGCAAAATTTTTTGCTGACTTTACTAACTTTTTTATTTGAGTGTACTTAAATAAAAATATCTCCGGTCCAAAACAGTGGATTTGAGTTTTAAATTAAATCTAACTAAATGCTACAACAATTCTCTATACAATATTTTTCAATCCGATTATCACCAAAGAAGCTATTTATTAATATACGAGGGCGGTCCCAAAATTAGACGTCTTAACAAAGAAACCACAACAAAAAACATAAAAGACTTGCTTGCACAAAATATCGACAATTTCCAGCTTAACAAATATCAGAAATTTGTTTGTAAATATCTTGTGAATATGAAAGTAGTAGACAAAAAAAAATGACTTTTTAAGATTCATCTCTTCCGATTTTCATAAAATTTGATGTATGTATTCTCTTGGACCTTAAAAAGTTTTTAATTTATAGTTTTTCCTAAATTCGTTGTAGTTCGCATTTTATAGCAGTTTAAATTTGGGAGTTGAAAAAATAACACTGTACAACACCAGAAAAATTACAAAAAAAAAAGACACGTGTATCGGCGTTTTGAAAGTTTACATCTGGGTTTCATTTTAGGGGGAGGTAAAGTTTCCCCCAAATTCAAATTTTGTATTGTCAATCGGCATAGAAAATCGAGTAAAGCTTACGTGTAAAGTATATGGTGTGTTTGGCAAACTTATATAAAATATTACGGAAAACATTTTTGTAGAATATGTTAACCCTCTAACTCCTCAAGGTATGGGTCTTTTTTGTCCTTTTTTTAAAAAAGAGCAAAAAACACAGTTAAAACAGGGATTTAAGGGATTAAAATGTTCCGCAAAAATATTCGCCGTGAAATTTTACTATAAGTCCCTGAATACACCAAAACGGAAAATTCAACCAGAAAGTCAGAAATAAGACACAACAAAAGAGAGCTTAGGGTTAATTTCGCATTTATTAAGAATTTTATTTTAAAGTACCATAAAAATTTAGCATGAAAAAAAAATAGTTCAAATTTAACTAAAATCAGTAATATCTCTGTTATTTTCCCTTCGATAGCAGATTGGGATAGGAAGTATTCATTAATTACATTTTTTTTAGCTCTACGCAATTCCACTTCATTACACTGTACAACACAAAAACAAATTACAAGATCCGACCTATAAATTTTGATTGCCAGCTGTTCTTTGGCTGATTAGATCCGTTACATGACAACAAATACAAAAAAAAAAAATCAAAACAAAAATGAAGTGCTATTATTCTTATTGTACTGAAAACGTGTCAATTTGCGGTGCATATATTGTGTACATAATTTGTTTTGTGATTTGAGTGAATTCAGATTTTGGTGTATTCAGGGAATTATAGTAAAATTTCACGGCGAATATTTTTGCCGAACATTTTAACCCCTTAAATCCCTGTTTTAATGGTGTTTTTTTGCTCTTTTTTAAAAGAAGGACAAAAAAGACCCTTACCTTGAGGAGTTAGAGGGTTAACATATTCTACAAAAATGTTTGATTTTGGTGTATTCAAGGACACATAGTAAAATTTCACGGCGAATATTTTTGCGGAACATTTTAACCCCTTAAATGCATGTTTTAATGGTTTTGTTTGCTCTTTTTTAAAAGAAGGACAAAAAGACCCTTACCTTAAGTAGTTAGAGGGTTAACATATTCTACAAAAATGTTCCCCATAACATTTTACATAAATTTGCTTAACACACCGTATACTTTAAACATAAGCTTTACTCGATTTTCTATGCCGATTGACAATACAAAATTTGCATTTGGGGAAAACTTTACTTCCCCCTAAAATGAAACCCAGATGTAAACTTTCAAAACGCCGATACACGTGTCTTTTTTTTTTGTCTCTTCTATTAAAATGTATAGGTCGGACCTTGTAATTTTTTAAAAAAATTAGATTTTGTTGAACAGTGTAATTAGTCTAAAAATTGATTTCCAAAAAATGTTCAGATCATTACTTTATATATAAAACAATGATTAAAAATACCTAGATATTTATGGGTAACGCATTACTTTTTGTATTGAAATAATGGAAAAATGAACTAGTTATTAGTAAGTAAAGGGTTTTCCAATAGGTACTTGACAACTTTGAATTTAATTTGTGAACGCACTATTTCACTGATCATCTAACTGTTACTTCCCTTTTTTTCAGTAAACTCAACATTTTCATAATGGTAAAGTACACGAACAGACAACGCGTTGTCTGTTCGTGCAAATTGCAAATTGTAAAAATGTATTCGAAGTCGGTGACAGCAACTTTACGAGCGTTAACTCCAATTTTCGGTCGTTATTCTCGCCCTAGTAGACAAGCAATGACAAGTTTAGTGCAAAACTTTGAGTCTACATATTCATTGTGTGATGCTGCCGTGCCAGTGAGACAACGGGTTGGTCGAAGTGCCGAAAATATCGCTGCCGTTCAGGCGTCCGTAGCAAACGACCCAAATCAGTCGATTCCGCCGCGTTCTCAAGAACTGGTCATCGCCAAGACCACTTTATGGCGAATTTTGCGCAACGATCTTGGTTTACACAAATACCAGATCAAGCTGACTTAAGAATTGAAGCCGATGGAAATATCTCCAATGGTTTGCGTTTTATTTTAAAAAAAGTCCTTATTGAAAAACCCTTTAATTATAACCATTCACGAAGTGAGGTATAGTGCACCGTTTAATATGTTTAGCACATGTAAAGAGGAAATCTTTGCTGTTTGATGAGTGACTTTAATTAAAAATGTTCTTTTTAATAAAAAAAGTTTCTTTTATTAAAAAAGTGCCTTTATTAAAAAAAAAAAAAACCTTTTATTAATTTCAAAATATGCAAAACAAATTTAACAGAAATTATCCTAACTTTCGAACAAGAAGTAAAAAATTTAAATGTAATGACTCAAATGAAAGACAAGATTTTATACTATTAAAAACATAAAATATAAAATTACCATTAGTTTGTACTTAAATATAAATCTTTTGTAAATTAAGCCATTACGTTTTTTTAATGCCGCAGCATATGCGGCAAAACCAGTTAACTGATAAAAACACAAATTCTCTCGGCTCGCCTGAAAGTCCCTAAATATTGAAAAAAAATTATGAAAAATATACACACAGAAAACTGATTTGTTGCTCGAACTGAATTTTTTGAAAACCGAATTTTGATAGCCACATGTACTATCCTCAAAACCGATTTCCGATTTGATTGTTGTAACCAAGTTTCTGTTAGAACTATAAAATAATGTTGTTGCACATACTGACATTTTTAATTATCCTTACAGAATTAAATACGTATGATTGCTTATTCAATTGATTTTTTTTTTTAATAAATACACCATTTCCAATTAGTTTAAAATATATTTATTTTTTTTTTTTTATTTTTGCTAATTTAAGCAAAACAAAAATATAAGTTGAATAATACATTTCGAAGCATAAAGCCACATTCAAACAAGAGGGCAAAATATGTGCTTTGCCAAAACACGTGTTTTGCCAAACATTAATAAAATGCTCAGATTTTTGTAATATCCTATGACAACCCAAAAACGCTGATTTTCTTATTCTAATACTTAAGAATAATCTTGAAAATCGTTTAATTTTTCCAAGTGTTTTTCTTCAGAAGCCCGTTATGAGGTCGTTATATTTTTCCTGCAGAAACACCTTTTAGATTATAAGACATTATCAGATTCCTTAAGAAAAAATCAATATTGTATGAGATTTTTCATAAAAAAGCAGTAGTTGAAGGAAAAATTTCCAGAAATCTTTTAAAAAGTAATGTATAAGTTTTGTATGGTTCGGCAAAGAAAAATTTTGGTAATTTTTTCCATCATTAAGATCTTGGAGGATTCTTTTTAAATGTAATCACCTCAAAATTATTTTTTTTAATTGTGTAGAATAATTGTTGTATAACATAAAAAATTCGGAACGATGAAAATTATTTAAAAAAAAATGATAAGATTACAAGGAATATTTCCCGGGAAATCATTAGACCTTGTCGTGTTTACAAAAGTCAGCGATATGTTTGCCAGTGGAAAATATTTTTCTTTTTCTAGAAAAATCCACGAATACTTTCTGTTGGTATTTTAGACTTTATCTTAACGAAAGATTCCCGAAATATTATAAGTGGTTTTTTAATACGAGAGCCTTTTTTTACAATTTCCGACCTCCATGTTGTCCAGGATAATAATTTCAGCAACACCACTCCTTGCAATGTAAGCAATTTGATTGTTCTGTTTCTTAAAGTTTCAAACAATTGTTGCAAATTCCTGGTTATTATTATTTGCTGCCTATCATTTCGAAATTTAAAATATAAATAGAATACCTTTCTGAAGCATACATTTCTGATGTCTGTGGAATGTTGTTATTTTTTTTTGTTTTGTATATTATACATTTTTAAATATTTACTTTTTAATTTTTTTTTTTTTTATTTTTATTTTATGCTATAAACACATAGACGACTGCAGCTACACGACTACAGCCTGTCAAAATTAAAATACACACGTTTATATGAAAACGATTATTTTGGCACCAACACAACTACACGGCTACCCGACTACTTTTGCCGCTGTAGTCAACTTAGGTTAATTTCTATTTTTGTTGGCTGCAAAACTAAAATAGTGTTGACAATAAAACAAAATATGTAACAAATTAGTGCTTAAAAATATTTTATTTTGTTAAACACAAAAAACGTCGCAACATCAAATGGTATAATTGCATTAATATTCAAGAGGGGTTATATAAATTTATTTTCACGTTATAATAATGTATTATAAATAAGTAATTGTATTTTTAAGTGAACTTTATATACGTGTCTACAACCAAGCATGTTGTTCTATTTTAATAAAGAAAAAAAAGATGTAATTGGCACTACTGAAACAAAAATGTATTTGTATCAGGGATGTTAAATGGAGTTTTCAATTTTGTACCAACATCCAAAAAAAATTGTACTTTTCGGACGTTGACGGTACCATTTTTTTTTAAATTTATTAAAACAACAAAAAAAAAATACATAAAAATTCTCTTGCACAGAAAAAAAAAAACAAAACCTTCCAATAACATACATTATATGTATGAATAAAATAAGGCATAAAAAAGTCTTATGAATATATGAGACCAAATCATGGAATTATTTGTTTAGTTAATAAACTATTTGGAATTTCTACATCATAGCAGCATAAATTTGTCGCTCTTAACCAATCCTTAGTCTGCATGAGACTTGATAATGTTGGCTAATGTAGTCTGTTTCTTTCCTTAGTTTTTATTATATTTTGAAAAGAAAAAAAATCTTTCCACATTTGCAGACCAGTGTGGAATGGATAAAATTCCAGCAACGACTAGAAATGTCTGGAAACATATTGACATTCAGTTCATTTTGAAAATTAGCTACTACCGACCAAAAACTACAAACGTTTTAATTTTTTAACGACTTCAGTTAAAAAAATTTTAGTTTTTACTCTGGCTCAAGTAATATTTTTACTAAGAAGACAAGAATGGAGCAAAATTAATGATTAATCGGTTTTTTGTTAAAGTTCTGCCTATTATGGAGGCTATAACTTTTCTAAAACATTGGGTTCTGATGAGATCTTTAACCAGATCGAAATACTAGTATTAACCTAGCTAATATGTTTGATTTGATTTATTTTTGTAAATATACGGAGGTTGAGAGCTCGTTCTAAATTAAACATATATAAGATTGTTTGGAATTTTCTTTCATTTCTTTAACAATAATTTAATTTTCGTTTGAGTTTGAATTTTAACGTCTTTTTCAGACAATTGCAGTTAATACTATAATTAATATGCAATTTTATTTAATTTAATTGTGAAAGGCGTGGTAGAGAAGAATGAGTGTATTTTCTAAAAATCATAACTACATTGCAAATATTCAATTTTTTCTGAATCAGACTGCGCAGTTTCTGGTATTGAACGTTCGTCAGTGACCCTGTTTTTTGAATTTTTGAATAATGTAATATTTGTTATGTTTTTATTTGTTCGATTGCGTCTATATGAAATTTTTCTGTGCAATCACTGACCGTGGTATAGATAAACTGATTTCTAATGCCACATGCACTCGCACTACACGTTAGACAGAGCGCTTTAGCCCTCTGAGCTATAGTTAGGTCGAGTTTTGTTGTGATTAAAACTAGTTTTATTAAATACACGGTGTTTTTGTTCTTGCATACATAATCTCAGAAGTACAACTCCAACAACACAACAGTTCTATTTTTAGAAACTCACCTCACTCAAATGTCCACTGTTTTCCCATATGTTATAAGTGATGCCATATCTATATATCAATTTTCACTTCTTCAGAATTTTAATAAATTCAAAATAAAAGTGAAGTTGGCTGCAACAAGTGTCAATATATGTAAGAGCTGCCAGATAAATTTTGTAAAAAATCGTAAATTTTTAATCGATATTAAAAAAAAAAAAATTGCCAACTTTATTCTTCAAAATCCTTAAAATGATGATAAATCGTAAAATCTGGCGGATATAGTCGCATATATTTTAAGAGCTCATTACATAAAACGAATAAATGCAATGAAAAAGGACACAATAACAATTTGTTTGCTATACTAAAAATTCAAAAAGGGGAAAAATTAAAAATTTTAAATTGTACCAAATGAGTCGCGGTAGTACCACGGTACTTTAGAAGGTCACAATGTACCAAAAAAAAGTACAATTGTACCAACTTTAACATCCCTGATTTGTATAAAAAACAGCTATTGATATTTTTAAATTGAATCGTGATCAGCTGTTTACTATGCTGCTGTCGTTTCCAAAATAATAAGTAGCTGACCACACGGCGACGATTGCAGTCAACGGCATTTGCAGTCGTGTAGCTCTGCAGTCTGCTGTGGTCTATGTGTTTATAGCATTATGATAATTTTATATTTTATTTTATGACATTTAAAAAAAAGCTTATTCTTTGGTTGCAAGAATCGTTTTTTTTTTTAAGTTTCGGTACTATCTATTTTTATGTTTGTAACCAAATTTATAACATATAATGACCACCTAATGGTGAAAATGACTAAATAATTGGTTATTTTATTTTTTCAAATTAAAGTTAAGACAATATTTTTATACGTATAATCAACAAATATGTTCAAGTGATAAAAGATATTTTTAAAATAGTTGTCACCATTACGAATAAATAAGAAATTATTTTTTACAATTTTATTAGTTTTTTGTTTTTATATACATCGAGATTATTTTTATGTTATTTTCAATTTCTAACGAGCTTTCAACATCCGTATATTTACAAAAATAAAGCAAATCAAACATATTAGCTAGGTTGATACTAGTATTTCGATCTGGCTAAAGATCTCATCAGAACCCGAAGTTTTAGAAAAGTTAGAGCCTCCATAATAGGCAGAACTTTAACAAAAAACCTATTAATAATCAATTTTGCTCCATTCTTGTCTTCTTAGTAATCAAGCACGTGGTTAGGTCTTTTCCTAACAAGCATCATGAAGTTACTAAACTTTGAAGACCAAAAATGTTCTATTTATATAAAAAAAATTTAGTTTGTACTCTGGCTCAAGTAATATTTTTTACAATTGAACAGTTCATGCGAATAAAGACGAATAGACCATTTGTAGAATTTTACAGGGAACAATAAAAACGCAGGAAACGGTTAAAAAATAATATTTTTGTCAACTTTTTGGTATTAGCTTAAAGATTTAAGTCACATATACCTATATATAAAATTAGTAAGGCATTCGAAAGAGAGCTTGCAAAAAATTGGACTTCAATTTTTGCTTAAATGGAAAAAGGGCGAATATCCAAATAAATGTATTGAAGTTTGAATAAAAATGTGTTATTTTGCAGCAGATTTTGACTACATTTTCATGAGACTTGCAAAACTTGACGAACTATGGTTGGTATTTGTTTGTAACACTTTAAGGAAAATTAAGTACAATTTCAAATTTTAGCTCATATCAATTTTAAACTCGCAGCTAAATAATTTTTATATAATATTTTGTTAAGGATGGATATTCGCCCTTTTTGCTTTCCACACTTTAAAGTCTTATAACTCAAGAACGGTAAAAATTTTTACCAATATAATAAGTGTGGTTTGCTCCTCGTAATGTTCTTTTAACACATTGTTACCGAAAGTAAAATTGTTGTATGTTTTTGTGTTGTATTTAATCAAAATTGTGCGTTAGTTCACTCCCAATTTAAACAAAAATATAAAAATATACGAATTATTGCACTTTCAAAGTAATTTTTTTAGCCTTAAAAGTCAAAATTTCCCCAAAATTTGTGCATAGGATTGTAGGGCTTAGCTAATAAAATGTATTTATGCAAAAAAACGTGTTTGCTAAAAAGTGGTCTATTCGTCCTTATTCGCATGAACTGTTCAATTATTTATTTTTTAAATATAGTTTGGGTGACAATTATTTTAGGCATATGTACTATTTTTTTGTTGCAATCACTGTCGTTTTATAAAAATTATGGTTAATTTATTGAAGTTATATATAGAAAGTACAAGTTATCGAATTAAAATTAAAGATTTTTATTGGTACTAAATGAATTCCAACTAAGATTTTCCCTGTGTGTAGATATATATTTTTTTTTTGTTCAATAAAAATTTGTTTCATAAAAGAATTTACTTTCTGAAACTTCGAAATCTTGTCCTTATTTAGGGTTTAATTATTTTTTTGACAAAAATTAGTTAACAAACAATGTATAGTCCTTTTTTTAATTTTAACAACAATAATAAAAATGAAAGTATATCACGAGACATGAGATATAAAAATAAAATAATTCTGTTGTAAACATATACTTTATATTGAAAAAACATGACCTCTAATATATAATTATATAAAACAAAAGAAATGCTTTTAAAAGAAAAAAATGTACTCTGTTTTCATTGTAGTCACTCTGTTCTTATTTGATTAAGGGGTTTACTAGCTATCGAAATCAATAAAAACGGCAATATTTAAGGAATTATAAAAAAAATAAATCAGGGACTGTAACGGTTATAAGTGATGTCAAAAAAATTGCTTTATGGCAGTTATTTTGTGGCTTAAAAAGAAAAAAAAACATCCAAAACAGTTTTTTTTAACGTAAAAATAAAAGATCGGATGAAACTCTTAAGAAGAGAGTTTTATTTCGCCTTTATTAAATAAAACTCTCTTGCTCACATCATAACTTTTGAGGAGTTTTATTTTTTCCGTCTAAAATAAAACTCATTTGAGAAGTTTTATTTTAAAACTCAGTTGAGGAGGGAAGCTTCACGATCTTCACCGGACGTTTTGCGATCTTCGCCAGATGTTTGCGATACATGTCAATCTCAGTCATCGCTTTTGGGGCAGTATTTGAACTCCCTAAATGTAGATAGGGAACAAGAAAGCGAAATAAGTGATAATGAGGATGAGGATGAAAAAAAGCTTTCTATGATATCGAAAATTTTTCTCCAAGGACCTTATCGATTGATAAACCTCTTTTTAAGTTCTGGGAGGCTAAAAGGATACACTATCCGTACTTGTATACATTGGCAAAAACTATACAGTGTGTACCTGCAACCCAGGTAAGCGTGGAAAGAGCATTCTCTGCTCTTAAATTGGTATTGAGCGACCTTCGTTCTAATCTTTCCGCAGAAAACTTAGAAAAAGTTATGTTCGTTAAATTAAACAAATAAATTACTACACACATTATATATAGCAAATAAAGTCAATAAAAAAAGAGGAAAATAAACAAAATTAGTTTTATTTTAGACGGAAAAAATAAACTCCTTAAATGAGTTTCAAAATAAAACTCCTCAAATGAGCTTTATTTTCTGACGGGAAAAATAAAACTCCTCAAAAGAATTTTATTTCAGACGGAAAAAATAAAACTCCTCAAAAGAGTTTTATTTAATGAAGGTGAAATAAAACTCTCTTTGTGAGCCCGGGTAGGCTAGTTGGTAGCGTGCTGGCTTAACAGTGCGGGGTCGTGGGTTCGATTCCCACCAGAGGCACTGGTCTGTTTTCGCTACAACGCGCCGAAGGCCATAGTAGCTAGTGCTCGGTTAGGGTAATAGTACATAATTTGTAATTATATGACTATTAATTAGAAAAATAATAAAAAAAAAAAAACTTTCTTCTTAAGAGTTTCATCCGATCTTTTATTTTTTCGTTGAAAAATAACTCTTAACTGTGGAGTTGAGATCGTTTTCTTAAGATCACCATAGATTCTGAAAGAGCACTTCAATCGATTGGTATATAATAGTATACGTCTCCGTTGACTCTAACATAGAGAGTTTTTAAGTTAAAGTTTTCGGGATAACAGTTATTTTCGGTCTCTGAAATAAATATTATTTTTGCGATATAAAAACACAATAGTAGATATTATTCTAAAAATTATAATTTAAAATTCCGACTACCATGGCAACCTTGGTAAATATTTCACTATAAACCCTTTTTAAAGGCAAAATCGGGTGACATCGTGAAGCCTTGGGTACTCATCTAAGAAAAAAAAATTGTTTTTTTTCATACACCAATAAATTTGTTAGTCCCTTCCTAACTTAGCCGGATTTTTAAATTTTTGATTTGCATTAAAATGCTACGAGGGTAAACTCAAAAATTAAAAAACTACCCAAAAAATTGTTGTTTTTAAAAAAAAAAAAAAAAACTTGGCAGAAATTTTAAAATGTCTCTACGTTAGGGATTTCGTGTTTTAGTCCTCTACAAAAAAAAAAAAAAAAAAACCCGATTGAAATTCGGTCCACCCGTTAAAGACGCACAGTGGCACCCGATTTTCAATATCTTGTTTTGAGAAAAAAAATCATTTGAAATAAATATTGCTCACTTAAAATATAAGGCAAGGAGTTTGTTTAACAAGCTGTTATTTTTTCTGCGATTTTTTCTCCAAAATTGTCATAGCTTTTAGAAAAAAGTTCAAACTATTGAAATATGAAACAAACAAAAATTAAAAACAAAATAAAAATCTAAAGCTAGTAAACCCCATAAAGTCTTATTTAAGAAAATAAGTTTTTATACCCAAAAACAAACAAAATAATTTAAAGGAAATTAGAAGGAAAATTTTTACTTTGTTTTCCTACAAAACCCCTTATATACAATATACATCTACATACGACTGACATAATACATAGTAAGAAAATTTCCATTTTATGCAAATTAAATTAATTTTCACTTTGGCCTTGTCCTGCCATGTTTTACTTTACGTCAAGGTTCTACCAAAAAAAAACTGTATACATGTGTTTGTCTGTACGTGTCCTGCGAATTTCTTTTCTTTTTTATATAAATTTTATTTGCGAAAATATCCTAATAATTTCTTTCAAAAAAGAAATATTCTAATAATTTCTTGCTGCGTCTGCATACTATTTTATACCCTACAAAATATATAGGGTCCGCCAAATAACTTTTTTTTTTGAAAATGCTATAAAAAAAACTACTGAATATTTTCTCAAATTTCTTTTTTATTTGAAAGTACAATCCTTGCGGTTAATAATGGAAAATAATTTCATTCAAATGGCTGCCTCGGCTGGCCATGCAGTATGAGCTTCATCTGAAAAGATGATTTTTTGGCAAAATCGGCATCGGAAAAAAAACGTTACATGGCGGACCCTTTACATTACAAACAAGTTAATATTGACAGCTTAAGTAGGTTTTATATAGCATTAATTCCAGGAAACAGCATAAAAAATTTGGTATTTTTTGACCTCATGTCATATTCTGTATAGGATGACGCTATATAGCAATATAGATAATCCCGCTTTTATATCTTTAAAATTTAAAAAACCAGCGATTTTATTCAGATTTTTTATTTTTGAAAAACTTAAAAAAATGCTAAAAGTTTTGAACTTTGAGAGCCATAGTTTGCCAGGTAGGTAGCATATTTCCAAAATTCAAAAAGTATCTGAAAGTTGCAGTTGTCTGCTTTTACGATATGTAATCAAAAAATAACCGCATTCTTTTAAAAATGCATTTATACTGCTAATGCAACTTTTAAATACATTTAGCACTTGTTTACCACCCTGTGATTTTAAAAGCGTTTGTAAATACATAATTTTTATAAAACTTCGCTTTTAAAAAAGACACTACATTTTCCATATAAAAACCCAACAATAAAAATTTGTTTTTTTTTTGGAACACAGTATAGCTCTTTTAACAGCAATATTTAAGACAGTTTTTGACGCATTACAACACTCAGAAAAGTACTTCATTTGCTACATGACAGTTATTTGTGTAGTAATGCGTTTGTAGTTATTTAAAATGCAATTGCATTTTTTTTTTACTTAGAAACTTAAATTTTAACGTTTTTAAGGATTGATTTCTTAAACAAAATACCAAAATTACTGCATTGCGGTAACAGTTTTATGCAGTTGTTTCTACTTTTTGACCAAGTGTGTGTATCAAAAGATACAAAAACAAAAAACCAATATGGCGTCAGCAACAATCGGCTTGTTTATACAAGTATTCTCTTTTATCTTTAGTGTAAAAGAGAATCTTAACGCAAATAGACAAATAAATTGAAAGCGGTGTAAATTTTGTTAAATTTATATAATTTAAGGTAAGATTTGGAATTCGACTTGCCAACTGTCCAGTTTTCGTCGGGACAGATCAGTTTTAGAATGGAATGTCCCGTGTCTGGGCGATACACTGAACTGGACGCCATTTGTGCCGTTTTTGTGAAAAAAGTACCTTTTTTCATTAATTGTCCCAAAAAAATAAAAAATTCTTTAGCTGTTATTTTGGTACTAGGTACTAAATTTATTAGCAGCACTGCAATTTTTTCTAATGTGGTGTAATGGTGCGAGCGTTGGACTGTTATACGGATGGTCCCGGGTTCGATTTCCGGTGACGACAACATCAATTTAGAAAAATAATATGTATAAGTTTTTTATCACTTAAATGTATCGCTACACCCACCTTCGGTGTTCCCATAGCACTTAACCCCACCGAAGTAAAATAATGAATCAGGGCTATGAAACAAAAAGCTTCAATAATTCGCCAACTCTACATCAGGTAGCGAGCAACAACTGGGGGGTTACCGCGTAACTCGATTCGAAAAGAAAAATGTACGAATACGAACAAATTGTACCGCGTAATACGATTTTCGTACTTTTTTCTCGAAAGTACGTACATTTTTTTTCTCCCTTTTCGAACAAAAAAATCCCCGAAAATGCAACTCTGTATTACGAAGATGAACTGTTTTTGCGATAAAAACGTTCGGAAATTGTTCGAACGCTATTTTGCTAGTGACAAGTGAAAAAATATTAAAAATGTAAGTATTTACACATTTAAAAATAAAAAATGATTAACAAATAAAGAAAACTTAATAATATTGTTTATTTATACAAAAATATTTATTAAATTACCTAATAAACATGTTATATTAAATGTAATAATATTTGTGTTTTCAATTTATAAAGGCAAGCTCAAGATAAATTAAATATAAATTAAATATATAAATTAAATATATCTTGGGCAAGCACCAAAAAGAAATTTATACACAAATAAAAAACAATATGAGGTAATGGTAGACTTCATGGTCAAGCATTCAGACTTGGCAAAAGGGCATCTAAAAGTCCCAGATGCTATGAATAAGTCAAACAATTTGTGGCAAAAGTTGTGTTCGGATTTGAATGCTTTCGGACCACCCGAACGTGATGTCAATGGCTGGAAAAAAGTAAGTTTGTGTAATAAGCGTTTTTAATAATATATTTTAAAACATATTTTTCCAATAGGTTTGGGCCGATTACAACTCATGTAAAAGCTAAATGCCGTCGTAACCGAAGCAGCATTTCTGGAACCGGAGGTGGTCCAAGCAGATACTGTGAAGAGGCCGTTAGTTAAGTTTAAGATAAGGTTCTTTAGAGTTTGGGGCCAGAACTTCTTTAAACACCATTTCATCAACAAGTGGAAATTCCACTCTTGAAACTGGCATTGAAAATGAAACTGATGTCAATATGAGTTCAAATTCTTCATCTGAAGAGGAAAGTAATGAAGTATCCACTTCACAGCAGCCAAAAAGAAACGTTTTTAACAAAGATACCCTTCTGGAAAAACAAGTACAAAACTTAGTAACGTATCATGAAAATTCCACTAAAGTTTTAACTGAAATCAATGAAAATCTTGCTGGGGTTCAAAAATATTTGAGAAGAAGCTATGATGTTCAAGACCGTAGATATAAGCTGGAGGTAAACAAATTTGAACTTGAAAAAGAAAAAATTTAATTTAAAAAACAAAAATTTGTATTTAAGAAACGAACGGAACTAGAGAAATCAAAACGCAAACTGCAACAATTGGAAATAAAATATCGAATTAGAAAAACATCGTATTTCTAAATAAAGTTTAACGTTTAATTTTATTTTTACTTTATTTTGCCTTTAGAATTTTGTTATTTTTTGAACTGTGAATTTTGTTTTTATGTAAATAAATACTTATATTACATCTTTTTTATTAATAAAATAAAATAAATAAACGCAATCAATTTTTATGTTTCACAACGAAAAAACAATTTCTTTTTTGAATTAAAATTTTGTTTGTTTTGGGATTTTTTGTAATTTTGACATTTGATAATAGTGTTGCCAAGTTTGTCCAATTTGTTCCCTCTTTATTATGAATACAACTCTGTAGTCGTTCCGAACGAATTACGCAGTACGCATTTACTTTCGATTCGGAAGTTCTTTTCGAAAAATTTTGATTTTCGATTCGAGTTACGCGGTAACCCCCCTGTTCTAAGACTTATCATCTCGCGCAATTACAGTGTTGCCATGTTTGAAGCCCTTCATCTTTCACCACCTTTCATATCTCCACTATCCCCTTTCCAAAGAAAGCAACACATTAATTAATAGAAAGAATTTCCTAAGTATTGCTTCTCTTTTTTTTTTAAAAAAAATTTTTTTAATAGACCAGCAACACTTGTATATTTATGTCATTTGTAAACTTGGGTATTCTAGTTCGTTTGATTGAGCACTCTTTCTAGTTAAATTGCTACACTCAGAATATTTATATAGTAACTACATGCAGGGCATTCGGTAGTAAACAGTAGTAGTTGTTTTAACTGCTATTGTAGTCATTTTTCTATGACGAAATGAAAAACGACTAATTTCGAAAGTCATTTGAAAAAATAACTAACCAAAAATACTGTACTTCATTAACAGTTGTTTTGAGTAGTTATTTTAGTATTTTAATAAACAACTACCAAAACAGAAATTTTGCATTAAACTGTTAATTTTTGTTAGTTATTTAAGACACCTCGGAGCATGTTCTCTGCGAATGTCCCAGGCTTTGTGATAGGAGACTTAGGTTTCTAGGTGATCGCTTCATTTCGCCTTCCGACATCGCGAACATTTTGCCTAATAGGATAATTGGCTTTATAGGTAGCTTGAATCTGTAGGTAACCTTAGGCAGCACAAAAGACCTACATTGGTCGCGGTGCATAGTGCCTTCTGATCTAATCTAATCTAGTTATTTAAGAATGGAAGATTATGTCGAGTTTTTAAAAATTCTCGTTTAGTTTATGTTTGATATTATTGATATGTTCATAGTTTGCAAATAATAATTAGAAAATTTCATTGCATCTCCAATGCATAAAAACGTCAAATACAATTTTTTATTTTAAATAAAAGAATAAATAGTTTTTTTATTAAAAAATAATTTTTAAATGCATAAAAACGTCAAATACAAATTTTTATTTTAAATAAAAGAATAAATAGTTTTGTTATTAAAAAATATTTTTTAAATACCGAAAAAATAACTGTTGAAAACGGTAGTTTTTACAATTTATGCAGTCGTTTTATGTTCATTGTTTTTACTGTGTTGTTGCTCGTTTTTATGGTTTATACATTCATTTAAGATCAGTTAGTTCGATAGTCGGTTTTCACTACCATTGTAGTTGTTGAAAATGAATACATGGTTATTAATTTTTATAACAAATACATCGCCTTTTTTCAAAAATTGCATTTGAAATTCAGAAAACATTAACTAAATTTGTGAATTTAGAATTGAAATTTTGAAAACATCAATTTAAATTCAGATTTTCCATTTGATATTCAGAGAACATCAATATAAATTCAGAAAACATCATTTGAAATTCAGAAAATATCATTAGAAATACATAATACATAATTTTCTTAGTGAGTAATTTAAAAAGCGCTTGAAAGGTATTATTGTCTTCTAAAAGATTTATTATAACAATGCAAATGGAATTACTTGTAATGAAAATGCAGTCTTTAAATGCATATTTATATTCAGTTCTAGCTTTAAGGTTTTTCAAAAAAAATCGTAAAAAATAGTAAACTATTGGAAAAACACTGGACCTGAGTCGGACCAAATTTGAAATTTCACATTTTCAAATGTGAATATCTCGAGAACTATTGGAGATAACCCTCACATGCAAACATGTTGTTCCACTATCAGATTAGTCCCCACTAGCAAATTTCAAATATGTTAATTTTTTGAAAATCGGATGATAAACAAAAAAATGGCAAGCACTCAAAACTTGTTATGCAAAAAGTATCAAACTTTGGGGAGTCTCCCGGGGTTCTTAAACTCGATATTAAGTCAATTATGCAGGTTCCATAGCAATCGGACCACTGGGTAAGAAATTGCCGAATTATTTTCAAAATTTTTGTTATATGTATATTAGGGCGGGTAGATTTAAAAATAGCTCAACGTTCAAGGAAAATCGTATTCTAGGGATCCAAATAAGAAACTTTGCCGAAGGAACCATGCCTCTAAATCAAATTCTGATGTCCCGACTTTTGACCCAAAGGGTCAAATTTTGAAAAAGCCTACTTTCATATTTCAGAAAGTAGGATTAATCTCTCCAAGATTATTGGAGCTACGTCTTCTCCGGGAGACGCGCTATCAGATTAATGCATAAATCATCATTCTAGGTGACCGTTAAGGGGTTGAAATTTAAGTTGAAAGAGGGCCTTTTTAGCCGTCTTTTTATAGCAAAATGTACAAATCTCGGGATTGAGATATTTCAGAAAGTAGGAGTCTTTCCAAGATTAGGGTCTCTATTTCTTCTCCGGAAGACGCTCTAGCATATGAATGTATAAATTATGTTCGATTGGGTTGGATTCGATTGGGGCACTCTAAATGGGCAAAGTGGAATTTTTCAAAATTTTACCCTACGGGTCAAAAGTCGGGACATCAGAATTCGTTTTAGATGTATGGTTCCTTTGGAGTAATTTTATTAGAATGGAAAAAAGTGTTCTGCGGCGGATCAGGATGGGTATACAATTGTATATATGGTTGAAGAGGACATTTTCTCCTTTCATTTACTGGATTATATTTGTTGCTATCTTTTGATATTTAAAAGTAATATTCCACTAAATTTTAAATTTTACGAAAATATAGTTATTTAAAAAACAATTCTTAGTCCCCTAATATAAATAGTGGAGATGTGACAACATGCAATTATTAAAAGGCCACAGTTCTACCAACCTAGCAAAAAAAAAAGAGTAGCTCATTCTCGATTATAGTTTCCGAGGCATAGAGATTTATTTTCGGTAATATATTAAAAATATTACCTTTTACTGAAATATAAAAAAATTATCAGACAATTGACCAAATTAGCCCAAAGGAAATACCTTAAAAACAAATTATAAAAAAAACAGTTCTGTTTAACAGCTTGCCACGCCCCAATTACCAATATGTTATCCTAATGTTTGGGCTACCTTAATTTACGATCAAATGGCCTTTACATTTTTTAACTCGGTGACAACAAAAGTTTAGGTTTTGGCCAACAATTCTACTTCTTGAGCCACAGTGCAACGGTTAAAATTTCGCTCCGGCCAAGCTCACTTCCTGTCCTGTTATTTCACATTTGGACCCACTTTTCGTCCCTCATTTGGTGCAGCTTGCTAGATACTATTGGGGCCAACATATTGTTCCACGTAAGGTCCAACTTATTGTTCCACATTGGGTACAACTAGATGTTCCGTATTGGTTACCGCGTTTTCAACAAGGATGTGAATTTTCATAAGTTTTTTTTTCTACTTTTATGAGATTCTAATATGAGCTTTTATTATTCCAGACATAAAGCATAAAATCTTGAATTAAATTTGTGAGCCCTTTAGTGTCAAATATTAGATACACACTAAAAATCATTGCCAAGCACTCATCTCCCCTATTCTGTAGAACAATTTATGGTCGGTTGGACTTTATTTTAAATTTAAATCTGTAGTACTTGGCAGTCTTAACGTTCATTTAAAAGTTAAGTAATTTTAATACATCAGACAACTTTGTTTTATTTTATAAATGTTTTGTTTTCGAAGAAAAAGTTTATATTCTATTTATCCACGTTTACATTGTTGTTGATATTTGTATGTAAATTAAAAAGTTGAGTTTATTTAATAAAACATTCTTTCCCATTACAACGTTTTGTTAAAACCAATAAACAAAATCCTTACGCAAACACACACACACACACAACGAATGAACAGACAGTAGTTATAACGTACACTTTGCTCATAAAGAATAGAACATGTGTTTGTATAATCATAACAAATTTGGGTTCTGAAATTATATTTTAATAGTAATTATCTAAATAATAAAAATTTATAATTTTAAGAGAGAGTATTATAAAATTCAATCTTAAACTTCCTTTTCTGCCAACTTTTTGTGCATAGTTTACGTATCAAGTTATCCTTATCATTTCATGTGTATTGGTATGAAAATAATTGAAATTTAAATATATTTAACATTTTTTTTCTGTTTAAACTTCAAGATTTACGCTTATAATTCTTACACTCATAAAAAAAAGCCTGTACAAATAGTTGGCACTACAGCAGAAAATAAAGTTGACAAACACAATCTGCTAAATTGGTCCCCAGAGACTATGATTGTAAATTTTTGGAAGAACTCAATTTGAGTTAACACTTGTAGGTAAATTAACGAGAAATTTAGCTAAATCAACAGAATTTTTAGCTGAATGAACAGAAAATTTCTGCTAGAAAGGTCTTTCCGGATCTGAAACAGATGTTACTATGTGTAAAGTTGGTTAATTATTACTTATTTATAGATGCAGAGTAAAATTTTTTTACGAGTATTATCTGGGGCAAATCGGACACGGACAAGACGAGGCAAATTCTGAATCTCAGTAGGAAGGAACTGAGTCTTTTGATGGAAATCCTCACGGGACACTCGACACTTAGGGCCCATCTAAACCATATTGCTAGGGCGGACTCGGAAGTGTGCAGGACCTGTGGGGAGGACGAGGAGACCTTGGAACACTATCTCTGTGAATGCCCAGCATTTGCCGGGATCCGGGTCGAAATACTATCCAGTGACCCAATATCCACATTGGGGGATCTTAGGGGCATAGGATGGAAGAAGTTGAGGAGTTTCGTCAGTGCGACGGAGTTCCTGGGGTAGAAAGGTGACATAGAACCGATTGTTTAGAGCGCACAACAAGCCGACATTCTGGCTTAAGTGTAAGTCCTCAGGGCCTTGAGTCGGATTAGGGAAGCATTTTCCCTTCTCCGAATCCTCTTTTCGACCTAACCTAACCTAAAAGATTTTTTTCTGCAATTTGCTCTATTACTTAGTTTCCGTGATATATCCTATTTTACGATTATAAAATAAAAAATATGAGAAAATAACGCCATCTACAAGTTTGACTGATAGCGGAGACACACAAAAATGATAAAATAACTGGAAAAAATTGTAAATTTAAGAATCTCGAATTACTAAATTTTAGGTCGAAAAATTAGTTCAAATACGAATGAAATTTGTTCCTGAATAAAGAATGCTTACAAATAAATTAGAATGATATGTCCCGCCCAAACACGATTAAAAGAATAAAAAATATTGTACCAAATAGGTTTGCGCATTAAAATTTCTTTTGGTTGCCCTTGACTTTTTGGCAAAATTTAAATTTGCCAATTTGGGACGAAAAATAGCATGCCAATTCTAAAAATTTCTAAGAATAATATATAATAAAAAACTGTAGTGATGGAATTGCCAGTTACAGTGTTACCGTAATTAATTAGTCTGCACTTAAAAGTTTTAAATTTTCGGCTTCATCTAAAAACAATTGGAAAAGTGGCAATAAAGTGGTATTAATGCCAATTTAAAAAAACTTGAATCCAAAGAGTTTTTTATGAATCGTTTTAAGTTTTTTCCGATTTATTTCGTTCTATTTAAAGTAACTATAGTAAAATTTGTTATCAAATTCACCCTATGTGGAATGAGGAGTCAATTGTCCTAAAAGTGACTGGTTAAAGAAGGACTTATCACAGGACTGGTATAATTTAATACTGAAGTGGGTTAAGCAGTGTCAATTATCCTAAACTTACCAATCCTGTGACTGTTAAAGGGAGGACATACCACTAACCAGAATGCGTATTAACAAGAAAAAGCCAGTTGACCAGAATTTTGCCCATTGGAAGCTGTTTAGTTTTCGTTTATTTTATACGACATGGCCCTTTTGCGACAGTCTTGTGGTACGCCCATCTTTGGTTAGTCCTGTGGCATGCCACTATGTGGTTTAAAGCAGAACAAATGACCCCCTCCTATGACAAGCCAATGCTAAAGTTGCCAGTTGTTTACATAGGGTAGGGTTTAGCAGAGGACTGGCCTCTGGCACGAAGGGGCCGATCCTGTGGCACACGCAGAACCGGTCCCATTATCTATAGGGAAAGGATTCATGTATTTTGAGTAACATTAAATTTGCGATTTTATTACAGAATTTAAGTTGTATTAAGCTAAAAATAATGCATACCAATGCCCATTTAATTCAATCGCGAGGGTGTCTGAGATTTTTCCGATATTCGAAACCATTGTGTTTACATGCGACTTTTTCCGAAGAGAATTTTCCCCCTATATTTCAAATAATTCAAAAATGTTGCAAATGGTCCACTACATAGGCAATATTGGTATCAAAATTTTTGTTTTCTTGAGTACTTTAACCCTGCTTACAAATCTAGTTTTTGTAAATTAAAAACAAATTTCCATACAAAAAAAAATGGTTTTTTAACTCTACTTTTTAACCCTTAAACTTGTGATTGGGCAGCTAAAAAAAAATACGTATCTATTTTTTTTGTAATACATCCAAAGTTTAGTAAAATTTGAGAGTTCGGGTCCCATGTAAGTGAAAATCTGATTTAACGAATGTTTCAAAATTGAGTATCAAAATTGCACCTTTAAAATTGGTCAACTTTCATGCTAATGCCACTCTTGCTGATTGATCTTTTTATTGAAGATTTAACTGCCAAGGTGGAACATTTGTATTTCAAATCCTTTTTCGTTTTCCAGGCTGATTTGCCACGCTTTAAATATTTGACTGTTTTGAAAAAACTATTCTAACGGATTTAAAACATAGCATTTAGCTCTTTCGGTTCTACCGTTCTTTTTTATTACAGCTAAAACCCACGACTGATTTTTGTTAAAAATGTGTTCAACCCCGAATAGGTTCCCTTTAGGATAAAAAGTGCTCCATTTCGCTTTGAATTGCAAATTTTTTTCGACTCTTAAAATTTTTAGATTTCTGTATTCAAAAGTTGTGATGAAAACGTAAAAATAGCTACTACCTTTAGCTAAATTAAACGGTAACAAAAGAAAAAATTAGCTCAACTGAATTGGAACTCTTGTTTAATAGACTTTTAAACTAAATTATTTTTTGCGGTGTATTTTTGTTTTGCTGTCTTTACATTACAGAAAATTTAGATTTTCTGGTGTTTTAGTAATTTACCTTTAGCAAAAAAAAAAAATGCTTTTTCTTAAAGTACGAGTATTATGTAAATTTTTTAAATGCCAATGCGAAGAAGTATACATATTTTTCTATGTATGTGCGTGTGTTTCTTCTTTAAAGCAATTTAAAAAAAAAAATCGCACTAATTGGTAAGAATATATTTCGTACTTACACACATATTTATTTAACTTTAAGAATTTTTGTTGAAATAAAAAGGAAAACAAAAATGAATAAATTTTGTGTTAATTGTGTACAGAAGCTAAGAATGAATCTATAGGTAGGTAGTACACACAGCAAAATAAAGTGCCAACCGAATTTAAAATGTATTTTGGTGTCCAGAACCAATAATTTCGGTTAGTACAGGGTTCTTAAATTTCAAAACGGGCATATTTTCATAAAAAATTGTTTTTTTTAAAAAACTTCAAAAGAAATTAATTAATATTATTTTTTTTATTGCAACCCCAAATACTCAGAAGAAAAATATTTATGGCCTGTTTCTCGATTTCGAAAAGATGCTTTCTTTCGCTTTCTAAGAGAAAGAAAATTGATTTGGGTTTCTCTAACTAAATTTCTATGCGAACGATGACTTGAAGTACAAGTCGAATGAAAACGTAACAGTTTTCATACAAAATTTGGTTTATCTCTTTCGAACGTGTTGTCAACAGTGCGAACGTAAATGTCAAAACCAGTCACTTGCTTTTTTGATTTCGAGTAACAAAATATTTTCAAAAAAATATATCATACATTCCATCCTTTTTCAGATCTCCAAATTTATAAAAACTCGTAAATTTATGCACGTTTTTAGTTCTCATAATTATAACTTTTTAATTGTATATCGCATGTTATTAATTTAAACGATATTTGGAAGATGCACTTGTCTACTTTATAACTGGACTGAAATGTATAAAAATATTTCCATAGAATAAAAGAATAAACTTTATTTAAAAAATCATTACAAATAGAAAACATGTTTGTCCCATAAAAATCAGTATTTGTATATTTTAGTAAACTGTATTTTTTTTTTTAATCGTAGGGGGAGAAAGATTTGAAAAATACATTAGAAAACTGCATTTGCATTTCGTATGCACTTTTTTAACAATAATTTTGTTTAAAAACCTACAGTTATAAAGTACATAAGTGCATCTTCTAAATATCGTTTAAATTAATAACATGCGATATACAATTAAAAAGTTATGGCTATCAAATTTATGAAAATTAAAAACGTGCATAAAATCGCGAGTTTTTACAAATTTCGAGATCTGAAAAAGGGTATGTGCAAGTGCGACTATAGAGTATTCATGTACAAAATATAAAAAAATCGGAGAATAACATAAAAATAATCTCGATGTATTATATAAAAACAAAAAACTAATATAACTGTAAAAAATATTACTTGAGCCAGAGTACACACTAAAAATTTTTTATATAAATAGAACATTTTTGGTCTTCAAAGTTTAGTAACGTCATGATGCTTGTTAGGAAAAGACCTAACCACGTGCTTGATTACTAAGAAGACAAGAATGGAGCAAAATTGATGATTAATAGGTTTTTTTGTTAAAGTTCTGCCTATTATGGAGGCTTTAGCTTTTCTAAAACTTCGAGTTCTGATAAGATCTTTAGCCAGATCAAACTACTAGTATCAACCTAGCTAATATGTTTGATTTGCTTTATTTTTGTAAATATTCGGAGGTTGAAAGCTCGTTATAAATTGAAAATAACATAAAAATAATCTCGATGTATTATATAAAAACAAAAAACTAATATAAGTGTAAAAAAAAATCCTCATTTTTCAATGTTCTTTGCTGGAATAAATTATATAATAAAAAATTATAAATATTAAAAAAAAAAGAATGGATAACAAAAGATAAGAATAAAATAACACGAATATTTGTAGTTTTTTAAGAACTTTAAATTTCAGCTTAATGAAATCCACAATGGAACAGCTGAAAATGCTGGTGTACTTTTTTTGATTTTCTTCTTTTGATTTATTAATTTTTCTTTTTTTATTTATTTGTTTTATTTATTTATTTGTCATATACAGCTGATCACTGTTTAGTAATGTTGTATTTATCTTCAAACAATTTAGTAGTATTTTTGGTATTTTTAAAGGAAATTGTAATAGAAGTTTAAACTATCCGGTCTGGCACCACTATGATTTGTAAATATGTAAAACACAAAAATTGACAAACGTAAGTATAGGCGAACGATAGCTTTCGAAATAGAGAAACCCAAATTGATTCGAATTCGAGTGACTAGCTTGCGTTCGCCTAGGTTTTCGCTCGAGTTCGTGGAACAGGTCTTTAGTTTTTTTTTTAGATTATTAAACATTAGCCACACTAGGCCAAAAAAACATTTCAGCTCCAATTATGTATAAATAATTTTAAAAAATTTAAAAATTGCAAATGTGAAAATAAATTTTGGTGCTTTTCTTTAAACACATCAGGGGAATTTAAAAAAAAATACCGAAGCGATAAGTCAATCCACTTATGGTGTAGACCGATTTCATGTTGGCGGATTTCAAGAAAAGTAAATATTTTTGATAAAAAAAAAAAAAAATAAATATATTTTTGGTGAAAGAAACTGAGTTGGGTAGAAAGGACAGTTTTCACCACTGGGTTACATAGGCCACCCCCGATTTTCGCTGTATCAAAAAAGTGCTATTAAAATGTTTCTTTCCATAATTTGTGGAGTTATTAACAATCTTTCATGTTACCAAATTTTACACTTGCACTTGCACTTCACAAGGATAATTTCTTCATTTCGTGTATTAAAACAAAATGCCCGTCAAGGTGTCGACATTAATTTATATTAACAATACTTTTTCAGAATTTAGTTGTAAGTGAAAAAAATATAAAATTATATAAGCGGCTGATCATGGGGCACATATGTCTGACCACTAGGTAGGGTAGTTTCTTCAGCAAAATTTAGTAGGACTTTAAAAATACGTATACGTTATATTAATTCGTTACATGGTTATATGTGACGTAGTTTTCGTTCACCGAACTCGAAGAAAATTAAATTTTGAAATTTTTTTTTTTTGCTAATATTACAGCTATTGGTGTCCATTTTTATGATTATTTAATATAAAATATAAGTTTCCACCAGAACCATTATATGTACAGCTGACAAATGCGCAATAACAACATGACGAATTTACCCTATAGGTGGTACAGTTTTGCCGAGTTTAGTTACTCTGGAAAACTTAAAAAAAAGAAATATAAAGAATAAAGATATCACAGGCCGACAAGGTTTTCTACCTAAGAATCAGACTATACTTTTGCGAAGGTTATAGACCTGCTGAATCCGAATCAGAATAGCCTGTTATTATGCCAAAATGACGTTAGAATGGCTTAATTCAAAAAACATACGCAAATCCTCGAAACGTAACAAAAGCACGTCCAATTGAAGACTTTTGGGCTCTTTTATGCCAAAAAGTGTATAAAAATGGTTGGAAAGTCAAATGCACTGAAGAATTGAAGAAAAAATTAAAAGCAGTGTAAAAAAAATTTACATGAATATCGTCTAAAGCATGAATACGCCAAATAGAAGATCGCGGTCCGTTGGCTCTCTACTCAAAGTGAATTAATAATTTAAAATCTGTAATGTGTTATAAATAAAAATACTTTTTCAAAAAAAACTAATTACTTTTTTAATTACGTAATTAAGTATTTTAAATTGTCCAACTACTAAATTGGCATAAGTTATGCATATAAATTTTCACATGCGTGTCAAAAAATATTGAAATTTGTCGTAGGGCAAAAAATGTTATATTAAATACCAAAGATACTTTCGGAAAAATTTCGTTTATTTTTCAACCGTTCAGATTTAAAACTTTAAATTTTTATATCTTGTAAGTGATAGTATGAGTTAATTGCAAAATAAATTTCATAAAAATGAAGTATGGCCTTTTTGAGATGTTCGCGAATTAAGGACATTTTTTTCAATTTCGTTATCCGTTTCGAGAATAAAAAATAAATAAAAGGACTTTATCTTTAAAATGACATCAAAGTTTTAATTTTCCGTTGACGCTTTCTAAAGTTATGATAATTCAAACATTGTATATTTCTTGAACATTTGTAAAAAACCAACAACTTTGAGCAGCGATTTCACGCGAACTATAAAATATTTCAGAAAGGGAAAAAATACGTAAACACCATGTTAACTAGGAGAATGATTATACCAAGTTTTACTAAAATCAGAAGAGCTAAAGTTGAAAATGTCGCTTTTCTGTGCTCAATATTTTTAAAATGTCCCTATACTTAAATTAAGTTATTCCTTTGTATTAAATTCGAATACACATTTTTACATATTTTATACCTTTGTGAAAGGAACAAACAATGAATTAATAAATACCACAACAATATCCTTAAAGAAAAGCCTCATCATCGTATATGTATATTAACGACCTTGTGAAATAAATAATTTTTAAACAAATATTTGTAGTTTATATTCATAAGATTTCATATCCTTTAATAATTTTTATAGTGGTTTCTCATTATTATGTATGTATGAATATTTATAGATATAAATATGTATGAATATTTATATCCCCAGGGTATTTTTTAATATGTTGTCATCGTTGTTGTTATTTTTATATTATTTATTGCGTATGTATTGTTTAAGTCGGGAAAATGTTGTATGTGTATGTAAAATTTTTGTTGTTATTAAGAAAATCTTTTAAAAATAACTCGTTGTAGATCGTCTATTCCAAGATAGACCGGCTAAAATTTGAACGGCGCACAGAGTGTTGAAATGTACCAAAAGTGAGGATTAACTCAAAAGCTGTTTGGTACTGGGTGAAAGGTGTTTGGTACTGGGTGAAAGGTAATTAAATTCTACATGACTATTTGCCAAAAACTTTTGTTTTGAGTAAATTATTCTATTGACTGTGAGCGGCCAAAGTCAAATAATTTTTCAAAATTTTGCGTGGCTGATAATTCTTATTAAGCGTTCTAAAAGTAAATATATTAAAATGGAACCATTAACTTCAGGTATTTGGCTACATAATTACATAATTTTTTTTAGATAAATGTTTTGCAAATCTTTTAAATATTTTTTTAAAAAGTGCTTCATATTTGGGGTATTTTCGATATATACACAGAGTTTCAACAAATTTCTTATCGCGATCCAGCTAATTTTATTAAATGATATCTTAATATAATATTTTAGCTTATATATTCCACACCAATCTTTTGCAGAGACACCGCGTTTTTTTTGCTTATTTAAATTTTTGTGAAAGAACTCCAGTTGCTAAATACTTAAGCTGATAAAACAAACAACAAATCAACTTGTTTGTTTTTAACTCCCTTTTCTCTTTATTTTCGGTATTAAAGTTATTGTTATAAATGAGTTTGGTTTCTATTCTATGGTTGCGAATTCCGAATTCTAATTTTCGCATACGTTCATGCTTTAATTAAAATTAACTCACGAGCTCGAAATGATCACGAAAACACTTAATGTTCATACAAAGAATTCTGTACTGGATTCATTAAACAACGAGGTAATATCGCAAATGACTTTGTACTCTAAGTGGGGCTTTGACGGAAGTTTGGGCCATAGCTCTTATAAACAAGCATTTCACGGATCTGACGCTAGTGATTCTGCGGTATATATAACATCTATTGTTTGTTTGAATAAAACAATTTGGCAAAATCCTCGACCATCTTCTACTAGATTTTGTAGACCCATAAAAATTGAATTTTTGAAAGAAACCGTAAATAATCAAAGCTCTGAAGGATTCCGTTGTTTTAGTAGGTGATAAATCAAAAAAAATAAATCACAAACTAATGTTAGTGATGATTGATGGCAAAGTGTGTAATGCTATAACCGAAATAACATTCACACAAAAATGTTACGTTTGTGTTGCTACGAGCAAAAAATTTCAACTGTATTGATGAAATGATTGCCAGAAGTGTGAACAAGGATACATCACAGTTCGGTTTATCTATTACCCATGGCTGGATTAGGTTTTTTGAGTGTCTTCTTCATGTGGCATATAAATTAACACTTAAAAAGTGGCAAGCTAGGTCAGATCATGACAAAAAAGTTGTTAAAGACACAAAAACAAGAATTCAAAAAGAGTTCAAAGAAAGAACTGGATTGATCATTGACCAACCAAAACCAGGCTTTGGCAACACAAACGATGGCAATACCGCGAGAAGGTTTTTTAAGAATGCAGAAGTTTCCTCAGAAATAACAAAAATTGATCTGGATTTAATAAACAGAATGCATATAATACTTATTGTCGTGTCATGTAGCCACGAGGTCAATAGTGAAAAGTTTAGTGACTTTGCACGCAATACTGCAAAACATTTTGTTAAAATATATCCATGGTACAAAATGTCACCTACCCTTCATAAATTTTTTATACACGGACCGGAAATAATATCCAATGCCCTTTTGCCAATTGGTGAACTATCAGAGGAAGCACAATAGGCTAGAAACAAAGACTTTAAAAACTATAGGGAATACTTTCCGCGTAAATGCAGCCGGGAAAAAACTAATGAAGACATATCTAATAGATTTCTGCTTACTTCAGATCCATTTATTTCCATCATGAGTAAAACTAATATAAACAAAAAATACACACAAAATACCGCAGGTGGCTTTGGAATTATTAATTCTACCCGAAGAAGGCGACAATGATGATGAGGATTCTGATCATGATGATCATGATAATGATGGTTATGATGATAATGATCATAATAATGATAATGATGATTATGGTGATGATGTTGAAGATATCTAAAGCTATTATCACAATAATAACCAAAATGGATTCAAATGCATATATATGTACATATAATTTTTCTCTTCTTTTTAAATAAAAAAATATTTTCTATAATTTTTTTTTCAAAAACCATATTTTTTCACTAAATAATGTATGTATAGTTATTCCAAAAAAAAATTTATAACGACAATAATTGGCTTCCCTGAATTAATCCTCAGTTTACCTATGTTTCAACCCACTGTGCGGCGGTCCAAATTAAATTTCTTTCTGTTTTGTACACGTATTCTCTCGGATGTCTATTAATCACTGCCGTTTTTCAGTTTCGATAAATTTTGTAAACTCGCGTTTATATAGACGTTTTTCAGTTTTTAAAAAATCAAAAAAAAATTTAAAGTAGTGAAATTTAAAAAGTCATATTTCCTAACATAGAAGGACTATTTTAAAGATTTATACTTTACGATTTGTAGTTAAATATCAATTATTTTTTTGCGTAAATGCATTCATTATGCAAATGCAAGTTGTGAATGCATTTTGCACTTTTTTCGCCCCCTTCGATTTTTGAAACGTCCCTATGGGGAATGAGGAGCCAATTGTCCTAAAAGTGACTGGTTAAAGAAGGACTTATCACAGGACTGGTATAATTTAATACTGAGGTGGGTTAAGCAGTGTTAATTGTCCTAAAATTACCAATCCTGTGACTAGTAAAGGGAGGATATACCACTTAACCAGAATGCTTATTAACAAGAAAAAGCCAGTTGGCCAGAATTTTACCCATTGGAAGCTGTTTAGTTTTCGCTTATTTTATACGAAATGACTCTTTTGCGAAAGTCTTGTGGTATGCTCATCTTTGGTTAGTCCTGTGGCATGCCACTATGTGGTCCCATGACAAGCCAATGTTAAAGTTGCCAGTTGTTTACATAGGGTAGGGTTTAGCAGAGGACCGGTCTCTGGCACGAAGGGACCGATCCTGTGGCACACGCAAAACCGGTCCCATTCCCCATAGGGGTTGTCATTTTTAAAAACTTTATAATTTTTGGAATAAATAACAACTTCGACTTCTTTGGGACCAGAATGCTATTGTATACTTTACAATTTTTAATAATTTTTTAAAAAAATTTAAAAATTTTTAAAATTTTTTTAAAAAATCGCAAAAAGACAATTTCAATTCATTTGCTTTTTAAATCTTAGAAATAGTCCATCCACTTTGGGAAATATGGCTCGTCAAATTTCACAAAATTTTTTTCGGAATAAAATCGCGAGTTTACACAATTTCAAGGAACTGAAAATGGTAGCGAGTAATACACATCCTAGAGTATACGTATGCCAAACTTTAACAAAATCAAAAAACTGGAGGACAAAAAAGTACCGTTTTTGCACATGTTCTCATGGCATGGACGATATACAAGAGTGTATGAATGAAGTATGAAAGTTAGTAAGTAGTTACCCAGCAGCCGTTTTTTATTATTATCATTTTAATTGTGTTCTTTTGTAAAAGCTTTCATTGTCATTGTTGGTTGTTGTTGTTAAGCCATTTTCGCCCACTGTAACCGTATGGGGACACCTAATTTTTGCGATTTTCTTTTGAACTGTTTGGTCAATAATAAATTTTCTGACAGCCAACTAAATTTAGAAATCAAGAAATAAGTTTTTTCTAATCACATAATTTATTTTTCCTTTAAATTCACATCATTTGACAGCAAAATTTATGATTTAGTTAAAGCTCTGCCTATTATGGTGGTTCTAGCTTTTCTAAAACCTTGGGTTCTGATGAGATCTTTACCCATATCGAAATACCAGCATCAACCTAGCTAATATGTTTGATTTGCTTTATTTAATCTCGATGTATACAAAAATAATCTCAATGTATGTATATAAAAACAAAAAACTAATAAAACTGTAAAAAAAAATTCATTTTGGCAAAATTTTTGGCATAGGAAAAATTTTTATTTTGCTGGGAGGATTCTTGCAGAAAAATTTGCTAAATTCAGCAAAAGTTTTGCAAGGATCCTCTCAGCAAAAATGTTGCTGACTTAATTGACTTTTTTGAGTGTAGGCAATAAAATAAAATGAAGTGAAATCTGACAATTTTGGGCGTTAATGGATTAATGTTGTTGTTATTTTTGTTATGATATGAAAGCAACATCTGCTGTTGGAAGCTGTTTATATTTTTGTAATTACACCTGCATTTTGTAGTTACCCCCAAAAAAAAAAATTATCATGTGAACTAATTTTTTATTACACTGGAATACAGATGTGGGATTAAAATACAGTGGACGAAATAATTATAAGTTAACCGATGTTATTGTGATTTTTTTCAAAATTCTTTGTAGTATTTTAAAGTTTTTGCTACCACATAATTTTTATTATCCTTCAACTTTTTCTTTATCTAAACTCATGAAAAAAAAAATAGTTCAAAAGTCTGTTAAACGGGTTCCAATTCAGTTGAGCTATTTTTTTCTGCTGTTATCATTTTAATAAGTAATTTAACTAAAGTTATAAGTTATCTCATTTTACCTCAAAAATAAATTTAATTCGTATTTGAACTAATTTTTCGACCTAAAATTAAATAAGTCAAGATTCTTAAAATCAAAAATTTTGCCAGTTAATTTAAACCACAAGTGTTTTCAACCCATTATTTTTTGTGTCTCCGCTAACGGGTCTCACTTATAAATGATGTTATGTTCTCATATTTTTTAATTTGTCATAAAATTGCCTATATCTCGGAAACTAAGTGATGAATAAAATTGATAAAAAAAATCTGTACTCTGTTTCTATAAATTACTAATTTTTAACCACCTATACACATAGTAGCATATATGGACCTGACCTCTAGTCATATCCGGAAAAACCTTTTCAGCAGAAATTTTTTTTGATTACTAAGAAGACAAGAATGGAGCAAAGTTGATTATTAATAGGTTTTTTGTTAAAGTTCTGCCTATTATGGAGGCTCTAACTTTTCTAAAACTTCGGGTTCTGATGAGATCTTTAGCCAGATCGAAATACTAGTATCAACCTAGCTAATATGTTTGATTTGCTTTATTTTTGTAAATATACGGAGGTTGAAAGCTCGTTATAAATTGAAAATTTTCTGTTGTTTAGCTTAAAAACTCTTTTGATTTAGATAAATTCAGACCGTTAGCTAGCGCGTCTGAAATTATTAGTAAGTTTCATCATAAAGGGTCCGCAATCTAACGTTTTTTTTTTTTTCAACTAGTGCTTATTTCGTGAATGGTAACACTTAGCTCATGTCTGATTGGACAGATAATTAGTTTTATCCTTCCGTTGAACGAATATGGTCCGTATGTTTGTTATCTTGTGAAAAAAGTGTGAAAAGCCAAAAACAGTGCGTACACCCGAGAATATTGCTGCTGTGGCAGAAAATGTGCGTGAAGCGCCATCAACATCAATTAACCGTCGTTCTCAACAATTGAACATTTCGGAGACATCATTGAGACGAATTTTGCATAAAGACCTTGGTATGACGCCATACAAAGTCCAATTGGTTCAGGAGTTCAAAAAAAAAGAAGTTATTTGGCGGACCCTTTATTTATGAAACAGTTTAATGTCACGAAAATATATGAAGCGTTGTCGTATTTATAAAGTTTTCATAAATACCTATGATGAAACTTTTCATAAATATTAATAAAACATGCTTTCTAATTTCTTCAACATTTCCTAGAAAATGTCAACATAAATAGGCAGGGCAAAACCTAGAAATGTATTACATTAGTGGAGTACCAACAGACCGCGGTACAAAAATTGAGACAGGTCGGAGTAGAATTCCGAATGCCATCACAATTATTAACAATATTTTACACAGAGAAAATAATTTGGTTGGAATTCCATTATTTGTAACAATGTAGACATGAAATATGATTTTACTGAATGCCATGAAATCACTGCTTTTTACAAGAGCTAAAATCAGCGCTTATTTCGCCCAAAAGTATTGCTTCCAAGTGGGAATTTGCCATATACAAATCATGGCATATGTAAGCAGGTTTGTAAGGGATTCATTTTGGCTTACTCCCTTACAAACCTGCTTGCATGTTTTTACTGGGTAGTTACTTTTAATAGAATGAAATAAAACGAAAAAAACGTAAAATGGAGTAATTTTTCACCCCGCTTAGTAACGCCTTAACATGCGATTGGGCAGCTAAAACAAACACGGGTCCCTTAAATTTTTATTCTTTACAACATATCCGAAGTATAATAAGTTCTGCCGGTCTGGGTCAGTATTCATCCCTTTTAAGTAATTTTGATCTAATTAAACCATTTGCAATGTAAAATTAGCTTCCTTCACTAAAATTATGTTTTTTATTTTTTTTTTATTATCAGAAACACTGACTTGCCTCCAAATCCGCCAAAATTAAATCGGTCCACACGGATGAATTGAAGTATGCCATCAGAATTATTTATTTTTAAGTTCTCATGAAGTGTTTAAGCTACCAAAATTTTTTTAATGTTTGATATCTTTAAATTTTTTATTCATAATTGCAGATTTAAAAATAATCCAAAATCTCACACACAAACTTATAGATCAACGATAAAATTCACTATTAAAAAATTCACCAGGTACAGTGTAAAAATCGTTTAATGTATATGCTCGACATATGTATTAACAAAAAATCTTTAATGTTTGTTGATATGCTTTGCTTATGTGGAAGGATGGTATATGATGACATTAGAGAAAAGAATTGCCATTTAAAGTTTTAACTGAAAGTTCTGGCAATTATGATAATGACTAGAGAAAAAACAAACACACTATAAATAGAAATCGTTTGTGGTAAATTTCATTCTAACTCAACACACAGAGTAATGTGGGATTTAACGTTACCCAATTTCTTTAACGTGTGAGTTAAATAGAAGATATTTACGATTAACACTAAATGGCACGAAGAATGTTGATGAAGACCGTAGTGGGTCAGAAAATGCATTCCATTCATGCTAGTGTCTAATAACTTTTTCTGTGTTTTTTTCTAATAGTCAAAGTAAATCATCATATAAAAATTATAATTTTTCTGTTAATTTAGAGAAAAATTTGTAATGATCTCAAACCGAACGAATAAAATCTCACACAATAATCCAAAATTTTAGACCTTTTTTTTGCCTAGTGTGGTTAAGGGTTTACAATCTTAAAAAACTAAATATTTTTTTCTTGAGTATTTGGGGTTAAATAGAATATAAAAAAAAAAATTATTTTTTTTAAGATTTTTCATAAAAACTATTTTTATGAAAATATGTCCTGTTTGAAAATCGGGAAAATTTGCAAATACTGGTACCGAACATTTTGAAAAAAATAAAGAAATCTTTTTAAGAATCTTAATTCGTTAATTTGTTTTTTTTTAAGAAGCAGCCTACTCTATATACACTCAGGGAAAAAAGTATCATCATATTGATGATGTTATTTATAAATCGTTTGTCATTAATTATCCATAACATTTATGAAGTTTTCATAAATATAATAAAGAAAAAAGTTTCATAAACTTTGTGTAAAAAAATGTTAACCTTTTGTTGAAATTTTATTTTTTTATTGAAATTTAGAAATATCATTTGCAATTTAGAATTTTTAAAACTCAAAACCACCAGAAATTACTTAAAATTCTGAAACATCAAGTAAATTTAAAAAGAATTTAAATGTTTTACTTTTAAATTTTAAGAAATTAAAACCAAAAGTTTATTTTTCGATCTTTTATCATAAATTGTGATTTTGTTTTTTACTTCTCATCGAGTAAATAAAACAATACGGGTAAAGCGTTGATCTTTCATATTTATAAAGAGTTACATTGAACAAAAATCAATGAAGTTTTTCATCATATTTATGAAGATTTTTATAAATATTATGAAGCTTTTTCCCTGAGTGTACCCTAAAACAACTCATATGTGGACATATACAATCACAAACTTTTTTTATTAAGTTAAGTTATTTATTTATGTAAAGTATTTTTTAAAAGTTTTAAAAAGTAGCGGGTAAGATTAAGAAATATATCGCACGTGTTCAACAAAAGGGTCATAACTCAAAATTTTTGAAAATCCATTTTTTGCAAGAAAACGACATAAACTGGCCATCTCTATCCACTGTAAAAATCATAGATCAGTCTCTGTACTCTTTAGCAACAAAAAAAACTCGATCTAAGATTTGTATATATGACCCTTTTGTTGAACAAGTGCGATATGAATGAAAATGGTATATCCAATAAGGTTTTTAAATGAATTTCAAATACGAACTGAAGTTTCCCCTTCTGTGAGCAAATCAACAGATTGGAGAGTTCTAAATGCATCCGAAAATACTGTGCGAAGTAAAATGAACGTAGTTTTAATACTATTAGAAAGGCACAAAATCAACCGTATGAAATTCGCAGAGTTAAACATGATCACAAATTGAAACACGGTATGCTAAAATGACGATATCCTTTTTTCATAAATTAATTTCTTTCTTTCACGCAAGGTGATACTTTTGGACGAGAAGAAATCGAATTTGGATGGACTTGGCGGAAATATCCACTAGTGGAGCGACCTATTTAAAGAAAAACGATACTTCTCAATTGTGGGGAGCGTTTTCTTTAGCAGGTACGCTGGACATTCAGTTCACATCATCAAGAATGAATAGTTTTGATTATACTGAAATATTGAAATTTTAGTACGACCCTAATTGAAACAGAGTGGTCAAATTTGGACTTATTACAAAACTTAATGAGCTCTATACATAAAATACTATTTGAGCTAATAAAAATGAATAGTGGTCAAATTGACTGTTAAAAATTTGCTTTTTCACTAAAAAAAATCTTCAACTTGGTTATAAACATGAAACTCAGAGAATAATAGGTTTTTGAAAAAATCGTTTTTCGTCACATAGTTCTTATAGTTTCGAGATTTTGTAAATAGGCTATGTACCCAACAATACAAACAATTATTACCAGCTATCAAAATTAAAATATCTTGATTTGATTAAATTTTATAGAGCTGCAAAAATAAATTCATACATGGGTTGTAAATGTGAAACGGACCTTATTATTATATCCCTGATCCCGTAACTAAAACTAAACAATAATATTTTAGTTTATATTTTACATGTATGATAACTATTTCTTATGTCTCTGACCCAATTTAAATATTTAAATGCTAGAAAACTCTACATCAGTTAACCTGTCAGTCAAGTACATTCCATACATTTTACATATGACATTTTTGTTGAAATTCTACATAATACAGTGGCCTCAAAGAGGGTTGTGATGGAATAAATTTTAAAATTATTTCAACATAAATATTTGTCTTGAAGAATCGAATGTCGAAACACTGCTTATTCTGAGGAATATGTTTGGATTTTATTTTTTTCTATCACCGATAGAATAATGTAAAATTTGTCTGCGACATCAATATGCCTGACCTGCCCCTGGTACCCAACTATTGAGTGCAAATTAAGCTCATCATAATGTGATAAGGGCAGGGAAATTCATGAAACAAAAAATCGAAAACAGGCGCTTATAAAATGCAACTAAAAAAGAATAATTTGCCCCAAGCAATATATAAAATATGCACCTAAAGGAGCACATATTGCAAAAAGCAAAGCTACAAAGCATAAAAAAGAATTGAATTTAGCATCTTTTTTTCAAGAGGAACAGAATCTAAAGCTATTCTTCGGATCAGCAAGATTTTAAAATGTAAAAACGAGTTTGCTTAAACCAAAACATAAAAGAGTATCCAAATTATATTAAAAAATAAAAATACTTAAAATAAATGAAAAATATGCATAAATGTGAATTAAAATGCATAAAATATGCGTAAAATGTCAAAATATGCAAAAATGTTCAAAAATATTAACTTTGCGAAAATATGCAACAACAACAAATCGAGACCATTTTGTGCCCAATCTGATGATATAAATATTTAGTATATATTAGATTAAGAAACCATGCATTTGCATATAATTCATTGCACTAGTGATAATAAATTGTCAAAAGGAAGGTTTTTTTAAAACCATTGGCCGATTCAAAACCATTTCAAATTAATAACCGAAACCCTTGATTTCAAAAATACCGTTTTAGTACAAGTATTGAATCGGGTTTAAAATCAAAATGTTAAAAACAAAAAATTTATTAATGTAAAATATCTAAAATTGCAAACTATCCAGTTAGAAAAATACTAACCGCAAAGTTCTGGCAAAGCACTTACGTAGTTGGTAGCAACCCCAAAATGATGACATCGGGCGTGGCTTGATCGTTTCATTTTTACAGCGTTGGCAAAGCACAGGCAAAGCCACAAAATAAAAATAAAAAGTTCATTTGAATATTTTTTTTTCTGCCAGGATTCGAACCCTGTCCGATTGGTAGCCGAGAGCTCTGCCAACTGGGCTAACGAAACACATAATACAAGTGCTTTCCCAATCCCAAAATGATAACATCATTCATAAAGAGTCGGACAAGCATTGGGGAAACAAAATTTAATACGTTGGCAAATGTTGGTCAAAACATGAAACTGGTGGCAAAAAATTTATTTTCCAAAATAAAATTTAAAAAAAGTTTATATACAATTTGTTTGGTGCCGCCGGGATTCGAACCCTGGCCGCCAGACAGCTCTAACCGCTGAGCTAACGAGACAGATAATACTTAATAGCTTAAAACGTACACACAGAGAAATAAACTGCCAACCGAATTACAAAGTGTATATTAATGGTAATAACTTATAGATTTGGTTAATATAACGATATTTACTTTCGATTTTTGAATATTTTGGGTATTGCAACTAAAATTCAGTTGAATTAAACGAACTTTGTTGTGAAAACTAATGTTAAGTTGTTCCAACCGTCTGAAATTCGTTATAACCGAATTTGAGTCGAAGTTACCGAATTTCAGTTGGCAAATAGCTAAATTTTTCTCTGTTTGTAAGTAAATGATAACTGCTGAGTAACAGATGGCTGCTCAAATATCTCAGCACTGGCATAAGGTTTGATGGAAACAACTTGCCAAAGTTGGGAAAATAAAAAATAAATTGGTCTTAAAAGAGCTTTCTCAGAAACAAACAAAACAATTTTATATGAAAAAAAAATTATCAATTATAAAAAAAAATCACAAATAAGTAAATGTTTGCCTGAAACTGGGCTCTAACTCGGAATCTTCCGATTACAAACTTTTTTAAACAAAGCATCATAAGTTTTATAAAATAAATGCTTTACCAGTGGTTAGACTTTTGAGACATTGGTTAAATTTCTGACTGGATAGCACTGGGGAAACACTATACCCCAACGTTCAGCCAATTCTTTGCCAATGGTTTTGTCTGAAATTATTGTTAAGCAAATACTGGCAAAACACTTTTCGGAAGCACTGGTAAAGCGTCTTAAACAAGTGTTCTGCCAGTAGTTTATTTGCAGTTCCTCGGTTAGCCAGTGGTATAGCAGTGCTTGCTTTTTGTACCACTAGCAGTTTCTGATTGGGTTAATAGCTTAAGTGATAACAGCTGGCTAACCGTTGGTTGTGCTAGTTTGCCAGCACTGGCATAATGTTTGTTAGAAGTAACTTGACAACGCTGGCAAATCAAAAAAAAAAAAGTTGATATTAAAAAAGACTTTTCGCAAACATAAAAAAAATTAATTTTACAATTTTTTTTTTAAATCAATGTTTTAAAAGCACTTTTTACTAACGTTGGCAAAGCGTTTTAATGTGTTTACAGTTGTAAACTTTATAAATCAAGTACTTACTTGCAACGAAACTTTAGCCAACGTTGGCAAAAGTCGGATGAACTATATAAAAAAAGTGTCGAATTCACCGCACACTAGACGGAATTTATTTTATTTCTTTCAAAACTTACCAACAAGAAAAGCACTGTGCATCATCGTACTCATCATCATTATGTTTGTTGTCAAAAGATTTTTCCAACATACATTGGTACATATGAGGATTTCTAAGCCAACTGTCCAGCTAAAAAAAAAAACAAAATTTAAATTTAAAAATAACAGTATAAGAGACGAATAAAAAATATAACAATTTAAATTTAAAAAAAAAAAAAAATTTTTTTATGTTGACAAATGTTGCGCTCATTTTAGGTATTTTATTCATAAAAAATTTATTGTATTTGAAAATGCTAGAATTTTGACTATATCAACAGATTTTCTTATTAAGAGTTTAACAAAATAATATTTTTTTTTTAATTCTGAACTAGTTTTGAATTTTTTGTAAAATTTAATTTTAATTTAAAACTTTATTTTTTACGTAGAAAAAAGGTTAGATATATGTATTTCTATCGATCAAGAATATAGTAGTATTAGAAGCGCTTTGACTAACGTGTAGTGCGAGTGCATGTGGCATTAGAAATCAGTTTATCTATACCACGGTCAGTGATTGCACAGAAAATTTCATATAGACGCAATCGAACAAATAAAAACATAACAAATATTACATTATTCAAAAAATTCAAAAAAACAGAGTCACTTTTTAGAAAATACACTCATTCTTCTCTACCACGCCTTTCACAATTAAAAGCCATTAGGTTGAATCGATATACAGTGCCGGACAAAAGTTTTCACACAGCAGCAAACTTTATTTTAAATCTTTTATATTTTTAAAATGAAAGCTATTAGCCGTATAAGGTATTTAACAAAATTGTTTATTAACTTATTAATAATTTAAATACAACAAAAAACTAACACTAAACATGTTGTATTTAAAAAAAAATTAAAAAATAAAGATGTTACGACGAAATTTGTCCATTCTATGCCAAGAAGATTAAAAGAAGTCATAGAAAAGAAAGGCTACTCCACAAAGTATTAAATCATGTGAAATTTTATTTTTTGTAAAATTTGTGAATACTTTTGTCTGCCTAAAATAATACTTTGAATTACATATTTAGTTTTTTCTTATAATATAAAATACTAAGAATAAGTTTTTTGTTGTATTTTAATAAGTTATAAGTTAATAAACAATTTTGTTGAATACCATATCCGGCTAGTGGGTTTCATTTTAAAAATATAGGCCCATAATCATAGTCAAAAATAAAGTATACTTTAGGATAAAGTATGCTTTAGTTCATACTTAAAGTACATACTAAAGCATACTTTATCCTAAAGTACACTTTATTTTTGACTATGATTATGGGCCATACACTGTAAGTAGTATAAATGTAATAATATAAACGAAATGTATCTCAAATTAAAGATATTTATACTTTTGATACTTTTGTTTAAGGATATAAAACAAATGTCTTTTAAAAATCGTCTGTGAGGGTTCGATGTGGAGTTTATTCAATTCAAATTTCAAATTTAAATTTTTTTAAATTCGTTTCAGAAACAAATTATTTTTAATTCACAATAAGTTTTTTTATAAGATTTAGTTTTACAAAAGAAGAAAATTAACCATTTATAAAATTATAATAATTGCCTTAAAATCCACATACTGTAACAAAATTTATTTTTTATAGACGAGGGGCAAAGTATATTGACAATTTGTTATTGTCCACAGCATATTTAAAATTTTTATAAAACTATTCAAGATTTGTAAAATTTTTTCATTTGATTTCGTAAAAAGATATTTCTGAATACATTTCAGAAAAATTTCTTTGCGTTCGGTTTAAAATTCACAGAAAGTTTACATATATTTCCAAAATGTTGGGGAATTTGTTTTAAAAATAGAAAATTGTATTAAATTCTATTTGTCAGACTGCCCAAAACAGTTTGTCTTAACCTATGAGTCGTGTTAAGCGAGTTCATACCCAGTAAAAACGCTGCTTACCTGAAAGCAGGTTTGTAAGGGAGTAAGCCAAAAAGAATCCCTTATAAACCTGCTTACATATGCAATGATTTTTATATGGCGAATTCCCACTTGGAAGCACTACTTTTGGGCAAAATAAGCGCGGGTTTTAGTGCTTACAAAAAGCTGTGATTGCATCGCTTTCAGTAAAATCATACTTCATGTCTACATTATTACGATAAAAAGTAATAATATAAATAATATATAATTTATTTTACATAAAATTCTACAGACATTAATTTTAGACATAGTATAATTATTTTATTTTTTAGCCGCACCACGTGGTTGCTCTTCAGGAACAGTAAAATGACTAATTATTTTTTTAACACACTCGAAAACACCAAACACAATCGCAAATCACTCGGGAAAACTAGTTCAGATCGTTTATAATCCACGACATGAAACTTTCTACATTGCAAGCTGCATCCTCGTAAGGGATTAACGTAAGCTGCTTACAACCTACATCATTGTAAGGGAAAACAGTAAGCTTAAATTTTTTTTTTTTGTTTATTTTTATACGAACTTCATAATAGTAAGCACTTACTTCAGCGCATTCGTTTTACCCTGTTCTAAAAACAAGAAAATTTTTTACTGGGTATAAACAGATGTTTTTCACATTGAAATTGTTACCAAAACGTAGCGACTTTCAAATTAGTTCCTAATAACCGATGAATCGTCTGAAACGAGTTTTACTTTATATGGATCCATGCATGAGCACACATGCTTTATATAAGCCCACATGCATCCATACAAAACAATGAGAACAAAGTGGCACTTATTGGCAGCCAATACTTAACAGTTTATAATCTTAATAGCAAGAGAAAAAAAATCGCAATGCAGGAATCAGAGGCAAACACAACTAAAAATCGAACTGAAATCGAAATATATGGACCAGTAAACACTCACAAAAGCACTGGGAATATTTTAATTTTATAAAAAATACACAACAAACCAAAGAGATCAAAATTATTTTAAAATAATGTAAATACTTTTCACTTCAATATAAATTTTGATTTATTTCAATACAGAACAGTTTTATATTTTTAAATTTTTTTTAATGCTGCACCTTATTTTCAAAATACTTACACTAAAAGAATCAACTAATAAAAATGTTCTTTCTTTCGAAGCTATTCTTAAAGAGTACGGTTGAAATGAAACAAAAATAGATACACTTTTTAAAAGCTTGTTCTTATAGGGGGACTTTGATTTTATTATTTTTGCCTATGTAGCTGCAGCTACCACCGAAAATGTATTGAAAAAAATCAAAATGAATATTGAAGTGAAAGGTATTGACATTATTTTAAAATGATGATTTTTCTCACAAACATAATTGTACTTCTGAGATTATGTATGCAAGAACAAAAACACCGTGTATTGAATAAAACTAGATTTAATCACAACAAAACTCGACCTGACGATAGCTCAGTGCGCTAAAGCGTGGCATTAGAAATCAGTTTATCGGTCAGTGATTGCACAGAAAGTTTCATATAGACGCAATCGAACAAATGAAAACATAACAAATATTACACTATTCAAAAAAACAGGGTCACTGACGAAGGTTCAATACCAGAAACTGCGTAATCTGATTCAGAAAATTGAAAATTTACAATGTAGTTATGATTCTTAGAAAATACACTCATTTAAATTATATATACAATAATTTAATACAATTTTCCATTTTTAAAACAAACTCCACAAAATTTTGGAAATTGTTCTAAAATTTCTGTGAATTTTAAACCGGTCGCACAGAAATGTTTCTCAAATGTATTCGGAAATATATTTTTACGAAATCAAATGATAGAATTTCACAATTTTTGAAAAGATTTATAAAAATGTTGTGGGACATTAAAAAATTCCCAATATAATTTGCCGCGGTTAATATTAACCTCGCGTATAACGAATTAACTTTGTTAGTCTCTCGGAGTTTTTCTTAACCGGGCTTTATTGTATGTGGATTTTTAAAAGAGAATCATTACAAGTTTATAAATGGCTTATTTTCTTCTTTTGTAAATCTTATAAAAAACTTATTGTGAATTAAAAATAAATTGCGTAAAATTGTTTTCTTAATTTATTTCCTAAACGAATTTTAAAAAATTTAAATTTGAAAAATAATTGAATAAACTCCAGAGCATTTAATCATAGACGATTTTTAAAAAACACATATATTTTATATCAATAAAAAAAAAGTATCAAAAGTATAATTATCTTTAATTTGAGATACATTTCGTTTATATATCACAAGTTATAAACATTTTTATAGTAAAAGTTTAAAAAAAAAAAATGGAAATTTCGCTGAATTTGACGATTTACTAAGAACATAAAAGAAAGGACTTTTAAAAATCAGTTAGCAGAAATCGATCTGGAATTTAGTCACTTATTTTTAAATTTTTTCCAAATTCTGTAGGCAAATTTTCTTTAAAAAAAACAGTCCAACTTTACCCACTGTGCATGGAGTGTTAGACGCTGGGTATGGATGTATCAACTACGCCCATTTAATATCTCTTCTGGAACTATTTTTGGCCATCAACTCCATACAAGTCTCCATAGCAGAAATCGATCTGGAATTTAGTCACTTATTTTTAAATTTTTTCCAAATTCTGTAGGCAAATTTTCTTAAAAAAACAGTCCAATTTTACCCACTGTGCATGGAGCGTTAGACGCTGGGTATGGATGTATCAAACACGCCCATTTAATATCTCTTCTGGAACTATTTTTGGCCATCAACTCCATACAAGTCCGTCCAGTATGCGAGGTAAGCTGTTACCTCGATGGACGTTCCCTTGTTAAATTAATAGGGTTTGTAATAGAAAAGTATTTTGCACCCAAAACTTATAAAATTATCATATATAAAATTTTTACTTAACAATTTTTAAAGTTTAATTTAATAGCCAATGTAGAAAAATAAAATTTTCAATAAAAAAAAACATTACATTCATTCTAGAGGTAATACCAAATATTTTGTAAGGTGTTACCAAAATGGACATGCCCTTGTTAAAATAATAGGGATTGTAATAGAAAAATAACCAGTTACAGACCATAATTTCTCATTCCCAAACTTATTACCGGATAGTAGAAAGTATTGATACTTCTGCATCGTTTTGGAAAAGCTAATACGAAAACAAATACTGTAAGTTTGACAATTATACAATCAACTTTTTCCTGTAACGAGTCAGTTGGCTTGGAAAGCCTCATATAAAATTTTCTTTATAATTCATGTAAGAAAGACGTGCTTGAATTTATCCAGGTTATAACTGGAGGGTAGTTTGTTATAATTTTTACACCATCTGATTTACATGGGAAGCCACATGCATTCACATTGTACGACTACATAGACAATACATTAGACTGGCTCACGATTGTATGGAAAAATAAAAGTATATTCCGATTCTTTCTATACAAGCTTGCTTTTGGTCCTTTTATCAAACTCTATTCTATTCACACTCTTTTATATGATTTTAACTAGCTCTAAATTCATGAAAATTCAAATGGACTCATCCTTCTCTATATAATGTTATCTGAAGGCAGAATTAGAAAGAATAATAATAACTAACAAGGAAGGTATCCCGACCAGGACCGGTAGATCTTAATGAACTTCGGATATGTTGAATAGAAAAATAATTTAGGGGACCCGTGTTTTTAGGGGTCACTAAGTGGGGTCAATCGAATAATTTGAAGGAACTATAGAAAGACTTGGTATCAAATGAAGACACATTTACTGGCGTACAAATTATGTCTAAAGACTTTCAAGTATTTTTGTTATTAAGAAAAATGTGTTTTGAATGACATTAAATCTGGCGTTTTATTAAGCAATTTTAGTTGTATTAAGCTGAAAATAATGCATAGTAATGCCTATTCAATTTAATCGAGGTGGTGTCTGAGCTTTTTCCGAATTAAAAATTTTTGTTTTCTTGAGTACTTTAGCCATGTGTACAAATAAATTTAGGTTTCTTAAATTAAAGGCAAGCTTTCATCTAAAAGCAAAATAATTTGTAACTCCACTTTTTAACCCTTAAACGTGAGTTTGGGTAGCTAAAAAAAATACGTGCCCCTTTTTATTGCTCCTTTACAACATATCCAAAGTTCATTAAAATCTGCGAGTTCGAAACGAAATACCTCCCTTGTAAGTTAAAATAAAGTTAATGCAGGTGTACTTATTACCGATGAGTTTTAACTTTTTTAAGCAGATTGGCCTCCTACATCCGAATCTGAAATTAAAAAACGTTCCCCCGTTTCGCCTTTCCGAGTTATGAACAATTCTTTTTACCCTCTTACCCGGGAAAAAATGATTTTTTATCATTATTGCGGAGATGTCTTTAACATCTGTTTTATTTTTTATGGCTTTGAATCCTACATAAATTTAACTCTTATTTAAGTAAAAACATTTTATTATAAGTTTGTGCAAAAGCTTTTCTATATCTATAAAATATTTTAATTTCTGTTAAATTTCGTCCTAACCCTGTCAAATAGTTCATTTATAGCGACCTCTAAATATTGAGCGATTTGGCTGAAATTTCGCCCTAGCATTACTGAGCACTATTGAAACAGAGGCAGCCATGTGGAGCTCTAAAACTCAACAGTTTTTTTTTTTTGGATCACCCTACAATAAATATGTACATATTTTTTTTGTAAATGACAACCTTAGTACATATTTAGTACAGGTATTCCTATATGGTTGTTATATTTCATATTCATACAGTTTATGTATGCAAACTTGTAGGGATGTTGATTTTACCTTCTAGCATTTAACTCTTTTTCTTCTCGCTTTAATTCATCGCCTACCCATTTGTCAAATTCCGGTTTTAATGATGTTATATCTGTTGAGTTTTTCATAAACCAACAATTGTATTATTTTTAATGTGTGCACTTCTTATCACACAACCACATGTGTGTGTGTGCATGAGAAGTATCTGTGTATTTGTATGTGTGCAAAGAAGTAGAAAATTAGAATTAATTTATTATAATTTATTAAAAACATATAATAAAATAAACACTCTAGATTTAATTTAATTTATTAATTTATCTCTATGGAGCTGAATTCAATGTTAAATTTAATGGGATTTTTGTACGTTTTCTAAATAAACTATTAATTTGAAAAAAATTTAGCAACGTTTTAAAATTGTTCAAGAATGTATAAGAAATATATTGTGTTGATATGTACTATTTAAAATATTTCATACAGGACATTCTAATGTATATATGAGCATTTTCCTAAATACATGAATTTTGAATTATGTATCCGTTTACGAAATATTAAACCCAAATAGCGATTGTAAAAGCATGTAAAAGCAAATATCGATTGTAAAAGCATGTCATATTCACTTTTAGAGATAACCCACATGAGAAGGCATATTAATTGAAGACCATTACAAGCAGATTACAGATAAAGAGTGAGATCGAATAAATCCTAACACAGATTATCACTTATAACTTTTTTTATGTTTTTAATCAAGTTATCTTGAGAAATTATTAGCGATGATGTGTATAAATTATTAGCGAAATCGGATCATTACTTTGTTTACAAATGGACTTTGAGCAAAAAGTGAAACAAAAAAAGTAGAATTTTTACAAAAAAAAACCTTAAATTTCGTAGAAAATTGTAATTAATTGTTCAGAACTTAGAAAAAGTAATTTTTATTAACATTCTTTTTAAATTATTGATGAAGGCTACAAAGCAAGTTCCCAATACTGTCACTTTTTTTGGAACTGGTCTGCTCCTATCAATTAGGGGACTAAAACTGGCAAAAGAAAAGCTCCTTTACTAACTTTTTGTTCAGCTTCCATTTGTAAACAAAGTAATGATCCGATTTCGCTAATAATTTATACACATCATCTGGCGACTTTTTAAAAGATAACTTGATTCAAAAAAAAAGTTCACTTTTAAACATAAAAAAAGTTATAAGTGATAATCTGTGTTAGGATTTAATCGATCTCACTCCTTATGTTACATTTTCGTAAAGTGTTTGATAAATATAAAAAAGCCAAGCTTCCAAGAATGTTTAATACCCGAGATTTAAAATTTAAGCTTGAAATTATGTTGATTATAGCTGTGTTAAGTTTAATGGCAATCGGATCAGCCAGTAAGAAATTGCGAAGTATTTGTGAAGCAGACACAAACACACAGTTCGCTGTATATGGGAGCGTATGATTAATATAGTTTGTATGTTTGTAATAAAATTCATATTACTCATACGACCACTGTATTTATTTTTCTGTCTGATGGTTAGAAAAAATATGACCGTCTTTCTTTGAAATTTCATACATCTGAGATTTTTAAAAGTTTACTGATTAAGTATAATAGTCCTTTTTACTAGATTTAGATATTTCGAAAAAATTTAGATATTCTTTGTAAGAAACTTCTTACAAGGAAAGTCTGAAGATTGTTTTATGCCGAATTTAAAAATCAATTTTTCCAAAATAGTTGTTGTATAGATAATTTAAAAACATTACTGTTCCAGGGCTGCCATATATTTTCTGTTTTTAATTTTTTGGTTATAAATAATGGGTCACTTAGAATCTGGACGAACAAACAGCTCAATAGATTTCGTGATGTTCTTCTGATCCACATTGATTTTCGAGCCATTTGGCTAAAAATTGTAACATAAAAAAAAAAAGCCGAACAAAACATTATTTTACCTGATAATACGTTTGGTAATAAGAAATTAAGTTAGGTAACTGCCCAGCCAGAAAAATACGAACGATAAAGCATTGTCCCAGTGTTTTGAACGGTGGTATGAGCGTTGGCAGAGCGTTGGATATCTGAAGATTTAAGTGCTTTGCCAACCCCAAAATGATAACACCGGGCAGGGCTTGGCCGTTCCTTTTTTAAAATGTTGGCAAAGCACTGGCAATGAGTGCTTTGCCAACCCCAAAATGATAACACCGGGCAGGGCTTGGCCTTTTTTTTTTTTTTAAACGTTGGCAAAGCACTGGCAATAAGCGCTTTGCCAGTACCAAAAACAAGCAATAAAGTCCTACTTAGTAATTCACTTCAGTAAAGAGTTGTATTATTTCTTATTGAATGATTTTGGTAATTTGAACAGAAATAACAGTAGGCTTTCTTCAGCTAAGTTAATTACAAAATAACTCAGTATTTTTTTTATCAAATTATTTTTGTGATAAGTTAGCACGATTTTATTACTACAATTTTACAATAGAAAGAAATTTGAAAATAAACTTCTTAAGTAAAATTTTAGTACAAAAACTATACTTTGTGCTGACTATAATAGGAGACCTTAATATTCTAAACTTAATCATAAATTGCAATTTAGTTTTGAATTTTTTCACTCTTGTTGTGAACAAGGGATGTGGCACTGTTTTTATTAAGTTAACGGTTGTAAATATTGTAAATAAGTACTGGCAATGCACTTTTAGCCAATGTTGGGAAAGCGTTCTAAGTCAGTACTGTGCCAGTGCTTTTTTATTTTTACGGTTGTAGATTTTGTAAATCAAGTACTGGCAAAGCAATTTTTACGAACGTTGGCAGAGCGTTCAAAGCCAGAGCTGTGCCAGTGCTTTTATTATTTTTACTGGTGTAAATTTTGTCAATTAAGCACTGGCAAAGCACTTTTTACTAACGTTGGCAGAGCATTGTAAATCAGTGCTTTGAAGGCACTTTATTTGTTGGATCATTGGCAAATAGTGCTCTGCCAGTGCTTGATTTTTCAGACCATTGGCAATTTCTGGCTGGGTGGTTACATTTATATTACAAACCCTATTATTTTACTAAAGGAATATCCATTCAGGCAAAACCTTACAAAACACATATTACCTCCAGTTTAAATCCCAGTGTAGAAAAGAATTAGCATATAATTGGTTATATAAGTATATATTTAGTAATTGAAAGGACTTACAATTGTCATTACAAATCTCATTACTTTGATATGGTAACGTCGCACAAAATAATGACATATCATTACCAAAGACCTTACAAAAAAACCAAAAAAATTGTGGTTACCTTATTGCTTACTAGTATGAACAAAAATAAATTTTCAAAAAAAAAATAAATTTAATAAAAAAAAATATTTTTCATATTGATTTTTTTTTTATAAAATGTGCCCTCACGGGAAACGAACCTGATACTCCAGTTTGTCAATCCACCGCTCAACCATCTGATCTATCTCGATATGTTATACTTGATAGATAAAAGCCTAAATGACTTGCTTGCACAAAATGTCATTGTTTTCCAGCTTACAAAAAATCAAAATAATTAGTTATATATGTACTTACTAGAAGCGAAAATATAATGAGTCTAAAAATTGATTTTCAAAAAATATTTAGATCATCACTTTATATTTAAAATAATGATAAAAATATGTGCTTATGTTTAACTCATTACTGCTTGGAAATTTTTTTTGGAATTTGGTTTTTAGGATTTTTTTAAATCGTTTATTATAACTGTAAAAGTATAACATACTTGGGATTTTTTCATTAGCATTGAAATTTCATATGCATTAGTTTACTAATGCTAATGCCAAACAAATTTCATTACCATTTAATGTTAATGAAATTTTTTGGCATCAGCAATTGTCCTACTAATGCTAATGAAATCACATTAATGCGATAGGAATTGTATGTTTATTTGTATTATAACGTAAATTAGTAAAAAAAAATAAATCACCCAGTGGCTGTTTTATAAAATTTCATCAATCGGGATCTCTCCCGAGCCTATTCCATTTATATTATAGAGGTGTATTAATACGCCTATGGAGCAAAATTTGTGTCTCTTTTGCCCTATCTCGCTTAATTTTGGAAATACTTGCTATTTTAAAAAAAAAACACCATTTTATAAAACGGGTAGTATCTCGAAAACTAAGCGAAATATCGCAAAACGAAATTGCGTAAGACGTTCCGATAACTCAAATGTGTAAAGTGTTCCGATTCCACTCGTTCTCCGGTTCATTCCATATCGTCCCATCTTAGACCAATGTTCCGTTTTATAATCACAGTGATTAATTTGGTATTATCACGTACGTATTTGGGTAAACAAATAATTAGGACACCCTGTGACTGTTTCATACAAAATCAATCTCGGGAAAAAACGCGAAATAGAAAATCATTAAAATCCGTCCACACGCTTTCGAGTTGGACTTATGTCAAAGTTTTTGTTTTTAAATTTTTCTCTTAAACAATTGCTACCTGCAACGCAGAAGAAATTAGAATAAATGTAGTTTTGCAGTGACGAACGTGACAACAGAATGACAATGAAAGCAAATCAAAAGTTTACCGTTTACTGATCTGTATTTACTCCGTTTGCATTTTTAGGAGTTTACTTTTGATGTTAGAAATACTTTGAGATAGGAGTGCACTTGCATCGTCGCTCTCTAAAGAGTAAATATTTAAGAGAAAATGTTACTGCAATGAAAAAAGTTGACTAAATGAATGAACGCAACTTCGCAGTCCGTTTTCTCATCATGGAAACTAAGATGTGCCTTGGACATTTTAATCGAATTAAATGTAAGTATTTTTCTTAAATAACACAAGTCAGAAGGAATTATTTATTCACTTTTAATTTTTCGGTTGTGGTTGACCTTTCTATGGAAATGCCCATATGCATAAACCTTTCCTTTAACTTTTGCTCAAGTACGCCGTGATTCCTATTCTACAAACATTTGGCTCGTTGTTTTTTTTTTTTTTTTTTAATTTAAAAGTATAAAAATAAATCGAGCTCAAATGTCTGTTTTTTTTAACAGTCCTAAAGTAACTGGAAATAGAGTGAAAAAAAAGGTTATTTGGAAAAATATATAAAACAGATTTCTATTTTTATTGAATTTTAATAATTTTAAATGTACTTTACAGGATTCATACGAAAGCAAACAAACACATACGTTAAAAAAACAGATGATAGAAGAAAACAAATATGTGACAGCCACACACATTTAAACTACAACCCACACTAAAGAACACCTACAAAAATTGCTAGGAATAAAGAGAGAGAGAGAGAGAGAAATTCAGACACTTGGTGATATAAAGGAGAGTAAGATTAAGTGAAACAAAAAAAAAAACTTGGCATTAATTGGTCTTATACTCTCTTTTAGAAATTATATCACTATTGTGATTTTCTCTCTCTATCTCTCCTGAATTTTATATGCACAAAAAAACACTCTCACTCTTTGCTTGATTTCCTAAATTGAAAATATAGTGCAAGTGTATTTAATAATAACAACAATAAAAACGTAGCGTGAAAGCACTTGTGCTACTAACACATTGAACCACAGACACAAATACAAAACTAAAACAACAAAAACAAAATGGGAATAACAGTCAAACAAAGGATATTGAGTTGTTCTTCTTCAATGGTGTCTCTGTGTGTTTGTATGTATAGAATTATTGGTGTACCAAATATTTTTATAGAGAAACAAAAAAGAAACAACAAATTGCATTTATTGTATGAGTATAGAACTCCTTCTCCTTTGCCTGAATACAAAAATAAGCTTTTACGAGTAAAATAAAAAGCTTTCAATTTTGGTATAAAATCTTAACTTTCAGCATTAAAAGGATATAAATAACATTTACAATAGCAAATAACAACAAACACAATATTGCAACGACATACTTTTTAATGTGTATTTTGAAACCAAAAAAAAGGCAATGACGATGTTAAAAATATTGCTAGTGATGTTGTGTGATGATATATATATAAATTTTTTTCTACATTTAACAACTTGTGATGATGTTAATGTTTTTTCTTTTCTAGCTTTAAATGTGAGATTGTGAATTATTTTTTTTTTTTTGGTGAAATATTTTGAAACTATTAGTTAGTTACTTGTACGCCTTTGAAACCTTCGCACGTATACGGTTGAAACAGTTACGGGTAAAAATTTCGAAAATTTTAAAGTAATATTACTACTAAAAAAAAAAAAAAGAAAAACAACGGCAAATAATGAGAGTAAAATATTGAATTCTAAAAAATAATACAAGTTAAAATAGTGAGAAAGTGAGAAAGTGAAAAATTCATTTCAAAAAAAAACCTATTAACAATAATAACAAAATAAAAATTCAAAGTAGGTTTTCTGAATAAATAAGTTAATTTTCATAAGGGACATTCCATACAAACTGTGCAGTTACAGTAAATGGTATGTCAGATTTTTATTTAGACAATTTTTATTTAAAAAGTAATGGATGATGTGGCATGAATATTAAATATATTAACTCAATTTGTAAAGAATGGCCCACTTGTAATCTAGAATCACAAATGTTTTAATAACTTTTTTAAGAAAAAGTATAGTATTACATATTAACTTGGGCGACTTCAATTACATTTCATAACCATTTACTTGCGAAATTTTTGTATATCATTAATAATTTCAGACCTACGCTTACTTAAACGCTTCCATGGAAAATTTTCAATTTTGTCAATACCAGACATGGGACATAATACCAATATATGTGTGTTTAATTACAGGCCAATTACTTTTTTATGTTCATTTACATGTAATTGGGTGTAATTTGGTAATTTCCCTTTAATTAAATACCCAGATGTTGTTAATAATCCCCATGTATGGTATTAAAAATTTTACAAATTTTCCAAGGAAGCGATTAAGCTCACAAGTGTGACCGTTGGTCTGATATTATTAATGATATGAAAAAATTTCACAAGTGAACGATTGTGAAAAGTAATTGACGTCGCCCAAGTCTGTTACATATCAAATTCAAAGTTATTTATTCAGTTTTAAGAAAAAATTTAATGAACTTAAATATCTTAATAAATATACAAATTATTGGCATATTTTGATATCGTGGTAAACTATATCTTGCAAACTATATCTTGTCAACTAATATTTAATACACAGAAAAAACTATACTCGAGTTTCAATTAAAATTGTAGTACCAATTAAAAAAACTTGTAACTATTTAATTGATTTTATTTTCAATTAAGGTTTTAATCATATATACTAAAAATTGAATTGAATATATTTTTTAATTTAAAATAAGTTTTTAGTAGATACTACTTAAAATTTAATTAACATTTTCAAAAAAATCGCTAAAATTGGGGAAAAATCGGTACAATAAAAAAAAAAACGCTACAAGTTTCCTTCTAAGTTTGTGATGTTCGTATCCAGCTATTGGTCCCATGACATCAACTGAGTATACCTCAAACTGTATAAAATTACAAAATTTTTTAAATACTGTTCTCAAAACTTAATTCCATTAATTTGTATTTTGAAAACCCCCATGGAAAAACGTTGAAAGTTTAAAAATTCGAAAATTTTGGTTTGACTTGTAAAACAACTTATAAATTTGCACCAATCAGCGATATGGAAAGTTTTTCTTTTAGTGAATGTATCTCCCTAATCTAGTGACTGCATGTTGTATTGGTTTGGATCTACAAGTTAAAAACTATGAGCAAAATATAAAATGCATGAAAAAAGTTTCTTTTATTTTCACGTTATTTTTAATTAATAACGAGCTTTCAACCTCCATCTATATATAAAAATAAAGCAAATTAAACATATTAGCTAGGTTGATACTAGTATTCCGATATGGCTAAAGATCTTATCAGAACCCGAAGTTGAATATGATCATATACTACCATATACACTGAAATTTCGGATACGAACATATATGGACATATATGAGACCGTATTATGTCATATATTGAATTATATATGAAGATATATGACCAGCTATACCCATATATGATCATATATAAGCCCATAAATGATCATATATATTCATATACGAATTAATTTCCACATGGGATACTAGAAAAATGAGCCTACATTTCAATGTATAGACAAATATGGACATATATGCTCATATATTATTTTATATGGTCATCCATATACGTGCATACATTACATATTTTTTTTAATTTTTTTTTTTAAAACTTCGTATTTTAAAAAACTGTTTTAGTAAAAAATAGCAACTTTATTTAAAAGGCCTAATTGCAAAAAAAAAAATGTGGCTTTACATGGCAAAACGTGTGTATTATGTCTTTATGTCAGCGCAAACATGCTCTTTATTGTCGCATCACAACGAAATGTTTGCTAATAAAACGACTTATTTAACTTTAAAATAAAGTTTAATACTACCACATTAAACCAAAACATTGTGAACAATTTTAATATTATAAGTTTTTTAAACAGGAACTTACAGATAAAAATATATAATAATTATTTTTTTTTAACAGTTTAAAAAACTTTTAATGTTCTATTTATACACTAAGGATATTATGTAGGCAATTGTAGTCAAAAACAAATGAAATTTCGCTTGAAGAAATGACGACTAACATTTCATTAAATTCAACTAACATTTGTCATTTGATTTTACTGTTAAAAAAAATACTAAGGATTGTTGTAAAAATTAACCACATATGTTAGTAAAAATAAACAAACATTTATATTTTTTATTTTTTTTAAATAACAAAAACGACTGTAAAAAATTAATGTAAAATCATAAAATATGCATTTGATGTGGTTTGTTTTTCAAATGAACTACAAGGTTAGTAAAAAGTTAAATTTGTTCTACAAATGACTGGAATTTATATTAAAAATAAAGAAACTGCAGTACAATCCAAGAACTACAAATTTTTAAAGCAGTTCCCTGAGTATAGTAAGATTTAATTATGATCTTAGAAATTTTAAATGAAAATGTAAACTTACAGTTCAACAATTCATACTAATTGAACTTTTTGAGCATTTCATATTTTCTGTTTAAAAAAAAGTATAATCTTAAAATTTGTCCATAATGTTTTAATGTACGGTTAACAATAATTACTGAAGGTTAACAATAATTACTGAAGCACATTTTTTATTTTTGTGTGGACTTATTTGTCAAAAATAAAATTTTAAAAAATCTGATTTTTCATATTAGCTTATCTAAATATTGTTAAACGAATGTCTATTTTGTTCGTAGAAACCACTTCTGAACTAAATAAAATTTTAAAATAAATCCTTGTGAATTAGATTAAGAATTTAATTTGTATACAATCGGTCTTTAAAATGGGTTTATTTATTTTATATGTTTTAAAATCTTCGTTGGGTCCATGGAGTCACATATACTTCTTTATATGTTCATATATATGCCCTTTTTCAACATAAGGATATATGATCGTCTTTAGCGAATATGAAATAACATATACTTCCATATATAACCATATCTGAGTACAAAAGGTGTAGTTCGAATTACGAAAAAAGCTAAAAAAAACGTATTTACCACAATCGATTAATAAATGTCAATTTGGCATTTAAATCACGAAAATCTCAGTACAAAAAAATTTAAAATTCTTTTGTTTTTACAGAATATATATCTGGACATACTTTGCTCGGTTTTATATACGCGTCTTAAAAAAGTATTTCATGTGATGTTAATATTATATTTGTTGTATTTATTTAAAGCACAAAATTCGGTGAAAAAAACTAAAAAATACCTTTTTTAAAAACGGTCCAGCTCTCGGGATTTCATTTGACCATTTTTTATCGAATTTCAGAAATTTTAAATTCCAAATAATCAATTGAGTACCTATATATTATATATATTACTTTTTTCCTAAGTTTATGATAGTTTAACTAAGGACCAATACGTATACTTTATATTTAATATTAAATCCTAATAAATATATTAAGTATACGATTGGGTGGTTTTATAATTATGTGTTATGTATGTATATAGGGTTGCCAGATCCTAAACTTGCAAAATGCTCGACATTCACCAAAAAAAAAACCTTTACAATTAAAAACACTCATACGTTAGAACGTTGTATTTTAACTACGTTTATTTAGCTTATGAAAATATTTGGTTTTATAAAAAGTATATCTAAAGAAATGTTATAAAATATATAAAAAAAAACAACAAACAAAAGGTAACACACAAAATTCAATGGTTTCTGTCTTTTCATATATGTACACTAGGGTGGGGCGATTTGAACATCTTAATGGGCGCTTCGCGTTTCTGATTCTTGGGATTGTACTGAGCAAAAAAGTCCACTAGACCATACGTCTACGGTGAAAATCGAGCTTCCAGATTTTGACTTTTTAGCCGTATTTTGTGAAAGTAACAATGTGTGGGATGGACATATCTCAGGAAGTAGGAGGAGCTTATCCAAGATTATGGTATCAATCTCTTCTTTGGAAGATTCTCTAGCAGATTAATGCATCAATCATATTTGTGGGTGGGGTTTAAGAGGTTAATTTTTAATTTCAAAAAAGGGCTTTTTTGCCGTATTTTGTGAAAGTAACAATGTGTGGGATGGACATATCTCAGGAAGTAGGAGGAGTTTATCCAAGATTATGGTATCAATCTCTTCTTTGGAAGATTCTCTAGCAGATTAATGCATCAATCATATTTGTGGGTGGGGTTTAAGGGGTTAATTATTAATTTTAAAATAGGGCTTTTTTGCCGTAAAGTCAAAATCTGGAAGCTCGATTTTCACCGTAGAGGTATGGTCTAGTGGACTTTTTTGCTCAGTACAATCCCAAGAATCAGAAACGCGAAGCGCCCATTAAGATTTTTTTCCTTCCATACTAATCGCCCACCCTAATGTACACTCATAGAAATAAATATGCAAAAATAGAAGAAAACTCTACTAAAAAAATAGTTAAAAAATATCGTTGCAGAAAAAATTGCTAAAATTAGCAATTTTTTGCCAAATAATAATAAAATAAAAACAACAAAAATAAAACTGTTAACTTTACAAAATTTTAGTTATGTTCGAGTTGAATTTTAGTTAATTTAAAACAGCAATTAACTCTGCTAAAATAAGTATAAACTTTTACTAAATATTTGTAGACTAAAACGCGTGATATCAACAAAATGTTTGCTATATTTACCTTAAATTTAGTAGAATGCAGTATAATTTATAGAATGCAGTATATATTGCTAAAATCAACAGAAATTTTTGCAAAAAAAAATTGTAGATTCCCAGCAAAACCACACCTTACGAAATAATGAGTCTAGTAACCTAAACTCGAAGGCTTGGATGTATTACCCTTTATATTATAATTCTAACTTTTTTATATGAAATGTCTCAAAAGTAATGAGTTATGCATTACTGACAGCCTTACATAAATACGAATTATAGTGTGTTACCTATATGCATACAATGGTAGGAATAATAAGCCATTACCAGAAGGACAAAAACAATGGGTCTAAAAATAGATTTTGAAAAAAAATGTCATTCATTTTATTTTTAAATATGGAGTCGGGAATCGATCCCGGACCGCCAGATTAAGAGGCGACTACTCTATACACTAAGCCACCGCGGCATATAACATTAGATAGTTTAAAACATAAATGAATAGTTCTCTGCTATGTAAATTTGATCAAGATATACCAAACTAACACCTTACCTTTAAGCTTACTCAAAGATGAATTATATTGAGTCTAAAAATAGATTTCCAGAAAATGCTGTATCATTATATTTTGACTGGAAGTAATAAAATTAATATCATATTATTGTTCACCAATTACTTTTTGCACGAGAGCAATACATTATAAGTTTCTTATTGTTAACTCATTATTTTATTATTTAATGTAATGAAGATGGTAATAAGTACTCATTACAAAGTAATGTATAAAATAATAAGTAGTCATTACCATGTTTTTGCTAGGTTGCTGATTTCAGTAAGCTAAATTTGTATTCCCATTGAACAAAAATCTAAAACAAAAACTTTCAAATTTAAAATTTGTTTATGATTTTACTGTCTACTAACACTTAGCAAGTTTTTTTGCTGATTTTAGCATATTACTTTGTTACATATAAGTTAATAAACTACTAGTTTTTCCACATATATATAGTGGTTACAGAATTAAGTAATTCTGTACCCTCCGGTGTTGTTAAAAAGTTTTGAAGACTTTTGAAATCTTCATCAAAATTTACTCTTATTAATAGCTCGGCTTCAAATGAGGTTGCTTTCTGCAAGCTTTTCGAAAAATTAAACAATATATCATCATTTGGTATGTTTATAACAAATACACTAAAAGAAGCTTCACCATAATATTTCAATGAAATGATCATTCGCTTTTTGCAAAACTTTAAACAAATGTAAAAAATAATTTTTTAATGTGTTTTTGGTTTGAATTTTACAAAATCTTGAGAAAACATATTTTTTTTTGATTCTTGACAAATATTTAAAATTCTTGTAAATCAAGCGAAATCAAAACCGTCTGGCAACCCTATGTATATGTATGTACATATCAGAGAATGACAAAAGTATCATTTTGAGTACTTTTAAAGTATTAGTGATCCAAAGTGTATGAATATGTACAAGTAATAACACAAGTATACATAAAGTATACTTCAAGTATTTTGACAATTTCATAATTTAGAATCATAATGATCTTTCCCTATTTGTATTATCAGACTGAATTAATACTCCCATGGAGCAAAAATAATAATCCGTTTTGGTCTATCTCGTTTAGTTTCGGAGATACAGGCCTTTTAAAATACATGTACAACATGTAAACCATGTACTATGAGTACTTACCCTGCAGGAAGCTTGGGGTCAAGTGTCTCTAAGTCTCCACTTTTGTCTACTATTTTGTTGACATTGTCAACTAAGCGTCTACACTTTTTACTTTATTAACTAACTAGTAAATTTTTGGTTCCAATGTCTACATATGGTCCCATTAGAACTAATTAGTCACTAGTGAATCTATGGTTCTTATGTCTACATATGTTCCCATAAGAACTAACGAGTCACTAGTGAATCTTTGGTCCAAAGTATGCATATGGTCCCATAAGAACTACCTAGTCACTAGTGAATCTATGTTTCTAATGTCTACATATGGTGCCATAAGAACTACCTAGTCACTAGTGAATCTTTGGTTCCAATGTCTACATATGGTCCCATAAGAACTACCTATTCACTACCTAGTCAATAATTCTAATGTCACTAGTGATTTTCAATGACACGTACATGTTAAATGTCTATAGCAAATTACATTGCCTGAGGAATATTTGGTTAGTAGTACTGGTGACACAGTCAATAGTGAATCAATACTTTTTCACTATTGACATTTCCTGCAGGGTACTTATCTGAGTATGTACATTAGGGTGATAACTTTTTTTGGACAACATTTTCCCCAGGTTTTTTTTTCATGGCAAATATTGTATTAATGATATAAAAAACTATTTCAGTTCAATTTGGTAAAAAAAACTTACGCACCGACAGCGATTTCTAAAATGCCTTTAAATTTTTTTTTTAATTTTTTTTAATAACAATTTTTCTAAAAAAATATGGTTTATACATATGTAAGTATGTAAACAAATAATAACAATAAATGATTAAAAGTAGGTATTGTAAGATATAAACTTTAGGTTCAAAGTACGCGATATTTTACAAAGCGGATATATATCTTGTACTATTTTTATTCCACGTTCCGCACAAATATTACTGCGTTGTTGATTTGGAATTGTAGATGGTGTAGGTACCCAATGTCTGAGGAAACACTCGTGGGCTTTCGTAAAATTTATCAATGACTTGTTTAGCCGTTCAAAATCATTTTCGTGGAAACAGTGGTCCGAAAACCAGATTTGAAACCATGCATCACAAATGAAATGAAATAATAATATACCTTTTTGCTTTACACTTTTCAAAATTGACCAACGCATTAAATCTTCCTATAATATCTATCATCTTCCTTTGGCATTTTGTTTAATTCATGTAATGGTATATCAACGACAGGTATATCTCTACAGTTTTTAACAACATCATAAAATTTAGTTAAGATTTTGGTCCAAATCTTGGAATTTTTTTCAACACTTATTTTGCATTTCTTATAATTCATTTTTACCAAACCGTTTTAATTTTTTGTTTTAAATTACAACCAATATATGAAAATGACAAGAATTGGCATGAATTTTTATTATTAAAAAAAAAAAAAAATTAAATAAAATATGTGAAAACAGAAATTAAAAGCAAATTTGGAAGAAAACTATTCCATTGACTCGAAAACGGACTTTACTATTAAAGAGAGCTGGATGCGTTAATTCTAGTGATATCGTTTGTGATGGTGATGTTAATGTAATGAATGAGTACTTTGTTCGTGGTATAGGCCCTGCTAGGGACTTTGAAGTAGATTTTGATCTTTTTGACGATATTGATGGTGCATTTTCTTTTCATTGTGTTACTGAATATGAAGTTTTTGAAGCCTTAAATAAGGTAAAGTCCAAGTCAATTGGTGTTGATAATGTTTCCATTCAGTTTTTGAAACGTATTTATCCTCATATTTCTGGTCTTATTTTGCATTTAGTTAATGCTATTTTGACCACTTCCGTGTTTCCCTCGGCGTGGAAGATTGCACGGGTTGTTCCTATTCCGAAATCTGGTACTGTTCGTGGTCCTGATGACTTGAGACCAATCTCTATTCTACCTGCGCTGTCCAAGGTGGTGGAACATATTATTAAGGATCAAATGCTTATCTCTACCAGGAATGAAATTTTTGATTCTCAGTATGCTTTTCGCCGAGGATTTAATACTACATCGCTTTTGCTAAATCTAACTGATGCTATTAGAAGTTGTGAGAACGAAAATAAGTTAAGTGTGCTAGTTTCTCTTGATTTAACCAAAGCTTTTAATTCTATATGTTACTCTACTATGATTATAAAACTTAAAGAATTCTTCAACTTTTCAAAGTCGGCTTGTAAACTCATATTGTCTTATTTATGTGATAGATCACAGTTTGTAGATTTAGATGGTAGGCTTTCTAGTATTCTTTCACTAACATCTGGAGTTCCTCAGGGGTCGGTTTTGGGCCCCCTCTTATTTATACTTTACATTAATGATTTACCTGCAGTTCTAAGTTCTAGTATGTGTAAGCCGTTTTTATTTGCAGATGATATTTTGCTTTTGTTTAGTACTGGTCGAGATTTTGCCGATGTATTAGAGGCTAATATTAACTACTGCCTTAATGGGATCTACCTGTGGTCTTCTAGTAATTCGCTGGTTGGTAACCCTTCTAAATCTAAGGCTATATTGTTTGGATCGTCAGAGAACTTTGTGAATGGTTTTGAGATTTTTATTCGGAACTCTAAGATCGATTTTGTAAGCCAACATAGATGTTTGGGTATTATCATTGATAACAGGCTTAGTTATGAGTCTCATTTTGAATCTGTACATCGTAGGGTTTCTTGTACTTTACGTAGAATATATTCCACGAATATTTTTGTGCCATTTCAGGTTAAATGTAGACTAGCTCATGCACTTCTTATGCCGCAGATCTTATATGGACTTGAGCTGGTATCAGGGACCATTGCCTCGAACTTAAAGATATTGGAGCGAGTTGTTAATGCTGTGGTTCGGTATGTGTTTAATATCCGTAGACGTGAACATATTTCTGAATTTGTGAAGAAATTCTTAGGATGCCACTTTGATAAATTCGTTAAGTACCGTAATATTCTCCTATTTCATCGCATTATTAAAAGTGGCATACCTGTCCTGTTATGTAAAGAATTTACTTTTTCGCGGTCTACTAGGAATAAGCTAATTATAATACCTAGAATCAGGTGTTCTGTGTTTGAGAGGTCTTTTATTGTAAGGGTGGCTCGCTGCAGGAATCGTTTACCGCATGAATTGCGTATCTTTTCGCAATCCAATAATGTTTTTCGCCTTAAGCTTATGAATCACTTCTGAAGTTTATTGCGATAGATTTTTATGTTTTCTGTACAGTGGCTGTTAAATTATCTTGGGACTTGCTTCTATGATTCTTATTGCTTGATATGAGTTGTGAAAATTACCGGATTATAATACTTAACTGAATCTCTTTTTAATAGTACTTTTTATAATTTGTTACGGCTGGGGAGCCAATAAGTTAAATTGATGGGTGCAGTTATTTATGCATGATTTATATTTACATAAGTTATTTGTATAGATTAGGTTAAGTATTATACTCAGGATTGTATTGCTATGTAATACGTTTTTTGGCTTTAATGGCTTTGTATTACAATATGGATTAATAAATAAATAAATAAATAAATAAATAAATAAATAAATAAATAAATAAATCAGCATGCCTTAATTATATAGATGTGATGGTCAGACGTTGAGGCATGAAAACAAGTTTTTTTTTTTTAACTTTGTTTGATTCCAGACTTTAACGCGTTTGGTGCGTAACCTTTTTTAACGATAGCGAAAAACTAAAAACGCAGTTCTTAATATTTGTTATTTGCAAAAAATGCGAAAAGTTATTACCCTAATGTACATGTTACTTTTTTTATGTGTAGTCAATAATAATTCCTCTAGAGCTTTAAAATAGAACAATTTTAAACGATTTTATAAAAAATCACATATTACAAAACAAAAGGCTTAAACCGACGGATGTCATTTCATCTTCTCATAACGTTATTTTATAAATGCTTGCCCGTGTTCGTATATCTGTATGTTAATAATATTAAAAAAAAAACCTACCCTGTCTCTGATACATTTGATCTCTAGACTAAAATATACTAATATCGGTTTATATGGTATATTAGTTTAATATGCAATATCGATTTATTGAACTAAATATAAAATTTAAATTAACAACAAAACTAACGAACCTCCTCCCCCAATTAACAACTAACCCTTGACTATATTTTGTACATTTGTATGATGAATGTACATAAATACAACAACAATATTTAAATATTGACATTTTATGGTTTAACTAATTGACAACAATAACAACAAAACTATTACAACAACTCTCTACGACTAATAAAAAAACAAAATCCCTCATTTGTAACTCATTAAACATTACAATACGAGAAAAACACATTGAAAAAACTACACAACACAATATTTTTATCTAAAAAGAAATTTAAAAAAAAAAAAAACAGAAAACGTAAATATGTTTTTTACGTATTTTTCCCCAATTTTTTTGTCTTATTTATCTCTACATTTTGCTTTAATCACAACTGCCGATGCCGCTGTTGTGGGTATGTTGTCATTTCGACAGTTGTTTGGCGTTTGGCCTAAAGTGCGGTAGTGAAACTTTTTGTAAAGTGAAAAAAAAAACAGCAGTGGTGTTGTTATGTGCGCGCACATTTTACCTCCCCTTTTTATTGTTTTGTTAGAATTTGTTTTTTTTTTTTTTTTTTTTTGTACTCACATACAACATCGCAGTTTTCTTCTATCTTACGAGTACATGCATAATGTGAACGAATGTTCATAGTACACAAAGTTTAAAAGAATTAATTCTTACACTCAGGGAACTTCTGCTTTAAATATATGTAGTCATTTAAAAAAACAAACCACCTCAAATGACTGTTTTATGATTTTGCATTAATTTTTTCAGAAATGTAAGTCATCCTTTCTTTAAGTGAAATTTCATTTGTTTTTAACTACATTTGCAGTGGTCTTTATCTACATATTATTCTAAGTGTAGGTATTTATTAATCAGATTTTAATATATATGACTCCATATCTATTGTGTAAGGGAATGTTTCCTAATGTGGTCCTACACTTGGTATTTGGAATATGCAAAAAAAAAAAAAAAAACTAACAAGGGGAGTCTTCCAATGGCTTCTGCCCGATCTTAATGAAATTTGAATATTAGATAAAGAAATAAAAATAAGGGATATGTATTTTTTTAGCAGCCCAATCTCATGTTAAGGGGTTAAAAAATGAGGTCATAATTTACCCCCTTTTATCGTAATTGGTGGGTGCAAAATCTTTTTAACATTTAAAGTTAGTATAGTTGTTCATTTTAGTACATTTAGTTCACTAACTAATTCGTTTTCAAATAATCTTTACCAAACGTCTAAAACTACTAAAAATTAGTTAAAAATGACGATGCAGAAAAACTTCTGAAATTAGCAGATTTTTTTTTTTTTTTTTGCTAAATACAAGTAGGACAATAATAGCACAAATAAATCTGTGGATTCAACAAATATATAGTTGTATTTGAGCTAAATTTTAGTTAATTGAAAATAATAAATAAATCTGTCAAAATCCGAAAAAATCAGCAAAAAAATTTGCTAAATATTTTTAGACAAAGAAATCATAAAAAAAAATTTCAGTTTTTTTTTATATTTTTCTTTAAGGCGAACAAAAATATGCCCTTCTGAAATATGCAATCCACAATTTTTTACCAACAATTTATGTTGCGTTTAACAAAATATACTGTTATTAGCATTCTACTAAATTTTAGTAAAATATAGCAAACAGTTTGCTGTTTGTAGTCTATAAATATTTAGTTAGGCCAGACTGATAGTTAAATTCGTTAAAAGAAACCATAATTATGTCCGATCATGGCAATTGTTTGTACAGCACCTTAAAATATCACGCCAAATAACATTGCCAAATCCCGGGATAACAACTCATCATTTAGGGGTTTGGCCAGAAAATTCAAAAAAAAAATTCCAGTAGTGCTGGGTGCAAAGCTTTTAATGGGTATAACTCTGGAACAGTATGAGGAAATTAAAATATGTATTTTACAAAATTATTTAATATTTTTCCATTTTTTTTTTTTTTTTTTTTTAATTTTAGTAAAAATTTTCAAAGTTATAAAGTTTTATTTAAAAAATTTATTCAAAAATTATGAAAAAGCTAAATACATGGTACGCATATGTACAAAAGCATTGCCGAAACTTGTGGCTTATGTGCATAAAAACAAAATTTGGATATTCTTCTTTGGACATATTGACTTAGAAGCAAAGAAAATTTGGGTTATTTGATCAAGTTATAAATTAAACTCCAACAACCCCGAAATTTGGGAAAAATCGATTTGCGCAACATCTAAACCTCTTCCTAATAATCTGAAAAAAAAATCTCAAAAATAGCCTATTCAATAAGTATTAAACTTAAACTTGAACACCCATGAAAATTACAAAGCAACAAAAATGTTGGGACACACTACTATAGACGTATATTTTGATAAAAGGAACAAAACCATGCTTGTGGAGAAGGAATCAGAATATACTTTTATTTTTCCATACAATCGTGGGACAGTATAGTCGTCAAAGGGTTTAACGTCAAGTGTGAATGACGGTTTACTTGTTTAATTGAAAAAATCATTTTAATTAAACCAAGATAGATATAAACTAGGAACATTGCGTGTACAGCGAGATATTAACCCCCCGTTATCACATGCAAGTACAAGTTCGAAAAACTCAATACACTCACACTTTTTTACTAATACAATATTACTTTTGTCACTTGCGAATCAACTTACTACGAGCTTTTGAAGGTAGTGTATTTTTGACACTTGCGTCAAAATTGAAAAAACAGTGTTGCCTAGTACTACGTTTTCTGCCAATTTACTGGCATTTAGTAAATTTTAGTAAGAGGGCATAATATCTATGACTGATTATGTGCATATTTATAAAAAAAAAAATTAACAAAGGACGCACCGACAAATCTTAATGATAATTTATAATATTAATTTTGTGAGTCTTTTAAATAAAAAAAAATTTACAACAACATTTTTCCCATGACATGTTAGAATTTGGATTAGGTTAGATCCAAAAAAGGATTCGGAGAAGGAAAAATGCTTCCCTAATCCGACTCAAGTCCCTGAGGACTTACACTTAAGCCAGAATGTTGGCTTGTTGTGCGCTCTAAACAATCGGTCCTATGTCACATTCCTACCCCAGGAACTCCGTCGCACTGACGAAACTCCTCAACTTCTTCCATCCTATGCCCCTAAGATCCGCCAATGTGGATATTGGGTCACTGGATAGTATTTCGACCCGGATCCCGGCAAATGCCAGACATTCACAGAGATAGTGTTCCAAGGTCTCCTCGTCCTCCCCACAGGCCCTGCACACTCTCGACTCCGCCATACCAATACGGTGGAGATGGGCCCTTAGTGTCGAGTGTCCCGTGAGGATTTCCATCAAAAGACTCAGTTCCTTCCTACTGAGATTCAGAATTTCCCTCGCCTTGTCCAGGTTGCCCCAGAGAATACTCGTGGTCCTGCCAACACCCGCATTCTCCCAGATGGCCCTATGCATGGTGTCAGCCCAGTCCACCAGCTCCGCCTTGAGAACTCGAAAAGGTTTAGCGTTTGGATTACTTGGGTATACTAAGTTCATATAATTTGAGCAACTTGTAGGTTTTAATGTAGACACTCGAAAATTTTGCATGTTTTTCGATAATTTCAATAATACGCATTCTCAACTTACGACGGCTTACTTACATGTGACAACATGGAGCTAAAACGATTGTTTAAAAAAAGGTTAACACAGTAAATTGCGTTTGCGAGCGAAAACGTTTTGCGAGCAAAAACGTCTATGCAATAAGTCCCAGGTGCAAAAAGTCCCAGTAAAAAAGCTCCCAATGAAATAAATTCTAAAAAAATTAAATAAGTCCCGCCTCGGAAAAGTGAAATGAATTCTAAAATAATGAAATAATTTCCAAAACAAAAATGAAACAAATCCTATGTTTTGGTTGTTATTTCATCATGAAATAATTTCCAACGAATAAAAATGAAATAACTCCCAAAAATAGTCCATGCAACACAAATGAAATAAGCCGCAAATTAATTTTGCTAAATAAGAAATGTATGAAGTGTTAAAAAAATGATAAGCACGCAGAAAAAGACTTTATTTCGCGAAGCCGCCCGCCGCGTTCTACGGAGGGAAAAACCCCTAAGAGCAGCCGAAGGCCGCCACCCAGAAGAGCTTGTTTTCAAATCAGATGTCGAATCCGTTAAAATCTTATATTTTTAAGAAATCCAGTAACATTTATTTGACCTGTCATAATTTTTTATGTCCCAAAATACCAACTCATACCAAGATTTTATTAAAGATAAAAAACAATCAATTAGCTGTTTAAACGACAAAGCTATGACTGGTCAAATTATATAACTTATTGGGTCTCATGCATAAAATCGAGTAAAAGCGCTGAGTTGAGTCAGGTGAGCAATTGCTCGTAAGTCGAGTTCCAGCAAACAGCAACAGCTTTTACTCAATTTCGTATGCATTAAAATTAGTTCAAACCAATTGCAATTACTTGAGCAAAGGGAGATCAAACGTCTAATTGCAAACATGTCGTCAAGTGAAAGTGAAGTAGAAGTACAATCAAATAATAATAATAAAATAGAAACTAACGACATTTCTAAATTTTTAGTGGAAAAAATAAAACATCTGCATCTTTCGGGAATTTTATCCACTCGCTTGCTTTGGCAGATATAAGTTTCGCAACTTCCGCAATAGTTCGCGACACAGTTGATTGATGGACTCCAATATCTGTGGCTATACCATTTTGGAATCCAGGATCTGCACAAAATCTTAAATAGAGTCGAATTTTATCAATGTAGCTGAGGGCACCACCACGTGTTTCTTCTGACTCCTCAAAAAAATAATTAGCCAACCAGCAGATGCTACTATCATCAAACCTATGTATTTATCATTTTATTATCAATTATATAAAAAAAAAATAATAATTAAGAATACAAACCTGTATAATTTTTTATCCCCACTTGCTAAATTTGTTTTACGCTGTTGATAAGATTTTGTATTTCTTTGTGGCACAAAATATTCAGCCATGATTCCTTTTTAGTATACGCGAGTCAACTATAAGGCATGCTCAACAAAATTCGAGCAAGAGCTCACGAAAGAGAGCAAAAGTTTGTTTTTATGCATATGAAAATGAGCACAAGCTCATCGAACTTAGTTCAAACTGAGCAAGACGAGATCAAACGTGAGCAGTGAGTTAAAGCAAATGCATCAAATTTTATTATGCATACGACAAGTACCTTTTACTCAAAAAATCGAGTCCGAGCTCAAGCTCACGTTTTATGCATGAGACCCATTGTCTTAAAAATAAGATTTCAACGGATTCGACATTGGATTTGTAAAAACAAGTTTTTCTGTGTGGCAGCCCTCGGCCGCTCTTAGGGTTTCCCAGCAAAACTTTGGTAATGGGTGCGATAAAGTAATGCATTACCTTGTAATGTGTACTCCTTACCTGTATCATTATTTTCCAACAAGAAGTAATGAGTTACCGATCATCAATTACCATATGCATCAATTATAAACGTAAAGTAATTATTAATATATATTTTTGAAAATCTATTTATAGACACATTACTTTGTGATTTTTTGTAAGCATAATGGTAAGGTGTATATTTTTGATATCACGAACGAAAACACGAAGCACAACAACTCATCTACATGTTAAGCAATAAAATATTGTATGTATCGATAGCTCAGTTGGTAGAGTTCTCGCCTAACTAATTGTTAAACATCAGAGATCCCAGGTTCGAATCCCAGCATGACCAAGTTATTTATTTAATAAAAAAAAAAGTTATTTATTTAATTAAAAAAAAATATCTGTAAAAAAAATTTTTATGCATTTTTTTTTTATGAAAATCTATTTATAGACACATTACTTTTTCCCACCATGTAACCATATAAGTAACCAGTTACTTTACCCATTACAAGGTAATGAGTTACCTTGGGGCTCATCGCCTGTAAAATTCATCAATGAAGTAACGTGTAAAGTAATGCATGAGGCCCTATGGCGATACATTACTTTACCCATGATTTGGTAATGTGTGGTTTTGCTGGGTTGTTTCCTCCGTAGAACGCGGCAGGCGGCTACGCGAAATAAAGTTTTTTCTGAGTGCGACACAAATAAAATAAAATAAAATTGAAGCAATTTTTTTAAGTTTCCTTAAAAGTCTTTTGTTTGATTTCATGAATCAGCCTTGACATTTAAGGTCTTATAACATTTAAAAAAAAAAAATTATGATTTTGGGCAATAATAATAATATTTTGGCCAAACAAAAAACCGTCATAGCGCCCAACAAAAAATATTAATAATGTTAAAAAAATAATAAATTTTTGAAAATGAATAACTCCCACTAAAAATTAAATAACTTCCACAGCAAATGCAATAACACCGAACAAGAAAATAAAATGAAATAAGTTCCACGCTAAGTTCTGTTGGGACTTATTTCATTTCGGAATTATTGCATTATGAAATAACACCTAATAACAAAAATGAAATAACTTCTAAAAAAAATGAAATAACTGCAAAAGAACTGGGTATTTTTTCATTTGAAATTATGTACTCCCAAATTTGTAAGAAAAATTTTAGAGCCAACGTTTACCATTCCCGAACGATCATTCGCCTCGCTTAATATCCCGCTGTAGTCAATGTTTCCACTATCTGGTTTATATATGTCTTTATTAAACGAATTAACTACTTTAAAGCCCTGCATATAAGTTTAGTATCTAACTAAACAACAAAATATTTTTGTTTTTTTTTTATCGTTGGTGTTGTTGAGTGTCGTCGTCATTGTAGCCTCCGTTGATATTTTGGCTACGGGGCTTTTTTACACATCGAGTCAGTTAAATTTTCTTTCTTTATTGTTGTTGTTGGCATTGTTGTATTTCTCGTGCACTTACACTCCAAAAAAAAAAAAAAAACAATTACCATTCGTGTGAGCACAACAATCGTAGTCGTCGTTGTGGTTGTTGGCATTGTTGTTGTCGTCGTCGTAGTCGGTTGCTCTACTTAGAAATTGCTCCACTCTGGCATAGTATTCTGCTGTCGTCTGTCGTAGTTAACAGTTGTCGTGTTACGTTGCTCATCATCACATGTGAAACACGGTGAAGAAGAGTAAAGCAAAAATAAAAATTTTTGTTGTTTTGTGTCAAAAAAAAAAAGCTAAATTTAAAAAAAAAAAAAAAATAGTCAAACAAAAAAAAATATATATTAGAAATATCAGCTGTTCAAGTTTATTAGTTTTTTTTTATACCTCAAAAGAAAATACTTAATTTTTTTTTATTGAAAAAAATTAAAACCCTTTAAAAAGTGTTTTTAATAAAAAATTTTAAAAAAATTTTACAAAAAAAAATAAAATAATTGAATTTCTTTTACTATAATTTAAAATTACAAAATTTTACTTCAAATACCTAAAGTGTATATAAATCAAAAATTTTACCAAAGTGTCATACATTTAACAACCAACAAACAAAAAAGGAATATTTCTTGAATAAACAAATTAAAATCACTCATACGTCTAGAGGTCCCAAACGAATAAAGAAAAAAAAAAAAGCTAACAATAGCGTAAAAAAGGTTTGTGTTTTTAAAAGAATTTTTAGAAATTTTTTAATTTAATTTAAAATTTCTAATGCAATTGTTTTTATAAGCAAATGCTTTTATTATACAATTACGTAAATTACAATTTAAATTTTAATAAACCAAAAAAAAAAAAAAAAAAAAACATTAAAAAGTTTAAATAAAAAAACAAAATGAACAGAGTTTTAAATGTCAATGAAAAATAATATATAAAAAGAATAAAACTTAAAATAATAAAATTTAATTTATTACCTAATAATAAAATATGGGGCATTCCAAAGAATTTCGATGCGATTTAAGTCGTTTTTGAAAAGAATGTGTTTCCATTTCAATAAAAGTGAGCGTGAGCAGTGGATGAAAATACATTGGCAGCTTTTAAAACATTTTCTTTTTTTTGGTCTTTATATTGAGTGTAAAAATTTATTTATTTTTTTTTATTAATTTGATAACTTTTATATGTTAATATTCGATATAAGTCCAAATATTGGTACAAATTAGATGAACGTCAGAAAACAACAACATATATTAAAAGTTTTAAAATGTGTTCAGGGAAGGACGGTGAAGCTTATCAATGACAGTAGTGTATCCAACTCAATTGATTCATTGGAATGTGGGTTGTGTGACACTTTTCTCGTGATATTACCATGGGAGATGCTCATCTGAGATAATTGAACTTATTCCTCGAGCCCGAGTTTTTATTCGGAATACTCGCTTATCTAGTAGAGCACATCCGTTTGTAAAAGGTGTCCCAAGAAGAGCGCAATTTTTAAATTTTAAATAAAACACAGATATTTAAAAAAAAAATCGTGAAACTTTATTGTATCGTAAAGTAGACAGAATGAGGTTATGTATGGAACAATATATCGTGCACATGGCCGCCGCGGCTTTGCTGGCATGCACGCGATCTTTTAATGAAATTTTCAATGACCGTTTTTGCATGAATGCTGCGGTATTTCATTAATGCAGCGTCCAATTTCCTCTTTTAAGACTTGAGTCGTCGTCGGCTTATTCGCGTAAACCATCGACTTCAACAAAAACCCAAAGAAAAAAATCTAATGGTGTTAAATCGCACGATCTAGGCGGCCAATTCTGATCTCCAAAACGCGAAATAACACGACCGGGAAATGACTGATGCAGCAATTGAATTGTTTCTCTGGCTGTATGACATGTGGCGCCGTCTTGTTGGAACCACATGCCCTCCACATTCATTTCTTCAATTCTAGGCAAGAAAAAACTGGTTATCATTTCACGATACCGCACACCATTGACTGTTTGCGCTTGACCTGCCTCATTTTCATAAAAAAAGGTCCAATGATTCCTCCAGCCCAAAAACCACACCACACAGTGACACGTTGAGGATGCATTTGCTTCTCGTGAATCACTCGAGGATTTTCCTCACCCCAAATGCGACAATTCTGCCTATTGACGAAGCCATCAAGATGAAAATGGGCCTCGTCACTCAAGATGATTTTATCGGCACAATCAGCATTTTCATGTTGTCTCTCCAATACCCAATTAACGAACTCCCTTCGCTGTCCATGGTCAGCTGGCTTCAGTTCCTGAGTCAATTGAACTTTGTATGCATGAAGATGCAAATCTTTCGTCAAAATACGCTGCAAAGTGGATTTGGAGACACCAATTTGCTGAGCTCGGTGTCGAATTGAGGTGGATGGATTTTGAGCGACATCATCACGTACAGCTGCGACATTTTCGGTTGATCGACCCGGTCGATGGCGCGTTGTTGTCTTTACATCACTAACAGACCCAGTTTCGGCAAATTTATCCATTAATCTCTTTACAGTTGACTCTTTTGGAGCATTATTGTGACCCCAAATTGATCGCAATTTGCGAACTGTAGCCGCAAAACTTTCACCATTTTGGTAAAACAATTTCACAATGAGAATGCGTTGTTCATTCGTGTAGCGCTCCATTTTTACTAACCTCGTACCTTCTACTAGCAAACAATAACAATTGTTCAAATGTCAAACAATGACACTTCGAATGTTGCCAGATTTAAAAATTGCGTTCTTCTTGGGACACCCTTTAGTTGATTGTCCTGTGTTTCGCACAACGCATTACAGAGAAAGTTCATTTTTCAGTCGAAATATTCGTATGTGGAACAAACTTCCCGCAGAAGTCTTCCCTGTTAATTACAATTTAGAAAAATTTAAATCAAATATCCACAAACACTACTCCCTCTTTCCTCCCTCCCATACCCTATTTTCCTGATCAATACAATGCACTGCATGAGTAGGGGGCATCCCCTGAGTATTGGTTAAAAAAAAAAAAAAAAAAAAAAAAAAACCTCATCATATTGAGTCAATAAAATTGATGATTTTATGCATACAAACAATTTGCCACTTAATGGAAAACGCTCTCATGTGATATGGAATATTTGTGATATTTCTTTTCTGTATTTTACAATATTCAAATAGCAATACATTATATTTAAGGATTAAGATGTTAGGAATAAACCGAACATTTTAAAACACAAATTTTATTAGATTAGAAAACCTTGTTTACTATTGAATTCGTTTTGATCAGTTTTGATAATCTTCCCAAATATACGTAATTTTGTAATACACAGAGATAATTCCTTTTACAAGTTTTAATGAAACTTTTTTACTAAACTAATGAAGTTTTTTTTTCACAATGTTAATAAAAATTTTCTCAAACTTCATAAAAAAGCTTCATAGTTTTACTAAAACTGGTTTTAATGAAAATTTTTCTTTAGACGTTTGAAATTTTTAATAAATAATATAAAATTTTTCAAATGTTTTACTTTTAAATTTTAAAAATTAAAAACAAAAGTTTATTTTTCATAAATTATGATGTGAGCAAGATTATTCAAGTTTAAGATTATTTGTTTTTTGTTAAACAAAAAACCGTGCAATGTTTATTTATTAATTAAAAAAGTTTTACATCCGCTAATTTAAAGCAGACTTTATCTACTGACAGGTCCTTTCATTAAATTTTAGGGAAAACTGTATTGTTTTAAGAAAAAGTTTCAATGGACGGATTCCAGTGACAATTCATAAGTCTAATGCAAAAAATTTTTTGATATCATGCAAATAATTGTCTCAGTGTAGAACGTTAAAATCAAGAAGTAGCCTCATTTGCTCCGGAACTTACAGTTTGATGATTTTTTATTTATTTTTACGTTGTTAATTACCTCATAAGGCGTTATTTTCCGAAATTTTTATTGCTATTTAATTTTTTTTTTTTGCTTTGAGTCGTTTACGAAACCTACCGCCTAAAAGGACGACCTATAAGTTCATCTTTTAGTATAATATGTAAATAGATTCATTGTTCAGATTTGTTTTTTTGCTTATGCACAAAAATGCATTGATCGATTGCGAAATGGGATATACTTAAAAAATGTGAAAAAATGGTAAAATATAGTAAAAAATGGGAAAACACGCGAATTTAATTGTTAATGGCGCACATTTATTAACCAAATTTGATACCCGAATGTTAATGAAAATATTTTATGTATTTACTAGGGTATTCCAATCGTTTAACTGTTACTCGATGAATTTCAATCGAACAAAACTGTTCGAGTAAATTAAAATGGCCAATATCGAGTAACGAATATTTCGAATAATTTTGGTCTATTAATCGAGTAAATTAAAAAACGTTCTATTTCGGCTAGTATTTTATAAAAAAATCAAATTTAAATTGCTTAGTATTTTTTGAAAATATTTTTTTTTTAATAAAATATTTGTATATTGTATTTTCTTAGTAGGGGTATAACTTTTTTACGATATGGGAAATACTGTACTGATAGAAAAATTTTTCGTTCCACACCCACACTAATGCCAAAAATATTATATTTTTAGCAACATCTAAAGATATTTCTAAAATATCCATGAACAATAACAGACACTATTATACAGAAATCAAAGGTTAGTCTATGCAGACATCATAATTATAAAAAAAGATTTAAGACCAAATGGTCCTATTTCCAGAAACTGAGCGAAATTTTTAAATATCTAAATATATAACAAAAAATAATAAATCGCAACAATCGCAAAACTACACTCATAATAATCCAGGCATAAAAATACGAAATTATTGTCAAAGCTACAAAAAATTTAGTAAAATGTACAAATTTTCGTTTATTTTACAAAAAATTTGGTTATTTTGACATTTTTTCGTAATTTTACGCATGGATTATTATCAGTGTATAAGATGGTGTTAATTGACGTTTACGTAGATCTGACTTGATCTTTATGCATCATCGCCTTTTGGTGTGACAGCTCGTATTGGACCGTTCACTTTTTTCTTTCATTAGGATCTATAAATTTAAAATGATCTCGTGCGCCCCGGTAGGCTAGTTGGTAGTGGTCGTATGTTCGATTCCCACCAGAGGAACTGGTCTGTTTTCGCTACAACGCGCCGAGGGCCATAGTAGCAAGTGTTCGGTTAGGGTAATAGTATATAATTTGTAATTATATGATTATTAATTAATAAAAAAAAAAAAAAAATTTCTAGTTTCAAAAAAAAAAAATCTAACAAAAATCTGTATGTATTCAGATTTAATCGGAAACTCTTTTAAAACCCGTGAAGAAGTTATATAATATTTCTTTATATTTTTTTAAGGCGAAGATTGCTTTGACTCTAAAACTCTATAACTAATGTACCGAGTTTTCCTAAAGTCGAACATTTTAAAAACGAAATCAAAAAATCTTTAAAAAGTAAAACATCACAATATAATGATATTTCAGATTTTTTAAATTTTCAATTAATAATATTAACAAACGCTTCTGTTTAATTTTGATAAAAAAAAAACATTTACGAACTGCTGTTATTGTATTTATTTTGTGTGTTATTATGTACTTTTAAGGAAAAATGTAGGAATTAAAAAAATTTAAATTGTTCCAGTTACTCGTGTAATTTAAAAATTTAATCGAGTAAGTGAAAAACTTCAAAATCGAGTTACTTGTTTACTCGAACAAAATCAAGCTGGAGTAATTTGAATACTCTAGTATTTACCATTACAAACTAAGATAGAATATTTGATTTTTAAAATTTTATGTGTGAAAATCTGTGTTAAAACATGCAAAACTTTAATGCAAATTTGCGGAAAATGTAAAAAAAATTAATTACGCTTTTAAAATCAGATTGGCCGAAATGTTTATGATCAATGGTCGGTACTCTTGTTTTCGATTTTGTAGCGCTGTGTAATATTTCTGCTAGAGGGCGCTTTAAGGCAAGAAAAAATTTCTCAATGAAGCCATTGTTCTATATATCTGCTTAGTTTGGTTAAAAAAAATTTTAAGTGGATCAATAATGGGTTCTACCATTAAAGACACTTTTAGTGCTGGGTTTTCAAAAATGTTATTGTTTTTTTTATTTATGACTTTTTTTAAATAAAGTGCATAATAATTTACAAAATAATACACTGAGCATCAAAATTGGAAAATATGCCACTGAAAAAAAGGTTCCCATGTGAAAATTGATTCGTATATGAACATATATAATCATATATGGGCTTGTATATGATCATATATGGGAATAGCTGGCCATATATGTCCATATATAGTTCAATATATGACCATATATGGTCTCATATATGACCATATATGTTCGGATCCGAAAATTGAGGGTATATGGTCGTATATGATCATATATGAGCATATATGGATCATATATGTGCATATATGAACATATATTATCATATACGACCATATACCCTCAAATTTCGGATCCGAACATATATTTAAATATACGAGATCATATATGGTCATATATCGCACCATATATGAACATATATGACCTGCGAAACCCATATATGATCATATACAATCCCATATATGATCATATATGTTCATATACGATCCCTTTTTCACCTGGGTTAAAAAAATTTAAAATTTTTTGTCGAAAACCTGTGTTTAACCCATTCCTGCCTATTGGGTATTTAAATACCCAAAAAGGAGTCATCTTAAAAAAATTATAGCTAAAGCCAGGTAAGAGTTGCATCAAATTGATTTTTACAGATAGATAGAGAAAGGATTAAAATACTTTAGAAAAATATTGGTGTAAAAATTGGGGGTTGGTAATTATCTGTTCAATTGACTGCAAATTTACATATTCTGAAAAATTGAAAAAAATAATTGAAATTGCCTCTGAAAAATTGGAGAAGCGACACATCGGGAAACTTTATTGTTGGCTAATAGTGTTAGGTATTCTTTAAAGTGCAAAAAATTTGTGGCTGAGTAGGACCACTCACTTGGGCTACAAGTATGATTTCATGACATGACCATTAAAATACGTATTTTACAGTCTTATGAAGTACCCTTGCTTGAAATATCGATTATTTTCAAGTAAAAATGAAGAGTTTTACATGAAAGAGCATAACAAAATAATTTAATTAAAAAACCACAGAGGAATTACTTTATATTAGTGGTTAATTCATAAGTCCCAAGTATGGGAAATCAAAAAGAAAATTATATCAAATAACTTCCAAAACCTTAAGTAAAGAATGTGTGAAATTTCATCGATATTGGACAATGGAATCGGGGGTCAGGCATTAATGGGTTAACATCACCGAATTTATATTTATTTCGCAGGCAAAAACCGAAAAATTAAAAAATATGCGGCAAAAACTGCAGAAAACGGATAGAGATGTGTTTGATATCTACTGGTATTTTTTTTTTTTTTTTTTTTTTTTTTTTTTTATTAATTAATAATCATATAATTACAAATAATATACTATGTATTACCCTCACCGAGCACTAGCTACTATGGCCTTTGGCGCGTTGTAGCGAAAACAGACCAGTGCCTCTGGTGGGAATCGAACCCACGAACCCACGACCCCGCACTGATAAGCTATCAACTAGCCTATCGGGGCGCACATCTCTCATCTACTGGTATTATTATTACTCTTATTTGGTAGCGAAACCTTTAAAATATTGCAAACTTTTTTTGTAAAGAAAAATCACAAAAATCATGGGTGAACTTACTGTTATTATTTTTTCTTCCACTGTATAATAAATCATATTTGCCATTAAATAAATCATCAATGAAAGCAATTTAAAGAATATTCTAAAAATTTATAGTTTTTCCTATAATTACATAATTTACATTTGTACAAGTGCATGTTTTTTTTTTTTTTTTTTTAAATAATTAAGTTTTTTTTTTATTTTTGTCAAAGTCTACTGTAAATAAATGTCATATTATAATTTTTTGCAATTGTTATACAAAAAAAAAAAAATAATATAAACACGGAATACTTGTCGTTGTAATTTATTATGAAATATTTTACAACTGTTTTTAATTAAATAATAAAAATGTACTAAATATTATGCAGTTCTGTTCGCTTGACTTTTCGTTCTAAACATTTAAAGTGTGATTTCTTTTATCTTGAAAAAATATTAAAAAATAAATGTATAGATTTTTATCTGAAAACGTGTCGCTACTTAAAATTCACTTCAATATCCTATATAAGTTTAAGTGTTTATTCAGAAAATATATGGGCTATTCTCAAAAATATTTAAAATTAGGGTTAAAAATTTTTAAAATTTTTTTAAACTTTATGGTACATTAATAGAAGTTTTTTTTTTTTTTTTTTTTTTTTAAAGAGAAGCAACACTCAGGAAATTCTTCCTATTAATTAATGTGTTGCTTTCTTTTGGAAAGGGGATAGTATAGAGATGAAAGGTGGTGAAAGATGAAGGGCTTCAAACAATGCAACACTGCAATTGCGCGAGATGATAAGTCTTAGAACAGTTGTTGCTCGCTAGCTGATGTAGAGTTTTCGAATTTATTGAAGCTTTTTGTTTCATAGCCCTGATTCATTATTTTACTTCGGTGGGGTTAAGTGCTATGGGAACACCGAAGGTGGGCGCAGCGATACATATAAGTGATAGAAAACTCATACATATTATTTTTCTAAATTGATGTTGTCGTCTCCGGGAATCGAACCCGGGACCATCTGTGTAACAGTCCAACGCGCTAACCATTACACCACAACGCCCACAATAATAAAATGTACCAAATGTTAATTTTGAAGAATTTTGCGCAACAGAGTTGATTTGCCGAACGAAGCAAAACATGTTTAGATAAAAGAGTCAATTTTTAAGCACACTGTCAATTTTGAAAAAAAAAAAATTGTGATGGCTTTCAATTATATACTCTGCTTTCAATTATATATATATATATATATATTATATATATTTCAATTATATACTTATTCTAGGTTTTTAAAAATCTGTCAATATCATTGTTTGCTATATAAAAAAAAAATAAATTATGAAATTTTTGGACAATTTTAAAAAAAGTCTTCAACAAATTTTTTTATTTGCTCCTCTGATTTTGTGTTGTAAAATAACAAAAAAAAACTCAGTTCACGCAACAAATAAATCTAAGCAGCGAATGTGCCTAGGAAAAAACTGCTTTTTTAACAAACTACACAATTATGTTTTTCAACGTTTGTGACGGTCGTACTCTTTATCTGTTATCAATGCGGCATAACTCCAACTGTGGAGAATTACAACATTAACCAACCATTGCTTTCAAATTTGTATTTCATGAAGGGGCGTCATTGCCCGGTACAAAGGGGCGTCATTGCCCGGTACAAAAGACACAAACACATTTAAAACCAAAAGTGGAAAACCCTGAACAAAAAAGATTTTTTTAAATTTTTCAACTTTTCGCAAAAGATAACAATTAGAATTATAGACATATGGCATTATACTGTTGCACTCCTCTGAGTTCAAGTGTTGTTAATCTAAACGTATAACCCGCTTTTCTACGTTATTACGTTAGTTATAGCGCACCCCTGTAGGCTAGTTGGTAGCGTGCTGGCTTACCAGTGCGGGGATCGTGGGTTCGATTCCCACCAGAGGCACTGGTCTGTTTTCGCTACAACGCGCCGAAGGCCATAGTAGCTAGTGCTCGGTTAGGGTAATAGGATATAATTTGTAATTATATGATTATTAATTAATAAAATAAAAAAAAAATAAATATATCAGTTTCAAAGGATTTAAACATTTTTGACATAAGCCCATATAGTTTTCATATGTATTCTAATGAGAAAATGAAATTAAAGTCAATTTTGTTATAAAAATTTTAAAAGGATGTGTTATGAATAAATTATACTGAATAAATTATATCACGAACTAATTATCTTAAAAAATTTATCATAATTGAACGGGAATTTGAAATGGGCGTATCATAAGAAAAGGCTAACCCAAACAGAGATTATCTGCAGTTTCCAATTCTAAATTAAATGTTTCTTAGTTTTAGTTTAAAATTGTCGAAATAGTTAAAAAATGTTAAGCTATTTTTTCTTCTTAACCTCTCTGTTGCGTAAGACGTATATATACGTTTTATCAAAACGCTATCCTGTTGCGTAAGACGTATATACACAGAAAAAATTATCAACCTAAAATATCTAATTAAAGATTTGATTTGAATTTAATTTGTTTCTAAACAAATATTTAATTGAATCAATTAATATTTTAATTGACTTTTAAATATCATATTATTTTTTCATACACTCTATGCATAAATAGAAAATTTTCAGTATAAAATACCAAATACATTTGAAGTTAACAAACAAACACACCCACAAACAGAATCAGCATTGCAAAAACACACATACATAACGTATGATCACACACTTTTGTGAGTATTATATTTTTTTTTGTAGAAGTTATTTATAACTTTTTTTTTCTTCTTAATTTTAATAAAATGTTTAATTGATAGTATCATTGCCGTGATAGGTGCAAAATCAATAAAATATTAATTGATTCAATAAATATTTTAATTGAATCCCGATTTTAGTTTTTTCTGTGTATATGTCCACCTTAGCTAATGCAGCATGTGTTTTTTTTTATTTCGGCGCAACCAGGGAAAGTTTTTTTTATTTTGACTATGCAGTTAAGTACTCGTAGTTAAAATGCGAATCACTAAATGCAATCAATTTAATTCGTAGAAAATGTGTTCAAATTCATAATTTGTTCAACTTTAAGAACATGTTACTAGTCTTAGCTGAAAGAAATTTTTCGGGTAAAAACTAATCAAATTTTCCGTTAAAATGTTTACTAGTTTTGACTAGATTATTTGTACTCTAACGGATTTTTGAGTAAAACTAGTAAAAATGGTAAAACTACTAAAAAATACCATGTATTTGACTTATTTAATAAACTTAATAATTCCGAAACTTCCACATTTATGAGTCTGATTTCTTTAGCGTTCTTTCAAAAACATTTCTCCGATGGAAATGTACATAATAAGCTTCTATGAAATGTTAGATTTAAATCTAATGACCTGGGAAGCAACTTTAGTGCACTCATAAATGGAAAATATGCAGCAAAAATTCCAAAATTCCGCTTAAATAAACACTTAAATGAAAATATGTACTAAGAACCAATAATATGCCGATTTTTAAAATTCATATTTAATACACGTGAGCGTTGGTTTAAAACAACAGTATGATTTTCTCAAATTCTTTAATTAGTTTCTTAATTTTAAGAAAATACGCAGAAATATGCAAACAGAATTGCAATTTATGCATTACGAATCATGAAGTATGCAAAAAAAAATACAATTTATGCATTAAGGATCGTGAAGTATGCAAACAAAAGTATGCACACTATGCATTAAAGATCATGAAATATGCAAAAAAATCATACTAGTGAACATTTTTGCTGAAACTACTAAAAATTAGTTAAAAATGACGTTGCAGAAAAACTGCTAAATTTAGCAATTTTTTGCAAAATATTATTAAGATGAGAATAGTAAATATTAATCTGTTAAATCTACACATGGTTACTTATATTTGACCTAATTTTTCGTTAATTGAAAGTAACAAATTAATCTGCTAAAATCAGCAAAAATGTTGCTAAATGTTAGTAGACAAAAAAATGTGAAATTTTTAAAGTTGTTTTTTTTTCGATTTTTTGTGAATAAAAATGTTGCCCTATTATATTTTGAAAAAAAATTCTGTTGATTTTAGCAAAAACTTACTGTTATTTGCATTCTTCTTAGTTCAAGTTAAATATAGCAGACATTTTGTTTATATTACAGTTTTTGTTTCCTGTTGTTAATTCGAATATAACTAAAAATTTTGTAAAGTTAACGGCTTTATTTTTGCTGTTCTTATTTTCGTAATATTTAGCAAAAAAAAATCTGCTAATTTTAGCAAATTTTTCTGTAACGTCATTTTTAACTAATTTTTAGTAACATTTTCTGCTATTTTTACAGGTTTATTTCTATGAGTAACCCAGAAAAATTTTGGTAGTGGGTGCGATAAAGTAATACATAACCTTGTAATGTATACTCCTTACCTTGTAATGTATACTCCTTACCTGTATCATTAATTGCCAACAAAAAGCAATGAGTTACCGATAATGCGTTACATAATGCATTACTTTGTAATTAATACTCCTTAACTTCAACATTATTTCGAAATATAAAATAATGAGTTACCAATAGTTGGTTATATAATGCATTACAATGTAATATATACTTCTTACCTATAACATTATTTTGAAACAAAAAGTAATAAGTTACCGATAATTGAGCACTGATGGATTACCTTGTAATCCATGAGTGTTCAATTACCTTCTACATTATTAACTTCTACATAATTACCTTCTGCATTATTTCAAAACATAAAATAATGACTTACCGGTCATCAATTACATAATGCATGAATTATAAACGTAAAGTAATAATTAAAATATCATTTTGAAAATCTATCTATCTATCTATTGCTATGCGATTTTTTGTAAACGAAAACACGAGACACAACGATTCATTTACATTTTAAGCAATCAAATATTATATGTATCGATAGCTCAGTTGGTAGAGTTCTCGACTAATTGTTAACAACCAGAGATCCCAGGTTCGGATACCAGCGTGACCACGTTATTTATTTAATTTAAAAAAATATTTGTAATAATTTTTTTTTCATCAAATTTTTTTTTTTATGAAAATCTATTTATAGACTTATTACTTTTTCCCACCATGTAACCATTTAAGTAACCAGTTGCTTTACTCCCTACTAGGAAATGAGTCCACCCATTACTTTTAGACACATAGCCTGTAAAATTCATCAGTGAAGTAAGGTGTAATGTAATGCAGGGAGCTATATGACGATGCATTACTTTACCCATTATTTGGTAATGTGTGGTTTTGCTGGGATATTAACCATATATACAATTAAAATATGCAAATTTAAATCGATGTCATTTTGTTAAGAATTCTATGATTCGGAAAAGTATTTGCTCTGAACCGTTTCAGGGATACTCAATACTCAACAAATTATTTTTGTCTTCAAGTTTGGCAATTTCATCTATGAAGAGATTGCATTTGAAGTTCAATATGAAACATTTAATATAAAAGATGTTTTTATTTTACTAGTATAAATAATATAAAGTTCACTTACTGTCAAACCTTAAGAAGCAAACATCTGCCCAATTAGATCCGATTTTTTTAATTTGGAAATTTGTTTTCAGCAAAACCCCCTGAATTTGAAAAATCTTGTGACAGATTCGTATTTAGCCTAACAAAAGAACGTATATATAAACAAGAATACATTGAAATGTGACATACAGATTTTTAATGTACAGATCATAGGTTACATAGATCTTAAAGTATTTGACAGTTACTGTCAGAACACGTAACTCGTAAAATTATGTTGGTCATACGTAGTATACCTATAAAAAAAAAATAGTTGAATATGTATGAAAAAACTGTTTGTTGTTTAATATACACACAGAGAAAAATTTTGCTAATTGCCAACTGAAATTCAGTTAATACGACTCACATACGGTTATTATGAAATTCAGTAGTTTAGTACAATTGAATATTAGTTTCCACAACAAAGTTCGGGTAATTCAACTGAGTTTTAGTTGCAACCACTCACCAGGTACAGTGTAAAAAGCGTTTAATGTATATGCTCGACATATGTATTAACAAAAAAAATCTTTAATGTTTGTTGATATGCTTTGCTTATGTAGAAGGATAGTATATGATGACATTAGAGAAAAGAACTGCCATTTAAAAGTTTTAACTGAAAGTTAAACTGGCAGCTATGATAATGACTAGAAAAAAACAAACACACTATAAATAGAAATCGTTCGTGGTAAATTTCATTCTAACTCAACACACAGAGTAATGTGGGATTTAACGTTACCCAATTTCTTTAACGTGTGAGTTAAATAGAAGATATTTACGATTAACACTAAATGGCACGAAGAATGTTGATGAAGACCGTAGTGGGCCAGAAAATGCATTCCATTCATGCTAGTGTCTAATAACTTTTTCTGTGTTTTTTTTTTCAAATAGTCAAAGTAAATTATCATATAAAAATTATAATTTTTCTGTTAATTTAGAGAAAAATTTGTCATGATCTAAAACCGAACAAATGAAATCTCACACTTCCAAAATATTCAGAAATCTAATGTAAATATCGTTGCACTAACTGAATTTTTAAGTTGTTACTATTAAAATGCACTTTTCAATTCGGTTGGCACTTTATTTCTCTGTGTGTAATAATAATAATAATAATAACCTTAAAGCTAAATCATAGTAAAGCTCTTTTTGGCTTACTTAAAGGTACACAAAAATTGCATGGTAATCACAAAATTGCCATACTAACAAAAATTAAAAGATGGTTCAAATAAAACATATTCTTCATAAATCTTTTTTGTAATTTGTTTTTGAAATATCAATAAAATACGTAGTCACAATGTAATTTATCATAAATATTATAATAAAACAAAAAAAAAAAACCTTCTAAAAAGGCAGTACATACATACACATTTAAACGCATTTAGCCTCCAAACATGACAAAAAAAAAATTAAATTATGAATGATATCTGCAATAAAAAAAAAAATAATGCTTAACTACTTAGAAACTAATAATGAAAAAAAAAAATAACAGCACCAACAACAAAATTATATTTAGTATATCAAGCATTTCCGAGTATAAACCATATGAAGAACTAAAGTACATTAAAGTTTATAAAAAAAAAATATATAATTGAGGAAAATAAATGTATAAATTTACTTGTATACCAACTAAAAAAACAACAATATATTTACGTACTTTAGGAAAAGACAGAATATTGTTTTAACCCTTCAACTACCCTTTTTCACTACAGTGCACCCATTTTTACAAAAATATAATAAAAATTTTATAATGAAATAACACTTGATATTTTTTTTTTTTAAATAAAGGGTCCGCCAAATAACTTTTTTTTTTTTTGAACTCCTGAACCAATTGGACTTTGTATGGCGTCATACCAAGGTCTTTATGCAAAATTCGTCTCAATGATGTCTCCGAAATGTTTAATTGTTGAGAACGACGGTTAATTGATGTTGATGGCGCTTCACGCACTCTTTCTGCCACAGCAGCAATATTCTCGGGTGTACGCACTGTTTTTGGCTTTTCACGCTTTGGTTTATCGATGAGGATGCCAGTTTCTTTCACTTTTTTCACAAGATAACGAACATACGGACCATATTCGTTCAGCGGAAGGATAAAACTAATTATCTGTCAAATCAGACATGAGCTAAGTGTTACCATTCACGAAATAAGCACTAGTTGAAAAAAAAACGTTAGATGGCGGACCCTTTATATTCATTTGGATATTGGTCATTGAAAAAAAAATATATTTTATATGCATAAACTGTTCATCAGGGCTATATAGTGGCGATATTTGTTAACCAAGTCAAATTATTTTGATCAACCTTTATCTCCGAAAAAAAGGGGCGTTTGGTATCTCGTAAACTAACAAAGCTAGAATCTCCAAATTTGGCACATAGCTTCATCTAATAGTCAGAACAAAACCTACCAAATAATTTTTGGTTATTCGAATGTTTTAGTTTTCAAATTTGGCTGAGAATTTAAAAAAAAAACGATTTTCGGACCCATTTTTTTTTGGTGGATAGGAGTGGGAGGGGGCAAATGTGTAAACCTTTTTCTTTCTAATTAAAGTGGCCCAAACAATAATCAGAAGTGAGTATATAAATATATTCAAAAACAAAAAGTCGGTAGTGAAAGGGCTAACAACCTAACACCACATTTATACAACAACCAAAAAACAAGTCGTTTTTTATAACTTCTAGTTTTTAATTTCAAATTTATATAGAATTTGACAAGTAAATATAAGTAGTTTTTAAGAACTACGAGCTTTTGGTTGTAGTATAAATGTAGTATAAGGAGTGAGATCGAAAAAAAATCCAGACACACATTTTCGCATTCAAACGATGTTGTGTTCGACACTGAACTTTTGTTTCCTATCAAGTTACCTTGCCAAATATTAAACCGATCGCCTCTTATTCACTTACAAATGGAATCTGAATAAAAAGTGAGGAAACAGTTATTTTTGGCATCTTTAGTATAAGAAAAGTGACAACATTGGGAACTTGTTTTGTAGCCTTCATTAATAATTTAAAAATATTCTTAATATCATTTGATTATGCTCAGTACTGGACAATTAAGCAATTTTTTTTTTTTTTTTTTTTTTTTTGTAAGAAATTCAATAAATTTTGTAAAAATGTATCTTCTTTTGCCCTCACTTTTTATTTAAAGTTCATTTGTATACAAACTAATTGTATAATTTGTATACAAACTGATAATCTAACGACTTTTTAAAAGATAACTTCATACAAAAAAAAAAAAAAGTTTACTTTTAAACATAAAACAAATTATAAGGGATAATCTGTGTCGGGAATTATTCGATCTCACTCCTTAAAACAAAAATACCTGGCAATAAGAAGATAAAAAATGCAAATAGGAAGTTTTTATTTTAAGTACATACAAACAATATTGTTTTTTATCTAAAAAGTGGTAAAATAAACTCAACTGAAACTCTATAGTTTCAGCCAAATATAAAAGTATAACTGTATAATGACTAGGGCAAGGAATTTCATGCAACTACTAAACATTAAAAATAGGCGCTTCACATATGCAGTAAATAGTTAATCCAAAATAAGCGCCTAAAATATGCATTTAAATCGAAATATGCACAAAAAACCACATAATATGCACTAAAACTACAAAAATATGCACTAAAAACCAAAAAAAAAAAAAAAATATTCAGGTATAATTTTTAGATTTTTAAAAATCGCTTTTTTACTCGAGCTTGTTGAAGTTCAATATAAATGTCTAACAAATTAAAACTGAAACATTTTAAGAATAATTTCGGCAAATATCTCATTAATATCAGACGGAAAAACTGTTGTTCAGCTAATATCAAAGTTAAATTTTTATAAAAAATGTAAATGAGAAAAAATTTTGGTAAATCAGAGGTTATCACCGACATTAAGAAAATGTCAATTGTATACAGAAAATTAAAAATGTATTAGTAAATTTTTAATTTTTCTTTTAGAAGTCAATGAGGCACATTCGTATTTCGTATGTCGGTGTTTTCAATGGAGCTTTAGCCAATCTAAAATATATATATAATGACATTTAAATCAGACTATATAACGACCAAATAGTCATAATAACATTTGAATATATATAGCAAAACACAAATCAGCTCACATAACGGTCAAATAGTATTAATAACATTTGAATATATATATCAACATGCAAATCAGCCCATATAACCATCAAATAGTCACAGTACCGTTTGAATATATAAAGTAATATGCAAACCAGGTGATATAACTTCTAAACATCCATTGTAACATTTGAATAACTATAATAAAATACAGGTTTTAAAAATCATATGTTATTCAGGTTTCAATAGTCATATGCTATTCAGCCGATATAACATTTGAATGTCTGTAATAAAAGAAAATGAGCCACAAAAAACTGTGGTATGCAATAGTAAAATTCAAAAATTAAATTAAATGAGTAAATGAGAATTTAAAGCGGACTTGTAGAAGTCGTTACATGTAATATGCCACAATCATTTACAAATAAAGGGTCCGCCATCTAACGTTTTTTTTTTCAACTAGTGCTTATTTCGTGAACGGTAACACTTAGCTCATGTCTGATTTGACAGATAATTAGTTTTATCCTTCCGCTGAACGAATATGGTTGTGTATACGCTTGAACAACGCTGGGAAATATTGCGACATTACTTTGAAAATCATGGTAATGTTGCAGAATGTGTGCGAAAATGAATGATGCCGATTTTGCCAAAAAAAAATCATCTTTTCAGATGAAGCTCATTTTGATCTTGGCGGGTATGTAAACAAGCAAAATTGTCGCATTTGGGGCACAGAAAACCCGCACGCATACATTGAAAAGCCGATACACCCAAAACGAGTCACTGTTTGGTGCGGATTTTGATCCAGAGACATAATTGGGCCATAATTGGACCGATCGTGTAGGCTACTGCATGGCCAGCCGAGGCAGCCATTTGAATGAAATTATTTTCCATTATTAACCGGAAGGATTGTACTTTCAAATAAAAAAAGAAATTTGAGAAAATATTCAGTAGTTTTTTTTTATAGCATTTTCAAAAAAAAAAGTTATTTGGCGGACCCTATATTTGTAGTAACATGTAAATCAGAATGTATAACTTTCAATAAGAAACTATTTTTTGTATAAAGGCTGTAATAAAAAAGAATTTAAAACGATGTAAATTGTTAATCAGAAAATATCAAATGTATTTCAGATAAATTTTGGAGTATTTTAGTCAGTCCAATATTTCTTTATATTTATACATAAAACAACGTTACTGACTACACAGCTTGAAGTTTTTTTATTGAGGTTCCTATTCCGGCGTAGACGTTCGCTAATTCGGGGAGAGCTGAAAAGAGGAAAAGTCTCCATCTTAACAGTCTGGCCAAACCGCTAAATATAGAAACTTAGAAATTGGTGCGTATGTTCATTCTGCCGCGTAGATGTCCGCTTCGACAGGATTTTTAGAAATTTTTCCGTGCAGGTGCCTTGGCGGCCGCTTTGGCCAAAAAATCTATAATTTTAAATATGTTTTCCCTGGGGTATGGGCTAATTCACAGATAATGTGCCTTTGGGAATTTTTCTTAGGAACGGTGAAAATGAGGAATGAAAAATGGGGATCTCCCCCATAAATGGCCTGCCCAAACACCTGAATTAAGGAATATGAAATTGAATACTTATGTTCCTTCTGCCGAGTTGGCATACGCTAGGATGGGATTTTTTAACATTTCTACGGTAGGGGCGAAAAGTGGAAAAGTCTCTACTTGACCATACCCATGTGTTAGTAAGAAACCTGAAATTTAAAATTTGTGTTCATTATGGGCTAATATATATTTTGGAACTTTCTCCAGGAACGGCGGAATTTAGAGTTTCAGAGGAGCAAAGTCTTCTAATTCTTACTTTTCATGATATGACTAATAAAACCAATGTTAAATGATATTCTTTCAAATTATTTCTGCTTTTCTTCCACATACAATATCTGAAATATAATTTATATTTACTGAAATTTATTTAAACAATTTCATTTACAATTCACTATTTTTATATGAATGCTTTTATGGCTGAAATATCGTTATAAGTTCTGAATTACATTTAATATGTTTTGATTGAAAATGATTCTTCTAAACCATGGCATAACAATACAAGGTAAATGCATTAGGGAAAGTTAGGGTTTTTTCATTTGACATTCTATGGTTTTTTGTTTATATTTTGTATGAATTTTTGTCATTTTTCTTTTGTAATCGAGAAAACATTTTTCTAATAAGTCTACCAGATATTATTTTGCCATGTTCTGAAATATAATTCACTTGGGCTTTTCGATCTCTGAAATACAATTTATATGTGATGATGGTATGTTTTATTTTCTAATTGACTTTTTTTGTAATGGTTTTTGCATCTTATATCTGCTTTTGCATCTTATATCTCATTTTTGCATCTTATATCTGCTAAACTTTTCAATTGAATGTTTTTTTTCGGAAGTATTGACTCAACACAAGTAACAACAAATATTTACAAGTGACAATGGATATTTACAATGAAGAATGTATATTTGCAATTGAAAGTGGATTTTTACGATTGACGAAAGATATTTACAATTGACTGTAAAACTTTACAATTGGCATTTCATAAATATCAATTTTTATTGCTTATTTGCTTTTTTTTTTTTTTGAACTTTTGTAGAGTTATAATGCCTGATTTAGATTTGATATTAGTTGAACTGCATTTATATTTTCTCATTCACAAAAAATATAAGTTGAATTGCAAATGATATTAAGAAAATGTTGGTGGTAATTTCTGAAAACTTATTTTATTTGCTGAAATACATGTTACTAATCTGAATATCATTTTACAACTGATAAAACTCAGCTTTTTCTGCCGAAATTAATCTGGAATGATGTAGATGCTATGTTCAGGATTACAAATGTTTTCTTTTGTTTATTTCTAATTAAAACTTAATTTTAATTTTTACAAATTATACAATTAAATTGAAAATATGCAAAATATGTAACAAAAAATTACAAAATATGCCATCAAATATGCATTTACAGCAAACTATTCAAAAATATGCATTTATTACAAAATATGCAAAAGTATGCTATAACAAATCGACGTCATTTTGTTGCAAATTCACTGATTCGGAAAAGTATTCGGTCAAAATTAATTTTGGGCTACCGACCAAAAACATGCATTTGCATGAAATTCCTTGCCCTAATAACTAATGACAATAAAATATTAAAACGAAAATTATCATTTGGCATATATCGACCATATGTTATACTACGCATAATTTTTTGAAAATCTAGAAAAACTTCTTGACCACGTTTTGTCGCAAGAAGCCTTAAATCAAAAGTGCAAGCACTAAAAATGTTTTTCTGGATTATGTCTTTGGGTCGTCTCAGAACAAAATCTTCGATGCAGCAATTTTTGCAAGTATTTGTTTTGCTTTTCGAGATCTTGCGATTTGATTTTCACTAAAAATTGCATACTTTTCCTCTATTCTAGAAATTGTTTAAAAATTATCTTAGAAGTTTTTGTTTTTGCACTCAAATACTACACAAAACATGCTTTCATTACATCATAATTATGTCTGAAAAAAGAGAAGAGGTATCACAAAATAATTTTTTTTAAATTAATTTGAATTTTTTGTCCACATATCAGATGATTTTTGCGCAGATCGCCAAGGATTACTTAAAATCCGATTTTTCTTAAATTTCGCACCACAAAATGTTTGGACCTAATGCTACAACAATCAAAACATTAATGATTGAAAATCAATATTCTTTTAATAATCATGTGTAAAAAATTAAAAATATGCAAATTTTCCGTTTTTCCAAGACATTTCTAGGTAAATTTACAAATTTACCTTTCAACCAATATTGACATAATTATGCTCAAATGAAAAGTAGTTTTATCTGTTTTGCAAGTGCAAAAATAAAAAAATAGGATAATTTTTTAAAAAAAAATTTTAAGTTATGTGTGCATTACCATATAAGTGGTTATATAAGCACATATATCGTATTGGAAAGTATTTACAATTGTCATTACAAGTCTCACTACTTTTACTTGGGGATGTCGCACAAAATAAATATCAATGCATATCATTACTTAACACGTTACAAAAATAAATAAATATGTGGTTACCTACATGCTTACTAGTATGAACAAAAATAATGAGTCTAAAAATAAATTTTCAAAAAAACTAAATTTAATAAAAAAAATTTATTGGTAACATTGTGAAATAGAGACGGAGGAGATTAGAAAAATAAACAAAAAATCTAAAAATAGAATATTTGTGTTGTTAGTGTGTGTTGTCACTTCTGAGTATAAAATACAATAACAGAAAAAGCTAATAGGAAAGAAAACTGCAATTTAGCTGCATTAGATTCGAGACCATACTTGGGTGTGATCGCTAAACGGTCATGACTTGGTATTGTTACGTTTGTAATGTAAGATGAGCACAGGTTTGATTCTTACAGCCGCAGGTTGTTGAAAAATTTATCATATAAAGATAATCTGACAATTATAAGACACAAATAATAATACATAAAAAGGCAGAAACTAGTCTAGTCTGATTTTAAAATTAATAGTGTTTATAATTTTTAGAGAAAAACTTTTATTCTTCTTCTTAACCTCAACATTTCTAAAAAAAAAAACATTTTTTTATTCAAATTCGGTCGATAGAAAACTTAATAAGAACACGAGTATCATCCTTTGTATAAAATTTTCAGATTTCTGTGAATTTTCAGTTTTTAGTGGGCAGAAAAGTTGTATTATTTTATTGGATCATAACTTCAAAACTTGTTCAGAGATTTCTTAAATATGTTTTCTTTGTAATGAGACAGGATCTGAATATAAAAAATACTTTTGTTTTTAGCAACCGAAAAGCGAAATTGTGTTATTCGTTAAATTAGTACACACAGAGAAAAATGTTGCGATTTGCCAACTGAAAATCGGTTACTACGACTCAAGTTCGGTTATTACGAATTTCAGACGGTTGACACAACTTAACTATAGTTTTCACAACAAAGTTCGGTTAATTCAACTGAATATTAGTTGCAACACACAAAAAATGCAGAAATCTAATGTACATATCGTTGTACTAACTAAATTTATAAGTTGTTATCATTAATATACACTTTTCAATTCGGTTGGCACTTTATTTCTCTGTGTGTATATTCATAAAATTTAAGTTGATTAGTAAGATTGACGTTATTTTGCTGAAATTACTAAAACATAAAAATTCTGGGCTGAAATAGAAATCAAATTAATTTGAATTCACAAACTATTTGTAAAAACTACCATGACTTAGAATAGTGCGCTAATAGTCATTATATTAAAATAACTACGATAACTTTAACTATTTTTTTTTTTTTTTTTTTTTGTTTTCATAAAGATATCAAACAATTACATAGATTGATAAAAACAACACGAACAATAAAGTACAAAACATCAACTACAACAACATTAGTGGTGGTAATGGCAAAAAGTTCTGTAGTATAAGCCTACCAAAGTCTGGTTCTTAAAAAGTATATTGTGTATTTTTGTTATACTTTATAATGAGAAGAGATGGCGCTCTTACGTCAATGAACAACATTGAAAAAGGTTAAAAGCAACAACAACGACGGCGACTACAAACTCACATACACAATATAGTCCATGTTAAACGTAATCATCGGCGACTACAAATACACATACACAATATAGTCCATGTTAAACGTAATAATCAGGGCAAGTTTAAAATAGCACAAAAAGCTGCTAAAATCAGTGCTGCCAACCCAATTTGTTAAAAAATCGTCAATTTTAGTTGAAAATATCGTCAAAATCGATATTTTCAACAATTTTGAGAATGAGAAATCGTCAAAAAATCGTCATTCCTACAACCCCTCATATTTCAATAAAAAAGGGGAAAGTTTACTCAAAACTTCGTTTTATTTACATTATTTGTAATTATTTAACCATTTCGATGCCCTTTATTTTAAGCTCCTTCACAAAATCCTACAAGTCTTAAGAACACATCTCCCTATACTCATTATATGGAATATAATTTTAAAATTACCGATCTATTTTAAAAACTCCAAAATTTCATGACGAAATATTAATTTTTATATTTTTTTTTTTCTATATTTGGTTTCACAAAATTTGTGCATACAAAAAAAAATATATTCAATAAAAAAAGGTGGAAAACCAATTTTTCTATCAGTGATTTTGGAGCTAACATTACTTAAATTATTAAAAAATTTACATTTTTATATTTTCCTTCCTAAGATATATAAAAAAAGCCCTTTGGTATTCTTTACTTTTTCAATAATATTAGAATAAATGATGAAAATTATATATAGTTGATCTTTAAATTGGTAAATGAATATTTGTCGCTTGATTTGATATCATTTTATTACATTTCTTAAGATGTTTTAAATGAAAAGAAGCTTGATAAAATGTTGTCAGTAAATTATAAGAAAAAAATTCTAAAATTCGACAAACATTGCAAATTTTAAAAATCGTCAATTTCCATACAATTAATTTTGTAAAATCGTCAATCGTTATTTTGTCATATTTCACTTCAAAAATCGTCAAAATGGAGACAAATCGTTCATATTGGAATCTTAGTTGATTCGAAAAATGCCATACATAACCGTATCTCGTGTGATCCTATAGGAGCTCATCTGATAAAATTGGATCCGAAAAATGGGTCTATCTAATTTGATCAAGTTATATATAATTTGACACAATTTGATATAACTTCATAAAATCCTTTCAAATTGTTTGGAAATCCGCAACCCTTTCAAGTAATAAAGAAAATTTATATATAAATCGATGGATTTTAAAATTAGATGTGATATTAATTTGACACATATACAATTATATGTAAAAGTAATTAATTTTTTTCTTGTTTCTACCATATACGTTTATATTTAATTATCAGAGAAGGCAAAATTACTTCTTTTTTTGGATTTTTTTTTTTAGACTTTTGATGGAAATTTACATCAATTCTTCTGGTGAGGCCGTTTCAACGTGAAACTTTGCATGTCATAGCTTTTAAGTACAACCAAACCAGCGTTGCCAATTTAGTGCTTTTTTCACTATTTATGGTGCTTTTCATTGTCACATAACGCCAAAATTTTACAAAAATATGAAAAAGCTCTAAATTGGTGCTTTTGTAATTTATCGTTAGTGCTTTGGTGCTTTTTGCCAATTTCGTTTTAGAGACAGGACTTTGTTCAAAAAGCCTTAAAACTGCAGTAAAAATATCAAAAAATAAAATTTTTACAGTCTAAATGAAATTACAATCAAATGTCACTTTTTCGAAACATTTTGGTCTTGTCCGTAAAATTGAAACAAAAAAAAAACACTTTTTTATATGGACAAATATTTTCGCAAAAGTACGAACAAAACTCTAGACCAAACACCGAAATCGTCGGTGAAGAAATGTGGTTGTAAAACTGTTTTATGGTCAATTTAAGTTCATTTCTTTAACTTTGTAAACAAATTGAAACAAATTTTTGTCTGGTGCTTTTTGTAAATTTTTTTTTTTAGCGCTTTTGCTCTCAAAAGTTGGACCATACCCTGTCTATCGTTGCTCTCAATTCATTAAACCTTGAAAAATACGAGGCATCTACAGAAAGTTTTAACAGGTGGCGAAAATTTTTGAAGTAGCTCATTTTGAATTTAGTTTTCTAAAAATTACATAGAAATATTGAGTTCCTACAATATTTAAGCATTTTTACACAAAAAGTTTAAAAAACTCGCAAATATTACTAATTATGACAATGACACTTAAAACTGGCTTTTTTACAAAATAATTATAAAACTGTCAAAAGCAGCAGCATTTAATGACAAATGACATAAAGAACTTGCCCTAGTAATAATGAATAAAAAAAAAAACTAAATAAAACATTGAGCAAACATATGAACCAAGTGCAAACTAAATGGGTGAGTGGGAAAAACGAGATAAAAAAAAAAAGCTTGAAATTTTAAATTAAAAAAAAACTAAAACTAGAACACACAAATAGAAATTAAAATAGAACATAACAACAAAGCTAAAACAAACTAAATAAAACACCTGCTTATACACAGACTTTTTTCCTTGACGAACTTAAAAAAATTTCAAAGCTGTTAAATATTATTTAAAAATAAATATAACTGAAAGAAACTCTTTCGTCATAAATTTAAATATCCATACAACAAGATACGTACTAACCTTTTGACATTTAAACTTAAATTTAAATATGTTTTTATTGTTGTATTATATACATTCGTGTGTATTTGTGGGAGTTACATTTATTATGTTAATACAAATAAAATTTTTGTTATTTATTTTGAAACGAAAAAAAAAAAACACACAAACAAAAAAACGGCCAAAGGAAAATCAATAAAATCTGGGACAACTTTATATAGAACTGTTAATCTAACACCATAAATAGGATGTTTTCTTTAACATAAGCATACTGTGTAAAGTAACATTATTGAACTAGTAGTAATACCATAACATTGAAATGTTAAAATATTTAACATAATCCTTAACTTAAAGTAATGCACTTTAAAAAAAATGCTAAACCCACGCTCTCACCCACACTAATACTCACTTATACTATCACATACAGAAATGAACACACACAAACAAAACAAAAAAGAAAGTGAAAATGTCATGAATTATGTTTTCTGCTATTTTCTTTATCATTTACGATAGTGAGAGTGTGTATGTTTTTACTTAATACATACAAAAAAAAACAAAAAAAAACAAATCATAAAAACACACCATCCCATACAAAATGTTAAATGTTATTTCTTTCTTTCTTTCATTATTTGATTGTGAGTTACTAAAGTAAATTGTGAGTAAAAGTGAGTGTATTTGTATTGAATTTGTTATTGCGCATACGCCACGAATGACCGTAATGTTATTTTTGTTGTAGTATTTTATTTTCGTTGTAAATTTGAAATGCATTTATCCTACTTTACACTCACAACTTACTCCACTAACATACTAACCCATACATTATACAACAACAAAAAATATATATAAAAATAAGTACAATAACACATTAAGTATACGAGTATACAGTACGTGATATAAAAAATACTACTTTGGAGAAGAAATTCAAGGATTTTTTCAGTATTCCAATTTCCCAAAATAATGACATTAAAGTTAACAAAAATCAAAATTTCTATTATTTTAAAAAGTGTTACATTCATGAACCGAAAATAACTGTAATTTGAAAATTAAAAGTGAACAAATAATTCCTCCTGCCTTGTATTATTAAAGAAAAATACTTAAATTTTATTAAATTAACCCATTTTTTAACCAGGCATAGATTCCGTGCGAATTTTTTGACAAAACTTGGTAGGAAGATACGTTGATTTCCAAGTATGCATTTTCAATAAATTTTATAGCATAGTCGCGCCCTCTGGTGGTGGTATAATTAATTGAAATTTAAACTTAGTATGCACTTAACCCTCTAACCGGCAAGCCCGTCTCTAGACGGGGTATTTTCAATTGGCCATAAGTTCGTCAACAAAGTGTTTTATTATAAAAATGTAAGCTATATCGATAGAGAACGAAGTTAGCCACATATTTTGCGAAGTAATGTTTTGTGTACATGTCACGGTTTGGAAGCGAGAAAGCGTTATAGTTAAAGTTTTCGGTAATTTCAAAAAATAAATATTTTGAAAAATCCTTAAAACACATTTTTGTTAACATAAAACCATTCATATTCCACACAAAGGAAGATTGAAGCTTAAACTTTTGGAAAATGCTCTAAGTTTGGTCCAAGGACATACAGGATTGTAAAAGGATACCTATAAAGGACATCATCTTAACTTGAAAACGAGTAGACGGATTTTTATGAAATTTGGCAGAAATATTATATTTGGTAACACTATCAAATCTTCAAAGTTTCGTCAATATATATTAAAGTTAAGGTGCGTTTTCGCTCAATTTCGCGTTTTTCGAAAAACGAAAATCGCCATATCTTTTTATCTAAAAGCACAAAAGGGCTAATTTTTGGACTGTTGTTATATCTTTGTAAGAAGAATAATTTATGCCTTAACTTTTTAAACCTATTTTGACCCATATCGCCTAAAATAGGCGACGAAAAAAATTTCGCTAGAACAAAATATTCTTTATTTCTCGTGCCGAACAAGTGATATAAATTTCAGTCCAAAAAAGCTTAGGCCGGTTAGAGGATTAAGTTGTTAATATTTTTTTAAAAATTTAATTTTTGTATATCTATCAAAAAATTGCTCAAAATGTTGACTATTGTTTTCGCACTATTTGTAAGATTTTTTTTTTAAATGTTGGCGTTTTTGACAGTTTTTGAAAATTGTTATTTGGCAACTCTAATCGCTCAAATTTATATGTTGCTTTGCTGGTTTAGAGAAAATAAAACAAATTCCGCATACTTCCAGACGAAAAAATCTTGATTCGATTAGTAAAGTTTGTTCATAAAGTACATGATTGTTTATTATTAAAAAATTTCTTATATGCCTTTATCGATGCCGATAAATCGAGTTTATTACGCCGGTCTTCCTTGTATTTTTAAATATTTTTTGAAAAAATTGTTTTCAAAAAAAGCGAAAAATGTTTTTTTTTTTAATTATTATATGGCAACTCTGGAATTACAAACTTTAAAACTTTTTAAACCACGTTTGTAGACAAGACTTTAGATTTTTACATGTTTTTTATTGCGTTGCTATATCACCTTCATATCAAAAGTTGTAGGCTCTTAAAAGAAAAGTTTCTCTCTTAAAAGACATGTCTTTAAAGACACGTTCATACCGGAAAAAAATACCAACCGAATTGAAAAGTGTATTTCAGAGCCCACAACCAAAATATTCGATTGTTGCAACCATGTTCAAATGAATAGTTTGGGTGTTGTAACTAAAATTTAGTTGTACCAACCTATTTCAGTAGAAGCAATCGAATTTCAGTTGGCAAATGACTAAGTTTTTCTATGTATGTTCGTAAAAAATGTGTTAATGGGTCATGGTTTTTGTAAATTTTTTTAATTCTCACTAACATTTTCTCTTAAAAATTTAATTCCTTAAGAGTGATGAAGGCAAGTATACTCCTACCTCAAAATATTTGTAACAACAACAATTAACTGCAAAAAATTCAAACGGAGTAAATAGAGATCACTAAACGGTAAATTTAAGATTTGCTTTCATGCCTATTCTAATGTCACGTATGTCACCGCAAAGCAACATTTATTCTCCTTACTTTTGCGTTGCTGGTGTTCAAAACTTTTAATTTAAATCAAGTTTGTTGTGAATAATTTAATATAATAAATAATATAAACAATTGTAAATCATTGCCATTACCAAATATGTACCTACACAACATCTTACACCTTTAAACATTCGTGTGCTCCTCGCTAAAACTTTCCTTATGCCGAAGTTACTATATGGTTGTGAAATTTTTGCTTATTGCGATTCAGAAAGTAAGGGGAGGTTATTAGTAGCGTATAATGCAATCTTACGTTATGTATACCGTATTAAAAGATATGATGGAACTTCTGATTATTCTAAGTCTTTGTACGGAGTTGACCTCGTGAACTTACTTAGGATAAGATCATTAGTTCTACTTCACAAATTAATATATACCAAAGAACCAACTTATTTATTTGAACACCTTCAATTTGCACGATCTAATAGAGGAAATAATCTTATACAATTTCGATATCGAACTTTAATCTCTAGATGGCAATTTTTTATAAATACCATATGTCTGTGGAACTCATTACCCAATAATCTACAAATAACAGACAACGCTTTACAATTTAAAAAAGAATTGTTTAAAAATGATTTGGTCTCAAATTTGATCTCAAATTTTCAACTTTCTTAATTTCTGTTCAATTTTTGATTATTTATTTATACTCGCTAATTATATATTAGATTTTACTTTTAGTCTTTTTACTTACATATATAATTTAAATTATTTTGTAATTTGTTTCTTAAAAGTATTGTAACTATTATCACAAATTGATTGTATCGCTATAAGATCACATACTGTAATTAAAAAGATTTTATCTTGTTGTATGTGATATCCGAATAAAATAAATAAATAAATAAATATGTACTTATATAACCACTTATACTTATGGTAATGCTTTTCTACACTGGAAATAAGTTAACAAAAATATTTCTTTAAATTCTTATGAACTTACTTTTTTCACGCACTGTATACACCCAAAACTGTATACACACCATGACTGACTGTGTAAAGGAATTTTTGTTTTATTTTCAATTGCATTTATAAAATTATTTTCAAAAATAACATCAACGACAAACTTAATTGTGTAGCAAAATAGTATGTAGAGAGCAGTGCTGGTGTAAAACACCCCCATAATCCTGGGGTTCGTTATTTGATGTTCTTGTTGTTTGTTAAACTTTTCGCATTTCCAACGTAACCCAATTTAACTTTGTTCTTTATGGTTTGTTGTTGTTATTGTTTTTTATGGTATTTACGTGATAATAAAAAATTTATCAAAGAAAAACTTTATAAAAAGAATTTTTTGTACAAAATTGAATTGCAATATCTCAAAAATTTTGGTGTTGGCTGTCAATTGGGGAATTCATTTATTTATGAGTATGATTTAACTAGCAAAATCGTTAACTTGAGCTTAAAAAACTCAGGAAATTTTGCCGTTAAAAGTTTACGGAATTGCAATGTCAACTCCTCGCGGGATTATTATTCATTGCACGAAAATTTTATAAAACTACCCGGTGGGAAAAAGGGGGCAGTTGAATGCGATGACCGGTCCGAAAAGACCTATCCAGAGTTAATATTAAAACTAAAAATATGAACTATAAAACTGAAAATGAAAATTATTCAAGTTCGAGGCCATACTCTATATTTCTTCATTAGGATATTGTCCTAACAAATAATCTATAGAGTTTTTTGTTTTCAAATTTATTATTTGACCCTTTCAGGAATGTGTTGATAGATCTATTTCGGGAATTTTCTAGGTTCCCATCATCAGAACACGTTTTGAAAGCGGTAACAATCCCATGCCAAACATCAAACATTCATATGAACTAGTTTACTCACTACATGAGAACTAATATTCATATGAGTTTGAAGTTAAAGATTATAACCATTGATCAAAAAATAAATTGAAAACTTGTTTGATGTGCAAGGTCCACCTCTGGTGGATATCATTTTCATTGCACAATTAAAGGTTGAAAAAAACATAATTTTTATTTTTAATAAAAATTATAACAAACTAATATGAACTATATTTTAAATTATTAACCCTTGGTAACTAATCAAAAAATATATGTGTAAGTTTTATGGTATTAACAATTGTTACGGTTTAACTCCGTTTTTTTTATTCTTTTAATAAGTCACATGTACAAATCATGACACAAATTTAAAAACTATTTTTTTTTACATTTTGGGGAATGATTAGTTAATTGTTCTCAAAGGTTCTCTCCCATGACCGTTAAACTACAGCATATCATTGAATTAATACAATAACTCTCATGCTTTTGTTTTCTATTCTTTTGTATTTGAATAAATAATCTAAAAATGTAACTGTTCTATTCGCCAGCTAATAAGCATAGGACAAAAAAAGCTAATAAGGAAATTATCTCAACTGATGCAGTGGGTTTTTTACAAAGTCCGTCTATAATAAAGAGGAACAGATTTAAGTCCGACATGGGTTTCCATATCGAATGTTTAGGGGGTAAAAATGGTAGTTGAAAATTTAAAATTTTTTAATTTATTCAATTTTATTAATTTTTGTTCCGAACAAAAATATGAAAATAAGGTGTAAAATGAAAGTTATTCAACAGAACGATCTAATTCGGCACAAAAACTGAAAAAAATTAGAAAACAAAGAACTTTCGATTTCACTCCTTACATATAAGTAAGAAAGTTGTAAGTAAAATAATAATTTTTGCGATTGGCGCATTTAAATATTTTTAACTGAGTAATTTTTTTAACCGATTTTGAAATTATAAATGGCATTTAAAAGAAAATTTCCTGGTCTTTCGAAATATATATAATTTCCTCATACTATTAATCTAAATATGTAGAGATTTGAGTTTAGTTTTTTAGTTTTAGTTTGGTTTTAAACTTTTTCAACTTCTACTAGGGCTTTTTTCGTATCTTCTTTTAGATCAAAAATATTCTTTAAGCTAGTGTTTTTCTGATTTTCTTACGTGGTTTTTTTTTCAAATCTTCTTCTAAATCCACAATATTCATAAATCTAGTGTTTTTCTGAGTAAAATGAGAATTCATTTGTTAAAATCGTTTTAAAATTGACTAAGTTTGATACTTTATATAGAAAAAGTATAACAACTGGGCCCAGTTGGTAAAAGTGTTCTTTTTTAGCATATTTGCCTACAGCCTTCAATTTTACACGAATTTGGAAAAATTTAAATTTGCAAAATTTCTGACTAAATTCTAAGTCGATTCCTAATGGAAGTCACTAAGAGTCATTTATTTTTATATTCTTAATAAATCGGCAAAATTTTTGCTAAATTTACTATTTTTTAACAAAAAAAAAAATGTTTATTTTTTAAATCGGTTGATAAATATAAAATTGGCAAGCTCTCGAAATTTGTGAATACGAGAGGTTCCCTAACTCGGAGTCTAATTGATCAACTCTTGATGAATTTAGTGGGCCCTTCTTTAAAAATCAAGCTTGACATTAAGTTGATTAAGGCTATGTACAGTTTCATGGCAATCCGATCAGAAAGTCAAAAATGGCTGAATTATTTCTGAACTTATTTGTGAAATATCCCACTGTACAATACCGGTGAGATATCCTGAAACAAAAACCGACATGATTATAATCAAATGATAGATAATGTTGTGTAGAAATATATTCGTAAACAAATTTCATGATTTTCGGTTAAATAACAAAAAATTATGCAAAATATACGAAAAAATGGGACAGGCTCTGCAAAGAGTTGAAAATTGGTGAGTAGTGTCATTTCATCACAATTTTTAAAGAATTCATTCTTTGAAGTTCTGTCGCCAATACCTTACAGCAACTGTTCCCAAATGGGGTTTCCGCGGAACCCCAAGGGTCCTTAGAAGTATTCCAGGGGTTCCGCGATGGTTATCTCGAACTAATTTGAAGTCCTGACATTTTGGTAAGAACTTGAAAGTAACACCTTTTAATATGAACTTGTTTAAGATGACCCTACACTGTTTTTGAAAGTCCCACAAAGAAATTTTTATATAATTTCCCATTTTTAGTTTTCTTAAAATTTCTTTGAATTTTAACAAATTTTTTTGTTGTCCCATGGCCTTCATCTTAACTGGGTTTGACTGTATTTGGTTTTAAAATATTTTTTTTATTAAAAAATGTAATTTTTGTTCGCTTCAATATTTTGAATTTTTTTAAATGAATGAAAAAGCATTTTTTTATGTGGTCCGTGAATCAGACGAAATGCGTCGAGGGGCCCGTGAAGAAAAAGTTGGTGGGACTCACTGTCTTAAAGTATATTTATTAGCACAACATTCATTTCTCCAAATATTTTTATTGTCACACGCATTTTATTTTTTGTTTTATTAACATAAGAGTCATTCCAGTAGTTTTCGATACGGTCTTCGAATATGTGACTATGGATATCGTTGAAAATAAACACATCGATATTCAACGTTCCTATAATATATGTGCTGTATTAAGCTTTTAAAAATTCGGTGCAGTTCACGTTGAATAGCGGTTCAAAGTTCTGTATTTAAATCAAAACTGAGAGATATACCTCATGTTTAAATTGCTCTAACTTGTTAAGTTTTTATCCGCATTTTACAAAACTTGCCTCATATGAAAGATTGGATGTACTACTTTTAGATACTTGGTAAATTATACAGTCTCTTCGGAAATAGTTTGGAAAAAATTGAAAAAAATATTTTTTTCGAGCATATTTTAAAAATTACTTCTTGATTTTTCTTACACAATTTGTAGTGATAGTTCATATAGTCTCGTACAACATATCCACATATTCCGAGTGGGTTCTCCATGGGTTCGAAAAATATTTACATTTTATTTTCTTAAAAAAGAAAAATTTTCAATTCTTTTCAATACGAACGAATTTTGAATTGCACAAAACACACAATCCATAGTCCAGGGTATACTTTTTAAATTGTCTTTGGTGCTCTGAATACGAATCTGTATTCAGAATTTCTCCAAGTCATCAAGTTTTTGAAACATTATAACCTAAAAATGCAAAAGACACGTTTTTTCGTCATATTCGGAACTTTACTACATCGCGAATATCTTCTCCTACTTGAAACTCGTTACGGATTCATAAACTCCTACTAAATTCGTAATTATCAAAATACTTTTTGAATCTATCAGATATCTCTATTTGTTTTCAGATAAACCGATCGTTTAAAGTTAAGTAGCTTAGTTTCATACACACAGAGAAAAATTTTGCCATTTTCCAACTAAAATTCGGTTACTACAACAAAAATCGGTTGGTAGAACTGAATAACCGCATTTGTAGCCAATCGAATGGTTTGGTGGTGGCTGTCGAATTTTTTCGTTTCCTATCAGCGAATTTAGTTTAAGGCAATAATTATTATATTGTTGTATCTAAAAGTCTGTCAAAAATTTGGTAGTAGCAACCGTATTTGCTGAGTTTTCTGAGTGTAAAATTTATTCCAAAATCATTAAATATTTCCAATTTTTGTATCTCTATTATTTTTTACTTTTCAACAGCTGTTCAAAATCTAATAAGAATTCGATAAAAAAAAATCGCGAATTGAAATCGCGAATCTAATTATAATCAAAACTCACGTGTTTGCCGATTTAAAAAAAATTGTTAGTTTCATTTCCTTCACCCTGTTTCTCTCTATTTCCCTTTTTGCTTTTTTTCGATTTTGCCAGGGGGAGGGTCTTACTCCCCCGTGGTACCGCGCTTGAAAACAGAAGATATATCTTACGAACGTTGAATACCAACTTGCGTACTAACTTTTAATGATGTCGAAGCACATCCATTGCAAAAACGACTAAAATGGAGTCGAATTTTTTTGGAATGTCCCATAAATATGTATCCAATACAGGGATGATAAAGTTAGTACTATAGTCCTTTTTTTGGTACTATTTGATCCGGAAAAGTACCATGGTACTCCTTTGACTCTTTTAGTACTATTTACATATAAATAAAAATTAAAGATTGAATTTGAATTTGAATTTTAACGTCTTTTTCACACAATTGCAATTAATACTATAATTAATATGCAATTTTATTTAATTTTAATTGTGAAAGACGTGGTAGAGAAGAATGAGTGTATTTTCTAAAAATCATAACTACATTGTAAATTTTTCAATTTTCCTGAATCAGACTGCGCAGTTTCTGGTATTGAAACTTCATCAGTGACCCTGTTTTTTGAATAATGTAACATTTGTTATCTTTTTATTTGTTCGATTGCGTCTATATGAAATTTTCTGTTCAATCACTGACCGTGGTATAGATAAACTGATTTCTAATGCCACATGCATTCGCACCATACGTTAGACAGAGCGCTTTAGCGCACTGATCTATCGTCAGGTCGAGTTTTGTTGTAATTAAAACTAGTTTTATTCAATACACGGTGTTTTTGTTCTTGCGTACATAATCTCAGAAGTACAACTCCAACAACTCCAACAACACAACAGTTCTATTTTTAAAAACTTCAGAGAAACTTCAAGATCCAACATTTAATTCAATTACCCATTCATAAATTAACATTTATCAAATGTATTTATTTGGATCCAATCGTTGTAAATGGAATTGATTAAAGATGATTTTATTTGAGTTCGAGTAAAAAACAAAGTGTTCGAAAAGTGAAAAATAAATATCTTAAAGAAGTACAATTGAAAAAAGGCCATTGTCAACATCTTCAAATTTGCATTGTGATTCTAAAATCGAATGAATAATGAAATAGATTTCCTTGCAAAAAAAAGGTGAATTTAAGAAATAGTCTGATAATTTTTATAAATCAACTCAATTTTGTTTTTATATACAAATAAATTTTAAAAACGTTAATTTATAATAAAAACTTGTATTTAGTACTATGAGGGTCGAAAAAGTACTATTTTTTATGCTGGTTGGTACTATTTGAAAATCTCATTTATCATCCCTGATCCAATATGATGTTTTTGTTGTATGTATATTTAATGATTTATTAATAAAACAGCTGACAGTGCGTGTGACTTTTATAGTTATACTTTAGGGAGTTGCCACTTGTTTTAGTTTTTGTATGTTTTTTTATGCATTTGAATTAATATTCAAACATACATCAATTTCCACATAAATATATTATTTATTATCTTGTTTTGAATAGTTTGTTTGTTAATCAAGTTAATATGTTAGTAACGTTTATTAATTTTTTTTTTTAGGTGGAGTTGTTCTAGTTTTTATTTATTTCAAATTGTTTTTTTTTTTTAATTTTCTGTATATATTATAAAATAATATCGATATATATATTTGAAATACATACTACTACATAAAACTTTAAGTGCATTTATATACATACATATTTACAATGTATATAAAGAAATTTCCTGCTTACCTATATACTATTTTCTAGTATATAGGTCATTGTAAGTATGTATAAAATACATAATATAGAATAAACATTTTTGTGTATTGTACTCGTATATGCAAACTTTTTGGTCGCGTGCCAATACATGAACATTTTTAGTAAAACTATAAATGGTTTTAAATGGGGCAAGAAATTTCATGCAAATGCATGTTTGTAGCCCAAAATCGATTTTGACCAAATAGTTTTCCTCATCAAAGAATTTGCAACACAATTACATCGATTTGTTGTTGAATATTTTTATTAAATGCATATTTTTACATATTTTTCTATAAATGCATATTTTATGGCATATTTTATTGCATATTTTTGCATATTTTTAATTTAATTGCATATTTTGTAAAAACTAAAATTAAGTCTTAATTAAAATTAAACAAAATAAAACATTTGTAATCCTTACTTACATAGCATCTACACAGAGAGAATTATCTTCACTTCAGTAAGGAATTTCGCAATAGCTTTAATGAAAAATTGTCACTGGAACTCGGCCATTGCAACTTATCATAGAATCTATGAAACAGGTTTCATTAAAGTCTATGTTTATGAAATGTTTGTAGAATTAATAAAACCCTTCATAAAACTAATGAATCATTCCGACAATGAAGCGTTTATAGAATTTATGAAGCAGTTTCATTAAATTTTTTAATATTAAGAAGTTTCCTTGAATTAATATAAAAAAAACTCTTCATGAATGTCTGGAAAAATGCATTGGAACTACGCCAATGAACCGCTTCATATAATTTTTTTAAACAATTTTATTGAAGTCCAAAATTAATAAAAGGCTTCATTAAAATAATAAAGCACTTTATAAAATATGTTGAACACTTTAGAATTAAATCTTAAAACTAAAGTTTAAAATCTATAGAAATTAATGAAAATATAAAATGTTATGAAAAAATAAAAATTTAAGTCTTAGAAATAATTTTAAAGCTATAAAGAAAATTTTCATTAAATTTATGAAGAAATAATTTTTGAAATCGAATATTTTTTTTATGAAACTATGAAATTTTATAAAAAAAAAAAATTATGAAAAATTTCGTAGTATTAATAAAATTTCTTGGATATAATTAAAATCTTCATTGAATCTACGAAAAACATTATATGAAATTGTTTCATTAATATCATGAAGGATAAATCTTTCAGTGCAGTTGCTGTTTGTAAGATATTTGTATTGGACCATATCTTAAAACTAAAGTTTAGAATTTATAAAAATTAAGGAAAGTATAACATTTTATGAAAAAATTAAAAATTCAAGTCTTTGGAAGAATTTCACAGCTCTAAAGAAAATTTTCATTTCATTTTTGAAGAGATAGTTCATGAAATCGAATGATTTTTTTATGAAACTATGAAATTTTATGAAAAAAAGCTTATGAAAAATTTCGTAATATTAATAAAATTCATTGGATATAATTAAAATCTTCATTTAATGTACGTAAGAAAATTAATGAAATTGTTTCATTAATATCATGAAGGATAATTTTTTCAGTTTAGTTGTTATTTGTTAGACATTTATATTGGATATATTAAAAATTATTAGTGGGCGTTGTGGTGTAATGGTTAGCGCGTTGGACTGTTACACGGATGGTCCCGGGTTCGATTCCCGGTGACGACAACATCAATTTAGAAAAATAATATATATGAGTTTTCTATCACTTATATGTATCGCTGCGCCCACCTTCGGTGTTCCCATGGCACTTAACCACACCGAAGTAAAATAATGAATCAGGGCTATGAAACAAAAAGCTTCAATAAATTCGCCAACTCTACATCAGGTGGCGAGCAACAACTGTTCTAAGACTTACCATCTCGCGCAATTACAGTGCTGCCATGTTTGAAGCCCTTCTTATTTCACCACCTTTCATCTCTTCACTATCCCCTTTCCAAAGAAAGCAACACATTAATTAATAGGACGTATTTCCTGAGTGTTGCTTCTCTTTATAAAAAAAAAAATAAATTTTAAAAAATCCAAAAATTTGTACGTGCATATTTTATGGATTTTCAATTATATTTTTGGAGTTATAGTGCATATTATTTGTTTTTTGTGCATATTTCGATTTAAATGCATATTTTAAGCGCATGTTTTGCATATTTTAAGCACTTATTTTTCTTTTTTAGTTGCATGAAATGCCTTACCCTTATAAATGTATTTTTTCTGTTTTATATATAAACGTGTACATTAGGGTGGGGCGTTTAGTATGGAAGGAAAAAAATCTTACTGGGCGCTTCGCGTTTCTGATTCTTGGGATTGTACTGAGCAAAGTCCACTAGACCATACGTCTACGGTGAAAATCGAGCTTCCAGATTTTGACTTTACGGCAAAAAAGTCCTATTTTGAAATTAAAAATAAACCCCTTAAACCCCATCCACAAATATGATTGATGCATTAATCTGCTGGAGAATCTTCCAAAGAATAGATTGATACCATAATCTTGGATAAGCTCCTCCTACTTCCTGAGATATGTCCATTCCACACATTGTTACTTTCACAAAATACGGCTAAAAAGTCAAAATCTGGAAGCTCGATTTTCACCGTAGACGTATGGTCCAGTGGACTTTTTTGCTCAGGACAATCCCAAGAATCAGAAACGCGAAGCGCCCATTAAAATGTTCAAATCGCCCCACCCTAGTGTACATGAACACTGGGATATTTTTAAAATTCAAAGCAGATGTTTTTAAGGATTGAGAATATTAAGGATTTAAAAGAAAGACTTAAATCAGCAAACGATTTTTTATTAGTGGTATGGAATTTGTTTAAAACACATCGAAATATAAGTGCACACAAAAAATAAAAACCAATTTCAATCACAAAAACCGCCGATTCAATGGCTTTAATTGCTGAAATTCCGATAGCTTGGTAGCTTTTTAATTGAACTATTTTTCAATTAAATAATTACTCATTTGATTAAAAAGTGGTCAAAAAGCAAAAAAACCATTGGATAACGTGTTGTTGCCATACTAAATGTTTTTTTATAGCTTGAATTGTATAACATTGAATTTAAACCGGCATGTAATTCTCATTTAGTTAGAAAACTTATTTATACGTATGTGAACAAATTCACACAGAAATTAGTTTTTTTCTTTCTGTTAAAACGTGGGGAGTATGGAAAAAATTTTGGATTTTTTTTTGCAGAAATTAGCTCTTTTATTACAACCAGTGTAGTTTTTGTTAACAATGTTTAATTATTTTTTTTTAGCATTTTTTTGTTTAAAAAAATAGTTACATTTTTATTATACAAAATTCAAAAATTACGTTATCAATTTTACGATAATGTTTTTGAATGAATTAATAATTAGATTTAAACCACTGAAATAAAATTATTTAACTTAATAAAGTAATAAACGTAATGAGAATTAATAAAATCTCATTAAGTAGGAAAAGACCTAACCACGTGCTTGATTACTAAGAAGACAAGAATGGAGCAAAATTGATTATTAATAAGTGTTTTGTTAAAGTTCTGCCTATTATAGAGGCTCTAACTTTTCTAAAACTTCGGGTTCTGATGAGATCTTTAGCCAGATCGAAATACTAGTATCAACCTAGCTAATATGTTTGATTTGCTTTATTTTTGTAAATATACGGAGGTTGAAAGCTCGTTATAAATTGAAAATAACATAAAAATAATCTCGATGTATATAAAAACAAAAAACTAATATAACTGTAAAAAATATTACTTGAGCCAGAGTACAAACTAAAAAATTTTTATATAAATAGAACATTTTTGGTCTTCATGATGCTTGTTAGGAAAAGACCTAACCACGTGCTTGATTACTAAGAAGACAAGAATGGATCAAAATTGATTATTAATAGGTTTTTTGTTAAAGTTCTGCCTATTACAGAGGCTCTAACTTTTTTAAAACTTCGGGTTCTGATGAGATCTTTAGCCAGATCGAAATACTAGTATCAACCTAGCTAATATGTTTGATTTGCTTTATTTTTGTAAATATACGGAGGTTGAAAGCTCGTTATAAATTGAAAATAACATAAAAATAATCTCGATGTATATAAAAACAAAAAACTAATATAACTGTAAAAAATATTACTTGAGCCAGAGTACAAACTAAAAAATTTTTATATAAATAGAACATTTTTGGTCTTCATGATGCTTGTTAGGAAAAGACCTAACCACGTGCTTGATTACTAAGAAGACAAGAATGGATCAAAATTGATTATTAATAGGTTTTTTGTTAAAGTTCTGCCTATTACAGAGGCTCTAACTTTTTTAAAACTTCGGGTTCTGATGAGATCTTTAGCCAGATCGAAATACTAGTATCAACCTAGCTAATATGTTTGATTTGCTTTATTTTTGTAAATATACGGAGGTTGAAAGCTCGTTATGTATTGAAAATAACTAATTACAATTAATTATAAATAATTATTACTAATACATAAACATTTACTAAAAACAACTACGTAAATAAATATTGCAAAACACAAAAGCAATATGTTTTGAGCGATAGTAAAAAATGTTAAGCTATATTTAATTGATTCAATTAACTTTTAATTGACAGCTTTTAAAATTTTCAACAAATGGATTTAATTAAAAAAAAAAAGTAGGGAAATAATTTTTTCTTTGTGGGTCTAGAAACCCATAGAGTTTATATGAGCTACTTTAAAAATTTATATGATTATATATAATTATATCTAAAATTTGAGTCTATTCAATTATATCAGAGTTCAGATATATTTATAAAAATGCAATTCACCTTAATTTTTTTCACCACCAAACTCTTGTTTCACCACAAAAATAGTTCTTCACCACAGAATTTCTTTTAAACATCCAAAATGTTTTTCATCTTAAAAAAATATCATTATCCTCAATAGAAAACACAATTTTGGACTTCTTTGTAACCCTCTAGTAAATTTATGTTAATCAAATGTTGTAAATATTATTGCTTTAAAAAATTTGTAAAGTTCTTAAAACCTTGTAATCATTTTATTTTATTCATTTTCAAATTGCAATCACACCATGATTCATTTAGCAATGTAATACTAACAAAATTTTCAACAAAAAAAAAAAGCTAGTGTGTTGTTTCTCAACTAATTAAAAAATTTGTCAAAATTAATTAGAATATGAAAATAAATAAAAATAATAATTATTGCACATACCAAAACCTAAATCAAAATACAAATCAAATGCCAGCATAAATATTAAAACGAAATTCACTATCTAAATCAAAATTTTAAAGAAAAATTATCTCATATGTTATTTTTTTTTATATACAAATGTACACAACTTACCGCTGCAATCGACTGACAGACAGAAAGACATTTCATTATTGAAATATGGCAAAAGAAAACAATTTATTTCTTTATTTAAACATGTTCTTCAAAAAAAATTAAAAATTGTATAGTTCTACGTAAAATATGAAAATATTTAAATTAAAATATACAAATTTATCTTTCTTTAAACCGTGGAACTTGTGATTATTTGCGCAAATGGATGAGATGCGTTAAATTTAAAATTAGCATCAAATTATTTGTCTTTAATACAAGCAAACACTAATAGGTTGCGATAGATACTAATATTTAGGGCTGCCATTTATTTAGGTTTTTTTTTTTTGTTCGAGTAAACGATCAAAAAATTTTTAAAATTATTCAAATAATATGACGAATAAAAATAGTTTTAAAAAAACATAAACCAGTATGCAAAATGTGTCGAAATCGTTTTGAAAAAGAATAATTTTTCCGTAAAATTAAGTCGATATCAACTTCGGTATAATACCGAAAATGAAGAACTTATTTCGATATAAAAAACTCGTAAAAATAAAAATGTGTGTGAAGATAAATTCCATAGTTAAATTCCATTTTATTGAAATTCACCCAGGAATGATAACACTAGTAATTTCTATTCTCTCTCATTCTCAGTCAATTTTACCTATCAGCTGTTAAATTAAATGTTAAAAAAAAAATAACAAAACATGAAAAAAAACAATATTTGTATTTTGTCGCGTAAATTAAATAAAAAGTTTTTCAGGGCTGTGCTCAAGGGCCGAGCTATGGGCCATTTTCAATATAACATATTGACATTTTTTAAATTCTGTTACTTTCATATGACACTGTGGCCATATTTTAAGAGGAAACGAGATCCGACCTGGTGGATTAGGTAACCACTTGATCCTACTTTATTACTGCATTCAAAGTTTTTCAGGGCTGTGCTCAGGGGCCGAGCTATGGGCCATTTTCAATAGCCTGGCCCCTGAGCACAGCCCTGAAAAACTTTGAATGTAGGTAATAAAGTAGGATCAAGTGGTTACCTCATCCACCAGGTCGGATCTCGTTTCCTCTTAAAATATGCTTTATTACAAATTCACAATTTTTATTTAATTTACGCGACAAAACACAAATATTGTTTTTTTTTCATGTTTTGTTATTTTTTTTTAACATTTAATTTAACAGCTGATGGTAAAATTGACTGAGAATGAGAGAGAATAGAAATTACTAGTGTTATCATTCCTGGGTGAATTTCAATAAAATGGAATTTAACTATGGAATTTGTCTTCACACACATAAAATAAAAACAAAAATAAATTTTGACTTTTTCTTCTATTCGTTTTTATCACATTATTTTTTTATTTCGTTTTTATCACATTATTTTTTTATTTCGTTTTTGTGAAAATTTAATTTTTTTCACAGTTATATTAGTTTTTTGTTTTTATACACATCGAGATTATTTTTATGTTATTTTCAATTTATAACGAGCTTTCAACCTCCGTATATTTACAAAAATAAAGCAAATCAAACATATTAGCTAGGTTGATACTAGTATTTCGATCTGGCTAAAGATCTCATCAGAACCCGAAGTTTTAGAAAAGTTAGAGCCTCCATTATTATTTCATTTAAACTTCAAAACAATTTTTATTTTGTTCCAACACCAGCCACGATTCGAACCAACAACATTTTGTTTACAAGTCCATCGCCTTAGCATTTGAGCCAAATCACACTCATACATCATGTATCATAAACTGAATTATATTTTTTTATGAGTCAAATTATTTTTATTTTGTTGGAATTTTTCTTTTATAAAAATTAAGGAACACAAAATAATAGTTATTTTTACCTTTTGAAACACAAAAAGCATATAGCAGTAATAGTCGGCGAACTGATTCAAGTATACCATATTGCAGTTTATTTCAACAATTGTAAAATGTAATTTTTGTAAAAGTAAATTGTTTGCTGGTACATTTGCTTATTTCAATTTTACTCTGTTCTATAAATAAATATGATTATAAAATTAAGGAACACAAAATAGTAGTTATTTTTACATTTTGAAACACAAAAAGCATATAGCAGTAATAGTCGGCGAACTGATTCAAGTATACCATATTGCAGTTTATTTCAACAATTGAACAGTTCATGCGAATAAGGACGAATAGGCCACTTTTTTTGCAAACACGTTTTTTTTTGCATAAATGCATTTTATTAGCAGAGCCCTACAATCCTATGCAGAAATTTTGGGGAAATTTTGACTTTTAAGGCTAAAAAAATGACTTTGAAAGTGCAATAATTCGTATATTTTTATATTTTTGTTTAAATTGGGAGTGAAGTAACTCACAATTTTGATTAAATACAACACAAAAACATACAAAAATTGTACTTTCGGTAACAATGTGTTAAAAGAACATTACGAGGAACAAACCACACTTATTATACTGGCAAAAAAATTTACCGTTCTTGAGTTATAAGACTTTAAAATGTGGAAAGCAAAAAGGGCGAATATCCATCCTTAACAAAATATTATATAAAAACGATTTTGCTGCGAGTCAAGGGTTAATATTATAATTCCTAAAAATGTATTTAGTGTCATAAAGAATTACTACTGCATCAAATGGCAGAAATATTAAAAAAAAAAAGAACAAAAAAATTTTTTTTTGCATGGCCTTGTAATCCTTAAAAAGTGTATGCTTGAAGTCCTTAAAGTGTTACAAACAAATACCCACCATAGTTCGTCAAGTTTTGCAAGTCTCATGAAAATGTAGTCAAAATCTGCTGCAAAATAACACATTTTGATTCAAATTTCAATACATTTTTTTGGATATTCGCCCTTTTTTTTTTTTTTTTTTTTTTTTTTTTTGTCCATTTAAGCAAAAATTGAAGTCCAATTTTTGGCAAGTTCTCTTTCGAATACCTTACTAAAATTTTGTATGGGTAGATGTGACTTAAATCTTTAAGCTAATACCAAAAAGTTGACAAAAATATTATTTTTTAACCGTTTCCTGCGTTTTTATTGTCCCCTGTAAAATTCTACAAATGGTCTATTCGTCTTTATTCGCATGAACTGTTCATTTGTAAAATGTAATTTTTGTAAAAGTAAATTGTTTGCTAGTACATTTGCTTATTTCAATTTTACTTTTTTCTATAAATAAATATGACAACTTAAAAAAATAGTTTAAATTCAAATTAAGTACAAGCAATTTTAATATAGCTTTTGGTATAGATGTCTTGAACGTCCGATATCAAAAAGTTCCTCCTTTTTTAGGTCGTGGTTCAAACCTACATTACATTTTTTTTTTTATTTCTTATATTTTTTTTACAAAAAGTGAAATTTTTGATGCAAAAAACAATATTCAGAAATTCAAAAATTTAGATTTGATAATGTATCGAAATCAATAAAATTTTCGAACAAATGCTAGAATTTTAGAAATAGTGCCATTAGTTTAAATCGAAATCGATTCTTTTTTGAGAAAAATGATCGAAAAGAGTTCGAACGAAAGAGCTGCTTCGAAACTTTTCAGACTGGGAAATATATATTTTATTGTACCCTAGCTATTATCTCAAAATATTATGAATTTCGGCATCAATTTGAATACTACAAAAATACACTCAGGGAACTTCTGCTGTAAATATTTGTAGTTGTTTAAGTTGTAATACAGTATCTTTACTTTTAAGTGAAAAAACAGTCATTTGTAGAAGAAATTTAATTTTCGACTGCAATTGTAGTTCATTTAAAAAACAATCCACATCAAATTACTGTATTATGATTTTATACAGTAGTTTTTTTTTTATTCAAAAAAATAAAACAAATGTGGTTAATTTTTACTGCAATTGTGGTTTTTATTTTGAACAGTAAAAAACAAATGACAATATTAGTTAAATTTACTGAAATGTAAGTTGTCTTTTTTTCAAGTGAAATTTCATTTGTTTTTAATATATAAAGATATATAAAGTATTTCGAGCTTTTAAGATCTTATTTTACATAAGTGGAATTCGCAGTTTAAGTGATAACGTGCTATTGTTATAAAATAGCAATATTTTTGATAGTTTTGTATAGTTTAAAATTTAAAACTTAAAAAAATTTTTGCTAAACATTAGTAAGATATGAATAGAAAATATAAAACTGTAGAATTTACAAAATTTTCGAGTTGAATTTTAGTTAGTTTAAAATCTAAACTAAAATCAGGAAAAACTTTAGCTGATTATCGCACAGAAACTATAATATCAACAAAAGTTTTGCTACATTTATCTTAACCCTTAAACCGGCCTAAGCTTTTTTGCAATGAAATTTATGCCACTTGTTCGCCACAAAAATACACAATGTTTTCTGCTACCAAAATTGCCAATTTTCGTTTTTCGATAAATGCGAAATTGAGCGAAAACGCATGTTAACTTCAACATATATTGATTAAACTTATAGGCTTTGCTAATACTACTTAATATGATTTTGTTTGCCAAATTTCATAAAAGTCCGTCCATACGTTTTCAAGTTAAGACGATGTCATTTACAGGTATGATATTGGAATCCTGTATGTGCTTGAACAAAAATTATAGCTTATTTTAAAGTTTAAGCTTCAATCTGACTTTATTGTTAGTATCAACGGTTTCAAGTCAACATAAATATGTTTTCAAATTTTTGAATGTCGTTATTATTTATTTCTTGAAGTTTTAACTTTAACGCTTTCTCGCTTCCAAACCGTGAAATACACACAAAAACTTACTTGATAATATATTTTGTTAATTTGGGTTTCTATTGGAATAGCTTAAATTCTTATTATAGAACATTCATTTGGCCCAATTATGGCCAATTTAAAATACTCCGTCTGGAGGCGGGCTTACAGAGGGTTAGAGGGTTAAATGTAGTTGAATGCAATTAACAGTATATTTTGCTTAAATAAACAGAAATATTTGTGGAAAATATGTAGACTGCTGATTTCAAAAAGCAGATTCGTATTAGCGTAAAAAAATCTATAAATAAAATATTGAAAATTTCCCTTTTTATGTTTTTCCTTGTCTACTAATATTTAGCTAAATAGTTTGCTGATTTTAGAGCAGAGTGGTTTGTTACTTTGAATTTACTAAAATATGACTTAGTATTTGTACATTCAACAGATTTATTTTCGATGTTCTTATCTTGCTAATATTCAGTAATCTTATCGTACTAAATATTAGTAAGATAATATTCAGTAATCTTATCATACTAAATATTAGTAAGATAAGAGCAGCAGTTTTTCCGTCAACGTTATTTTGAACTAATTTTTATTAGTTTTAGCAAAAATATTTACTAATTTTCTTCCATTTGTGTGGTACTTAATACTAGTTTTAATGAAAAATTTCGAAGTGAATTTACATTTTCACTAACGACATATGAACCCGTCAACAGATTTTCCTCATTTTCAATATTAATAAACAATTTTCAATATAAAAAAACAATTTGACCAAAAAATATGAACCCTGCTCTGTATTTTCGGAGTACATATATCTCGTTTCAACATATAAACGGACACACGAACATCTTTATCGGCGTTGCTATTCAAGAATATATGGGGTACCAACATTTTTCTCAATGAATTACAAATGCAATGACAAACTGATATATAACCACGTACAGTGGTATGGAGGGTAAACAAAATTCGAAATTTATTCTACAAGTTTAAAAACCTGTTTTTACTCCCAAAATAAATATTGCTAAACATAACTTTTTGTTAATAAAATAAATTGTCTAGAGTATAAAATTCGCCCCTTAATAAAAAATCGGATCACAAATAACTACCACCATAATGTATATTAAAATATGTACACTCAAAAAGTTAGTAAAGTCAGCCAAATTTTAGTCAGGAGGGTGCTTGCAAAAATATTGCAAATGTCAGCAAAATCTTTTGCTGAAAATCCCCGAGTTGATTTTTACACAATTAGTAGATTGAGCAAAAGTTTTGCTAACACTGGGTTGATGAAAAATTGAAATCATCATTAAAAATTTTTGCTGAATATTAGTAGACTAAAAAAAACTCAAAAAATTTATAGAAAAATTATACTTTATTTGCTGAAAATCTGAAAACTTTTTTATGTTATGCTATTAAGAATAATTTACAATACGTTACAGAATATAAAAATGTTCATAGTCCCACATTGATGACACGAATTAATTTAATATTTGAAAATATGTAGAAATAATTATATATAGCACAAACAAATTATCTTTCACCTACTTAAATCAATGGTTGTCTAACTGATGGAATCTTTCTAAAAACAAAACAAAAACGAATAACAAAATATGAAATATACAAACAACCCTTTTTTTGCAATAAGAAAAAGGAGACATACAAAATTAAGTAAGATATGTGTACTTGTTTTTCGCTTTAGTCTGTCTACCTGGGAGTATATTTGTTTGTAATTTGACCACACTTCATTAATAGTCACTATAATCATTTAGTTTGCAAATACACATTTAATCTTTATTAAATTCAAATAGTTTATTTTGTCTTTAATTTAATTAATAGACAATTACTTTGACAAGCCGGTGAAAACACAAAATTTAAGTTTTTTTTAATCCGCACTTTATATGTATACGAAACACATTGTTGACGTTCTTTTGTTTTACTATGTATGAAAAACATATACAAAAACCTTCTATGATTGATTTTTGTCTTACAAAAATTGTCATTTTGTATCAGTTTCCCCGTCTCTATTTTTAACGTGCTTATCAGCACAATTTTTTTAGCAAAATAAATTAGTAAAATATTAGTAAAATATAAGTAAAACATTAGTTCAAAACAGTTAAGTGCTGAATAAGTATAACTAAAATTTTAGCTGAAAACATAATTTCAGCAAAAAATTTGCTGAAAAATAGTACACTTGATTTACAAGGCGTTTTACTAACTTCTCTACTAAACTATTTTTTTTTTGAGTGTACGTACCTTTCTTCCTACATAAATATATGTATTTAGAATTATTATTATTTTGTTTCTATTTCAATTATTTTAAATGTAAATGCCAGGGTTAAAAAAACACAAATACAAATAAATACTTTTTTCTTTTAAGTTTAGAAAAAAAAAAAGAAAACGGTACGCATACTGAAATTTAAAATCAGAAAAACTAAAAACAAAATTATAAAATATTTAAACTCATACAATGTACAAAAGAATACAATTTGGTTACAGTTGTGAATAAAAAAATAGGCCAAATACATTTTCTTGAAATCAGTTTCTAACAAAATGTGTTCTATAAATTCAAAAAAATGTAGTCGAATACAACAACATCAAACATCTGGCTGCGCTTCAAATGTGATCGACAAGTATGCATTTGAAATTGTGTGTTCTAATTTTAAGTTTAAAGTTTTAAAAAGGAATACAATATTTTTTTTGGAATAAACACATATCCAAACAAATAAATCCTTTAAACCGAAGTCCGGCCAAAAAAGGGCATTTATTTTCATTGAGTCAATTAAATTTTGTAATTAGAAACTATATGGAGCCACTTGTTGTTTTCATTTTCTAGGTATTCTAAAAATTTTTAAAAAATAAGCAAAAATTTTATAAGTTTTATCATTCGTAACTTTTTTACTATATTGGATCAGTATCATTTAAAATGCATTGGAATGGGGTAAACTCCTTTACTTTTATATTGTAGAATACATTTTTGTTCAGCATCAAAAAGTAATGAAGCTTAGATTTTGGCCGATCTTGCGAGAAACTGCCAATATAAAGGGTCCGCCAAATAACTTTTTTTTTTTGAACCAATTGGACTTTGTATGGCGTCATACCAAGGTCTTTATGCAAAATTCGTCTCAATGATGTCTCCGAAATGTTCAATTGTTGAGAACGACGGTGAATTGATGTTGATGGCGCTTCACGCACACTTTCTGCCACAGCAGCAATATTCTCGGGTGTACGCACTGTTTTTGGCTTTTCACGCTTTGGTTTATCAATGAGGATGCCAGTTTCTTTCACTTTTTTCACAAGATAACGAACATATTCGTTCAGCGGAAGGATAAAACTAATTATCTGTCAAATCAGACATGAGCTAAGTGTTACCATTCACGAAATAAGCACTAGTTGAAAAACGTTAGATGGCAGACCCTTTATATATTATGAAGGTTTGTGGTATTAACTGCTAAGGGAATTATTTAGGTAGAAATTGTTAAAGATGACAGTTAAAATAACTACAAATGTTATTAAAAGGGCGATGGCGGTATTTCTCATAGAAATTACTGATATTGCCGGAATTTTCAATTATTAAAAAAAAACTACATAATGTAGTAAAAGCAACTGCAAACTGTCAAAACGACCACCATGAAACAATTACTTGTATTAAAAAATCGATTGTAAACAAAATTACAATATGAAATCGATCACACACACACAGTCAAAAAAAAATTTTTTTTTTAAAGAGAAGCAACACTCAGGAAATTCTTCCTATTAATTAATGTGTTGCTTTCTTTGGAAAGGGGATAGTTTAGAGATGAAAGGTGGTGAAAGATGAAGGGCTTCAAACAAGACAACACTGCAATTGCGCGAGATGATAAGTCTTAGAACAGTTGTTGCTCGCCACCTGATGTAGAGTTGGCGAATTTATTGAAGCTTTTTGATTCATAGCCCTGATTCATTATTTTACTTCGGTGGGGTTAAGTGCTATGGGAGTGCGATACATATAAGTAGTGTCCGACCGAACAGTTCGGCCAAAAAACTATATTTTGTCTGTTTTTTTATATCTAGAGGCAATGATGACAAATTTTGGTATTGGAAACATGTTTCAATTTGGCCGAACTTTCTGAGGCCGAACAGTGAATTCATTGCCTTACTACAGACTTTTCTTCAAATTTGACACTCAAAATAGCATCTAATCAGCCCAATAAACATTTTTCCATCCGCCAAATTTGTCCAGAATGCTTTAAAATACCGAAAACAGAACAAATGCATTTTCTGGCCGAACTGTTTGGTCGGACACTACTTATAAGTGATAGAAAACTCATACATATTATTTTTCTAAATTGATGTTGTCGTCACCGGGAATCGAACCCGGGACCATCTGTGTAACAGTCCAACGCGCTAACCATTACACCACAACGCCCACAATATTTGATTAAAATTAATTAATTCAGCATCATTAGGGTTTTCTCTGATCTTAAGGAAACTCGGATATGTAATAGAGCAGAATAAAAATAAGGGGCAAGTATTTTTTAGCGGTCCAATCTCATATTTGAGGTTTAAAAGGTGGGGTCAAAATTATAAATTTGTTGTATGGAAATATGTTTGAAATTAATGAAATTCTGTTTTAATTAAAGGACTCTAAAAAACAAAACTGTTGGTACCCATATTACCTACACTCAAAAAAGTTAGTTGAAACAATTTTAGTTAAACGCTTTTAACAAAAAACTAATTTTGAACTAATGTTTAACAAATTTACATAGCTACAAAAATTATGATGATAAACACATCCAAAAAATTTTGCAAAAGAGTTAGAAATATTCAACTTGTATTTTCGTAAATATTAAAAAAAAAAACTATTAACACACTTAATCTTAATTTAGTTTTTGTTGTATTAATTTGACAAAACTAACTTGCAATATTTAGTAGCTTTTTCAAAAAAAGAAAATTAAAATGTGCTGATTTTTGTATCTCAACTGTATCTCATACAATTGTTATCTATTATATCTGAAGGTACTAACAACTAACGTAATATTTCTTTTCACTCATCATTAGTCATTATTTTGTTGTTAATTTTTTCACAAAAACTAAATAAATACAAAAATGAACTATTTCAAAATTTGAAAAACATTATAGGAAAATACCACAGCAATCAAAAAAAAAAATAATAATAATTCAAAATCATATAACAGCGTCTTTAAATTTGCGTTTATTTGAAATACATTATGTATTATTTATTTTTCTTTATAGTGTAAATTATATTTCAAAATTTGTGTATTATTCATTAATGTATATTTTGTTTACATTTTCGATACTTCATTATAAATTTGGTAGTATTTTAAATACAAATAATTTAAAATGTTTACAAAATTATTTGCTTAAACTCATAATAAATAACGCATTACACCTGCCCATTAAAATATATATTCAAAAAAAAATAAATGGCATTTAACTCTTATGTCCCTTTTGGGTGAAAATGACCCAGTTTAAAACAAAACAAAATAACGAAGTTAAAAAACTTTACCTAAAACTGCTGGTCTTCACTAAGATTCAGTTGTATTATATTTAATTTGTCAAAAGCTTTAGTACTGTAAAAAAAAATGTAATACAAAAATTCATTTGGTTTTCCTTTATTGGCGAATTTATTTTTTTTTTACATTCATCTGTTATGTTTGTGTTTCGTGGACCAGAACTATTGTACAGAAAATTTAAAAATATTTTTCCAGTAATAAGCCAAAAATTACGAAACTTTTTAGTGCAATGGGGACATTAAAGGTGGGCGCTGCGATACATATGAGGGATAGAAAACTCATATATATTATTTTTCTAAATTGATGTTGTAGTCACGGGGAATCAAACCAGTGACCATCTGCGTAACAGTCAAACACACTAATCATTACACCAAACCACCATAATTTTTGCGGCGTTAAAGATAAATGATTAACGCGGATAGATTTATCAGGCTTAAACATCGGCTAACAGATAGACTAAATCTTATTCATGTCACACAAAAAAGAAATTTTAAATATTTTGACTCAAAGTGTGGAAAATTTTCTAAATTCCTTATATGTATTCTTTTTAATGTTACTATTATTTACTATTATCACTACATAGTGTCCTAAATTTATAAATGTAAAAGATGAAACTAATTACAAAAAATTTATGGTATGATTTTTAATAATTGTAATTTGACCCAACAAACATAACCCTATGGGGAATGAGGATTCAATTGACCATAAAGTGACTGGTTAAAATATGACTTATCACAGGACTAGTATATTTAATACTGAAGTGGGTTAAGCAGTGTCAATTGTCCTAAAATTACCAATCCTGTGACTGGTAAAGGGAGGACATACCACATAACCAGAATGCTTACCCTGTGGGGAATGAGGAGTCAATTGACCTTAAAGTGACTGGTTAAAGAAGGACTTATCACAGGACTGGTATAATTTAATACTGAAGTGGGTTAAGCAGTGTAAATTGTCCTAAATTTACCAATCCTGTGACTGTTAAAGGAAGGACATACCACATAACCAGAATGCTTATTAACAAGAAAAAGCCAGTTGGCCAGAGTTTTACCCATTGGAGGCTGTTTAGTTTTCGTTTATTTTATACGACATGGCGCTTTTGCGACAGTCTTGTGGTATGCCCATCTTTGGTTAGTCCTGTGGCATGCCACTATGTGGTTTAAAGCAGGACAAATGACCCCCTCCTATGACAAGCCAATGTTAAAGTTGCCAGTTGTTTACATAGGGGAGGGTTTAGCAGAGGACCGGTCTCTGGCACGAAGGGACCGATCATGTGGCACACGCAGGACCGGTCTCATTCCCCATAGGGAACAGTTGGGATAAAATATGAAACAACGTAAAGTGTTAATTCAATATTTATTTTACAAAAATCTTTTAAAACGTTGATATATTTATTTATTGTTTTGCAGATCAATCTTGAATTTATTTGTTTATTTGATGTTTTCTTTTCTATTATTTTTTTTATTTAATTGATTTTTTTCACGTTTAAGTTCAAGGTTATGATTAATTGAACTAATAAAGAAAATATAAAAAAAGATTGCAAAAATAAAATATCGTGTATTTATATTACAAAATGTTTTATTTTATCATTATTATTCAGATATAGCAAATTCCTTGGTAGCCGTTCTTCATTAATTTTTAAATCATTAAGACCTGCTAACTTATCTCAAGTTAACCAAAGTTTAGAGTCTAAGCATACACTTAGGAAATTAAGAAGGTCGAAATTAATAAAAATTTCAGTCAAAATGACTACAAATGTAGTCAAATAGGCGATGACTGCATATGTCATAAAAATTACTAACCATGTAGTCATTTTAAACTGTTGATAAAACAACTACAATGGTAGTCAAAACGACTATCGAAGCGGTCAAAAACAACTTAACTTAAAGGAATGCATAAACTATAAAAACGAGCAACAAAACAATTAAATAAATGAACATTAAACGACTACATAAGTTGTAAAAACTACTGCTGTTAACAGTTATTTTTTCGGTATTTTAAAAACATTTTTAAATAAAAAAAAAATTTTTTTTCAATAAACATATGTATTTCACTTATGACGTTTTTATGCATCGGAGATAAAATGAAATTTTCTAAGCATTATTTGTAAAATATGACCATCCCTATGGAGAATGGAACCGGTCCTGCGTATGCCACAGGATCGGTCCCTTCGTGCCAGTGACAGGTCCTCTGCTAAACCCTACCCTATGTAAACAACTGGCAACTTTAACATGGGCTTGTCATAGGAGGGGGGTCATTTGTCCTGCTTTAAACCACATAGTGGCATGCCGCAGAACTAACCAAATTTGGGCATAAAGATGGGCATAAAAATAAACAAAAACTAAACAGCTTCCAATGGGTAAAATTTTGGCCAACTGGCTTTTTCTTGTTAATAAGCATTCTGGTTAAATATGTCCTCCCTCTACCAGTCACAGGATTGGTAATTTTAGGACAATTGACACTGCTTAACCCACCTCAGTATTAACTTATACCAGTCCTGTGATAAGTCCTTCTTTAACCAGTCACTTTTAGGTCAATTGACTCCTCATTTCCCAAAGGGATATTAATAATAGCAAATATAAACTAAACGTGACTGTTTACTACCCGAATGACCTACAGTGGGGAGCACTTGTGAGTACATGTAAGTACTTTTTACACCTAAAGATTCAGGTCGAAAAATGTTTGACACTAGAACTAAATTATACTTTTCTAAAGGTACAAGGTACGCTGAATCCAAATATGGCTTTATATTCACTCTCCGACATCAGGCGTTTGAGCAATATTAACGAGAAAAGTGTATTTTTTGATCAAAATGCTTCGATTTTTTACGTTCCTGGAAATGTATTTTTCATAATACTTGTAACGGCAACTGAACACACTACTCTTACCATTTTTTTCAGTTTTTCAATTTTTAAGATGACTTATTTCCTTACGACATTATTGTAAATTGAAATTGAGGTTGTAAAAATTTTAAAAAATTCAAATTTATTATCAAGTTCAACCGACGACAATGTCTGAGTGTAGCTATGAATATAATGAATTATATAGAAATATCTGTGGTTAATATTAAACTCTGGTTATTTTTAGAAAAGTTACTCGCCCTAAGTCTATTATTCAACCATAAAATGTTTTAATATTTTTATTAAATATGTTTGTTTATTTTCTTTTGAGTATCTATGTACTACCAAAAAGTAGGCGTTCATATTTTTACAACAGACATAATATTTATTCATTTAAATTTTTCAACACAAAAATGTGTAGGTGGTTTTGAATAATTGAAAATAGTATTTTTTTTATGTAATCCTACACACAAAACATATATTAGCCAATAAATTGAGTAAAATTGTTCTTTCCAAGTTTTTTTTTTTTTTTTGTATAAACAACTTTTACATTTTTCAGACAAAAACTTGAGTAAGTTTACCCAGTTTTTGCTTGACAGTAGTAAAAACTTAAGTAATTTATGCAAAAAATCTTATACAAATTATTAAAGTACATTTTATGTGTGTAATATTCAGGACATAGGAGGTTAGTAGTATTAAAAGTTTCCAGTATTAGTGATACAAATTGTCAAATTACTGTAAATCCTCTTTTGATAATCACAGTTTCGTGTCATAAATACTGGGAATTAGTAGATATGGGTGGACAGGAGTGGATAGTGTGTGAATTAAGTCTGAAATGCATATTTTGTTTTTATGTTTGTTCCACCATAAATAAAATTGTAATATTTTTATTTATTTGCAGATTCGTTATCAGCGCCTCCAAACCCGTATTACTTAGGTAAGCAAATTTATTAGCAATACTTTGGAAAATAATATCAGTTTCGTATTTTATTCTACGTTTTCACGGAACGTTTTTCCGACGTGTTTTAAAATAAAATATGTTTTGTATATGTTTTCCTATACATTTTTTTTTACCAAAACACATGTTTTGCTCAAAACCTGTAAGTGTAAACATAGTATTACTAACTTCAAAATATCCAAGTACACTGAGTGAATTATCTACATAATATCAATGAATTTTTGCAATAGATCTATGAATTGTCAATAGAATTTCTTCATTGAAATTTTTCATTAAACTAATGCAGTTTTTAGAAAACTTTAAGAAAAAATTTATTTTACAAAAGTGTTTTAATTTTTGTTTTAAAATACAAAAATTGTTTTTTGGGACTTTCTATATTTTCATATATTTAGTTAGAATATTGTTCTACCTCAAGTTCAAAATTTAATAACTATGATATTGTCATATTAGATTTTATTTGTTGTTTTTAAAAGTTCGATCATTTTCATGATAGACAATACAATTGTTTCATAAGCATACCCCCAATATTCAGTTGTCCGCAAAAGAAAACGACAATTAACTTAACTCAAACCGAAACATTACATACAACAGACAAAATTAACTTTATGACAGACAAAATTAACTTAGTGTATAGACTGACTTATTTGGTAAATCAACTGTATTTATGTAGTATGTGTGTTTGTTCTATTACAATTTGTAAAATCAACATATATCCCAACAAACAATGTTTGTATGGGAAGAGCCGTGGTATGCTAATTGTTCAAACATATTTTAATTTTTGTATTAAAATACGAAAATCTGTTTTCCGGATTTTCTGCATGTTGATATATCTAGTTAGAATTGAATATTTTCCGGACAACTGACGATTAGGGTGGTGCTTATTAAACAATTGTATTGTCTATCATGAAAACTATCAAAATTTTGGAATGAAACAAATAAAAGCTAATAATTATGACAATATCATATTAGATTTTGGACTTGAGATAAAAAACAATATTCTAACTACAAATTCATTTTATTTTTTAAAAATTTCAAACGCCTAATGAAAAAGTATCATTAAAAGCAGTTTTATAAAAATAATGAAGTTCTTCATGCATATTAAGAAAATTTGTATTCACATTGTGAAGAAAACTTCATTAGTTTAGTAAACAATTTGAATAAAACTTATCCAGGAAAATTCTTTCTGTGTAGTGAGTTAAAATAATTTTGGATACACTGTTAAGTTTTTAAGTCAATTAAAACTATTTCATACACTCAGGGAAGTTCTGTTTTAAAAATATGCAGTTGTTTGGGTTGTAACACAGTTTCTTTATTTTTAATGTTAATGTCAGTCATTTGTAGAACAAATTAAATTTTTTACTAAGCTTGTAGTTCCTTTAAAAAAAACAAACCACATCAAATGACTGTTTTATGATTTTACATTAATTTTTTAAGTTGTTTTTTGTTTTTTAAAAAAATGAAAAATATAAATATTTGTTTATTTTTTACTACCATGTGGTTCATTTTTACTACAATTGTTAGTCATTTTTTGAACATTAAAAAACAAATGACAATGTTAGTTGAATTTACTGTAATGTTAGTCGTCCTTTCTTTAAATGAAATTTCACTTGCTTTCAACTACATTTGCAGTGGTATTTACCTACATAGTATTCTAAGTGTTATTAAACATTGGACTCATTTCATATAAAACCATAACAAATTAAATTTTTGACCCCCTTCACTTTAAGTGTCATATAACATAGTTCAAATTTTAGGTTTGTAGCTCATAAGGTTGTAGAAATATCGCGTTTTAAAATTTGAAAAAAAAAATAAAATTTAACGAAAGTAGTCTTACATAGTCGCCCATATCATCTATTGACGGTTAAAACTACGTGAATCAATTGATACTTCATTTTAAAGCTACTGTTACACAGATTATTGTCAAAAAAAAAATCAATTAAACTTTTGTTTGATTTTAAACTCACTTTCAAATAAAAGTTTAATAATATCTATTAAATGTTAAAAATTAATTTAATGCACACAAAATTTCTAGTTTTTTATAACAGAAAAAATCGATTAAACTAAAAAATTCGCTAATAATATTTCAAATCTTCAACAAAATTTGAAAAAAAAAACTTCAAAATGAAAAAAAAAGCAAAAATATCTTAAATTAAAAAAATGCTAAAATTTTAAAAAGCGCCTAGATTGAAAATAATCGCCAAATGGAAATAAATCGATACATTAAAAAATAACCAAAAATTAAAAACTTCACCGACAATAAAAAAAATAGCTTATAAATAAATTTGCAAATGTTGGCAGTTTTTTCTGCAACGCCATTTTTAACTAATTTTTAGAAGTGTTAGCAAAAATGTTTACTAAATTTTTTCTATCAGTGTATGGGTATATAAGTGCGTAGAAAATAGGGGACATTTCCCCTACTGCTGTTGAAGATGAACACTCAACAAATATTATTTTTTTGAAAAATCAACATATGTGCATCAATTTGTGAACATGTACACAGAAAAAACTAAAAACGGGTTTCAATTAAAAAATTTATTGAATCAATTAATATTTTAATTGATTTTACACCTATCACGGCAATGATACTATCAATTAAACCTTTTATTAAAATTAAGAAGAAGAAAAAGTTATAAATAACTTCTACAAAAAAAAAAATATGATACTCAAAGTGTGTGATCTATACGTTGGTATGTGTGGTTTTTGCAATGCTGAGTCTGTTTGTATGTGTGCTTGTTTTGTTTGTTCACTTCAAATGTATTTGGTATTTTATACTGAAAATTTTCTATTTATGTATACAGTGTATGAAAAAATAACATGATAATTGCGTCCAAAATAAAATATGTATTTATATATTTCAAAGTCAATTAAAATATTAATTGATTCAATTAAATATTTGTTTAGAAACAAATTAAATTCAAATCAAATCTTTAATTAGATATTTTAGGTTGATAATTTTTTCTGTGTATAACTTTATAACTTTATTTCATGCTCATATATGAAGTCATTCATGACCTTGAATGTCCATATACCATCATATAGAATTCATATGTGTTCATAGGAGTTCATATGTGAACACGTATGTAAATATTATCTCAATTTTACATACATGATTCCTCATATAAACATTTATGAATCATTTATGAACACACATGAGTCATATATAGATGCATGTGTGCTCATGTATGGATCCATATATGTCGATTTTTAACAGGCTTAGGAAATTTTCCCAAGTATTGCAGGCATCGCAATTATTATTGAGAAATGTTCTACTATCATTATGGGAACATCGCTAACAGGAAATAACACACATGCAAATACATTGAAATTTTAAAAAATATCATTAAAATTGCATGTTACTAAATAAACTAGAAATATAACAAAGGTTTCAAAACTAAATTAAAATGTCATTTTAGTTATTAAGAATAATCAAAACATTAAAAAATTTTAAATCTCTACCCTTCTTTCATGATTGTAATAATTTAAAACAGAAAAAAACACACAAACACAGAGAAATGAATTTGATTTTCCCCTCAATAAATATTAAAATTGGCATTTACAACGTATAGAATTGGCATTTACGACAATAGAATATTTTACTTTCAAATAAATAAGAACATGTTTACACATTAGGGTGGCTTTAATTGGAAAGTGTCGAAAAAGTTCGCTACTACGGCAAAACTTTAACACTCTCACCGGCAGACCTCCTTCAGGCGGGGTATTCTAAATTGGACAAAAATGCTCAATATTAGTGTTTTATAGCTAGAAATTAACAAGGGAGGGAGGTATCCCAACCTGAACTAGCAGATTTTAATATACTTTGGATATGTTGTAGAGGAGCGAAAAAAAACAGACACGTAATTTTTTTTAGCTGCCCAATCTTAAGTTAAAGGATTAAAAAGTGGTGTTAAAAATGCATTTGTTTTTGTATGATAACTTCCTTTTTTGTACACAGGGTTCAAGTACTCAAGAAAACAAAAATTTGGATACCCATATTGCCTATATAGTGGCCCCAGAGTTTCCATATTTTTGAATTATTTAAAATATACAGGAAAAAGGGTGTTCGGAAAAAGTCTTATAAAACACATTTTTACCCAAAACACATTTTTCAAAATAACAAAAAATAACTTGAAAGACATAATTTGGACAACAGTGAATGTGTCTTCGAAAAACCTTTCATTTGATACTAAATTTGTCTATAGTTACTATAAATAGAACGAAATAAACCGAAAAAAACGTAAAAACGTAAAATAGGGTCATATTAGACGTCATTAGTAACGCCTAAATATGAGATTTGGCAGCTAAACAAATATGTGTCTCTTAAATTTGTATTCTATACAACATATGTAAAGATCTGCAGGTCCGGGTAGGGATACCTCTCTTGTGAACTATTCGATAGAAAACAAAATTTTCAAAATATTTTGTGAAACAACTTTTAGAATTACAGTGAATGTCTACAAAATATTTTCAAATTGTATTTTAAAAATGTTCACATACTCGTATGAATTTTAAAATGAATGAAAGTGTTTGTTAAAATAACTTTCGCAAATATAAGCTTTTTAAGATTAAAAAGAAGAATAAACGTTTTTCTCTAAAAATTTTTCTGATTTTAAAATGAGACTAGACTAGTTTCTGCCTTTTTAATGAACAGGCGTCATCAGTGATTTTCCGTTTAAATTTTGTTATTATTTGTGTCTTATAATTGTCAGATTGTCTCTATATGATAATTTTTTTTTACTGAATTTTGGCACAAATTATTTTTTAAGCTATTTACGTATTATACTAAAAGCTGAACTCATAGGTAGTCCTTTTTCACTACGCTGTCATATAAATTTAAGGCACATTTCACGTTTTTCCCATGAACCGCATATTCTTTTTCTTTTTTATGCGAAATAACAGTTGAGATCTTCTTGCGTATGCACAAAAATGCAGTCACCATATTTTGTCGTTAAAAACAAACGAATGTGCACTTTAAAACTACTAAACATATACTAGTTTAAAGCCAGTCTACTCACTTTTCTTTCAAATCAAATGTTTTTTCAATTTTTTTTTTTAATCAAAAAAAATTACCTCAAAATCCGTTAAAAGAAAGATTTTATTTTTACTATCAAAAATAAGATAAAAAAATTTTAAAAACCCAAATGAACTCCCAAATTATTAAAAACAACAGTTTTTCTTTCATTTTTACTATCATTAACTTTTTGGTTCAAATAAAGAAGAAAATTTGTAAACCCGGTTAAAAATCAACATCCATTTATGAAAATGTATAAACTCATTCATGCTCATATATGAAGCGATTCGAGGTCACATATGTACATTAGAGTGGTTTTAGTGTAAATGGGCAAATTTTTTTTTTGAAATTTGAAGGTGCTCAGGTCTAGGATTGTGTCATTTAGTGTAAAAATGCTATTGTAAAAGTTTTAGCTTAATCGGAATATGCCTTCCCGACCCCATTCAGCCCTAAAGTTTATAAAACGGAATACAAGGCGAAAAAGTCAATTTTTTTAGTTTTTGTAAAATTTTTTAAATGTTGTAAAAGTTTTTACTCAAGAAGGTAAATTAATCGAAATGAAGATATAATTATGTTTTCAAAAAAGTATAAAAACACAAAATCGGTTAAAAACTAGCCCAGTAATTAATAATGCCCCAGACCACTAAGGTGGCAATTATTACTTGACCGAGAAATTCGAGCACACATTATAAAATTTTTTTAAATTGATTACTGAAATATTTTTTTTTTTACTTAAAGGACTCAAATTTGTGGGATGTAGAAGAAGTTTTTTTTTTAGATGGCGTTAACCTGTCCTAATGTGATGTCAAAAACGGACAAAATTTTTGGGGTGTTTTTCAAATCTCCAATTTCAAATTTTAAAGAAAATTCTTCAACAAAATCGCAAAAATTGAAATTTGGACTCCAGTGACTTGTTTAAAACATGTTAGAGATCGAAAATAAAAAATTTTAAAAATATCCCCTTTCACACTTGGGTAGGGCAACGATTTAATTTTTGCAAATTTCGAGGAAATTATGTTTTTTTGGTAATTTTTGCCTTATTTGTTGTCATAAAATATTTAAAATCGAAAATTAGCTACTTTTGTACCGTTTGTTGTTTTTGTTTATCATCATGACTTAAGGTTGAAAATAAAAAAATTTGGACTTCCTTAACCTATGTGGACCAGAGGCAACAAGAGACCCCACACTTATATATTCCAATTTACAAAAAACGTTGAAGATTTTTTACTACTTCTGAATTTTAATAAACGTGATGTAAAATATGATGTAAAATATAATAACACAATATTTGAAAATTCTGTGCCAAAATTTTTGGACATATTAAACAACGTTAACCCTTGCCGAGCCGCATTAAGGTCAAAGAAGTTACTGCGAGAATTTATACATATTTGAACAAAAAGTATTTAAATTCTTTTTTTTTACAAACCTGGCTTAGACCAGTACTTTAATAATTTAACATTTAATTTGGACTAAATTAACCCTTAGATGCCCTTGGTGTCAAAAAGACCCATAGTTGAAAAAACTTTAAAAATATGTTGGTGTACTCTTGTTTTATATTTTAGGGGTACATTTTGTAGCGCTGTTATTTTAATTGTTTTTTTTTTTTTTTTTAAAAAGTCACTGCCTTGGAATATATTTTTTTAAAAGGAGTATTTTAGAAAAAAAAAAGGATTTACTTTGATAAGTTAAAGATAAAATCGATAAAACATTAAAATAGATTAAATCAAATTATTGTCCAAAATAATAAAATATAAAAATGTTACCTATTTTGCACAAGAGGCACAAACCTCAACATTGTGTTGTTTCTTTAAACATTAAAACACTACTAGGGCGGATCAATAAGTCTGTGACTTTTCAAACTTCCCTCGTAGTTATAAGAAATGCAACACTGCTCCCATCAAGTACCACCTGTTAGTAGACTACTGCAAAATTTTGAGCAAGTTCCGTCATTTACTTTGCGTTTAACAGCTGTTCAAAACATGCAACCTCGTGGATTTTTTTAAAAAGGAAAAAAATGCATTTCGAGTGCTCATTAAACATTATTTTTTGCGAAAAAAAAAAAACGTCAATCAAACCAAGTGAAAGGTTGATAAATACTATGGGGACTCAGCATCATCGATTTCAATGGAAAAAAGTGGTTTACTGACTTTCGTTGTGGTCGCACATGACGCTGAACGTTCTAGACGGAAAATTGAGGTCAATACACCCGAAAATGTCGAAAAAATCCACGATATGGAGTTGGCCGATCGAAGAGTAGAATTGCGTGAGATTGTTGATGCCATAGGCATTTCATATGTCAGTGTGGTTTCGATTTTAAATGATCAGTTGGGTTTAAGAAAGCTGTCTGCAAGATGGGTGCTGCGTTTGCTCTCAATTGACCATGCACGCGGCATAATCCACATCGATTACCTTCAAAAGGAAAAAAAAAAAACAATAAACGGCGAATATTATGCCAACTTATTGGACCAATTTAACGAGGATTAAAAAAAAAACGACACGATATGGCCAAGAAATGCCTATTTTATGGACCTCGAAAAATTCTATTTTTTGGAAGGGATACAAAAATTGGAGAAACGTTGGACTAAGTGTATTGAGCTAAAAGGAGATTATGTTGAAAAATAATTTTTTTTTTTGCAAAAAAAACTGTGTTTCATTCAAAAAGTCACGGACTGATTGATCCGCCCTCGTATAATAATACGAAAAAGTAATACAAAAGTTAATCTTGGTCTTTTCGACCTATAGCAATTATTAACTTTTATATTCCGAAATAAAAATTAAGCAATCTCTATGTGATTAGCAGAAAAATTAAAAAATAAAAAACATATAGTCCTAAAAGTCCTAGATTAACTTTCTAGGGTTATTTTCAAGATATTATAAATATAAGTGACACCTTAATATAAATGAGCATTCATACGTAGATACTCCTTGCATTTAGATATATTGCAGTTTTCCTATATAATGAATTCTATATTGAATAGAAAATAAACGAAAAGTGCATAACAATTGCAAACAATTGCTGTCGATTATTTTATTACTTTTTTAGCAAGGTTGGTCACCGTTTCAGTTTTATAATGCCGAAACCAAACCCGATATGAACGTTTTAACACAAGGATACCATAAAGTGTATCCATCTTCAAATTTTAAAATTTTTAGTCTAAAATTTTTCCGATTCAAATTCGAAATATATGCCCAACAACGTTATCAAACTGTTTAAATACCGAAACAAAAATTTACAACGTGCTGGGCATATATTAATGTATCCTTGTGGGTATCCTTGTGTTAAATCGTTCATATCGGTAAAAATAATATTACTTGAGCCAGAGTAAAAAATAAAATTTTTTTTATATAAATAAAACAGTTTTGGTCTTCAAAGTTTAGTAACGTCATGATGTTTGTTAAGAACATTGATTACTACGAAGACAACGATGGAGCAAAATTGATAATTAATAGGTTTTTTGTTAAAGCTCTGCCTATTCTGGAGGCTCTAGCTTTTCTAAAACTTCGGGTTCTGATGAGATCTTTAGCCAGATCGAAAAACTAGTATCAACCTAGCTAATATGTTTGATTTGCTTTATTTTTGCAAATATACGGAGGTTGGAAGCTCGTTATAAATTAAAAATAAAAAAAAATATAATCTCAATGTATATAAAAACAAAAAACTAATAAAACTGTAAAAATTTTAAAATTTAAATATTAAGTTCATATCGGGTTTGGTTTCGGCATGATAAACCATACCTTTATTATAAAACTAAAACGGTGGCCAGCCTTGCTTTTTACTGATGTTCGAGATGATGATGATAATGATGAAAATGATGTTTCAATTTCCATCTCTACTTTTTTATTTGGTTTTGCGGTCGGTTTGTCTATCAATTGTTGTTACATATTTATTCTCATGTATTGTTTATCTTTTAAAATTACAAACAGACTTCACTTTACAAATTGTATCAAATAGTGGGAGAGCTGCAGCCGGGAAAAGCAAATTAACAGATGTTGGTGGATATTTTATTTTAAAATGTATTTCTCAGATACAGCTAAGGAAAAAAGTATATGGTACAAAGTAAATCACAATCAGTGAAGTTATTCTGTAGTTAACAGGCTTTCTTAAAAACACAGTTCTACAAAATTGACCCCTAAAATCGAAAACAAGTGTTCAGGCCATCGATCCTAAATATTTTGGACACGCTGTTTTTAATGACGTACCCAGTTATTTTCATTAATGGGTCAGTTTTTTTTTTTAATTCATTTAAGTTTTGCATGTTCTAACAAAGTTTTTTATGCATAAAATTTTAAAAATAATATATTTTTTCTTAATTTTTCATGGTAAATACTGATAAGACCTTCGGCAACATTTGGGTATAAATATACAGCATTAGCAAGTAAATCCGCTTTTACAATATTTTACTATTTTTGGTAAATTTACCATCCCATTTCGCAAATGATGAAACCGTTTTTGTGCATAAGCAAAAAGACAAATCTGAAGAATTATTTCCTGTAAAAAAGAAAAAAAAATTGGTTCATGGGCAAAATGTTTATGGCAGCATAGCGAATCAGGACGACCTATGAACTCATCTTTTAGTCTTATAGATAAATAGCTTAACAAATTACGTGTACCAAAATGCAGCCAAAAAAAGATAACATTTTGCGAAAGTTAGTTTAATAAAAACTTTCACTACAGTGTATGTCTTTCAAATACTTTCAAATTTTATTTTGAAAATGTTCATATGAACTATTTATTTTAAAAGTGGTATGAGTCAATTTATTTTTAAAATAAGATATAAATAATTTTTGCATTTCATGGTTTTTGAAACTGAAAATTACAACTTTTGTATAATATTTTTATACACATCTCATCAGTGGACTTTAAATTACTTATACTTAATAAAATTACATATTTATTGCGAAAATCCATGTTTTTTCAGTGTTGAATGGACTCATAGCACTTACAAAATAAAAACTTTAAAGAATAGTTGTACATAAACTTACTAGTTTTATTGTAAATTTTATAAAAAAATGTAGCAATGGCGGATTTGTTTACATGGTTAGTTTATTTATTTTAATAAAAATAAATCGTTATATCAGTAAATTTGATATAACCGGTGTTCGTTATATCCGATCTAGTCTGTAATATATTATTATATACTATACTAAACGAACGATGAACTCATAGGTTACAATTGCTAGCTATGCTGTCATATAAATTTTAGGCACATTTAGCATTTTTCCCATAAACCGCACTTTGTTTTTTACATAATCTGAAATAGTCGTTCAGATTTCACTTTCTATCTATGCACAAAAATGCTGAAATTCTGAAATTAGATAAAAAAAACTCTATATTTGTGAAAAAATAGTGAAATATAGTAAAAACTGAGAAAAAACGAGGATTTAATTGTTAAGGCTGCACATTTATTAACCAAATTTAATACTACAATGTTGCTAAAGAAATTATCGGCATTTGCCATAAAAATCTTACAAGAAAACTATACAGTGGTGAATCCTCAGATTTAAATAAAACTAGCATATGTTGTAAAGGACAACAAAATATTACAAACGTATTTTTTTTATGTGCGCAATCTCAAGTTTAGGGCTTAAAAAGCGAGGCCAAAATTACCCAATTTGACGTTTTTTAATATATTTCTTGCATAAGTTATAAAACTATAGTCAAATTGAATTAATGAAAGGCATTTAAGAGACGCACATGATGTACATATGCATGCCCGAACATTTTAGTTATTCAAAAAACAAATTTTCGAATACGACATTTATATGGCTTGAGTTCAAATTAGCACCTACTAATGCTTATTTAATTTAATCGAGGGGGTGTATTTGCTTTTTTCAATTTTCGTAATCGTTCGGCTGTAACACGACATTTCCCTAAGAGTTTTAATAATCCATTTTTTAAAGATTTCAAATAAGTGGCAAGTTTAAGTTTCATTAAAGTGCGCCTCGGTAGGCTAGTTGGTAGCGTGCTGGCTTATCAGTGCGGAGGTCGTGGGTTCGATTCCCACCAGAGGCACTGGTCTGTTTTCGCTACAACGCGCCGAAGGCCATAGTAGCTAGTGCTCGGTTAGGGTAATAGTATATAATTTGTAATTATATGATTATTAATTTATAAAAAAAAAAAAAAAAAAAGTTTCATTAAAATCTGAGGATTTACCACTGTGTAGTCCTTGTTAGATGAAATATCTTATTCTTAAAATTGTGTGTATACAATATTTTGTTAAAACATGCAAAGCTTTAATGCAATTTTGCGAAAAATCTGGCCCAAAAGTGAATAAACTGGGTACGACATTAAAATTAGGTTCAATGGTCGGTACTCTTGTTTTATTTTTTGAGCGGCGCAGTGAAATTATTTATGTTTATTATTTGTTATATATATTTTAAAAATACTGAAAAAATAACTGTTAAAAAACAGTAGTTTTTACCAATTTTGGCAGTTGTTTCAGAAGTTGTGGAGTAAAAAAGTTTTCAGTTGTTTTTACGACAATGTTGGTTATTTTTACAGCATTTGTCATTTATAATATCAAAATTTTTAGTTATTTTTACGATACTTAACTTTGTTGCCTTTTTAACTGAATTTACTGTAGCTTTAACTGTCATTTTCAGTATATTCTACAGTCAAATATTTTTGAGTGAGGTTATCACCATACTTTCCTAGAATATGGAATACTTTTGGGTATAAAGTGGTTTGTTAAAATTTCTTACATCCAGGAGAAACTGAAAAATGGATTATGGATTTTATGCCGAACTTTTATTTAACTGTTTTATTGGTTGCATTTAAAGTTTAAATCGATTCTGAATTGAAAAAGTGTGGGTAAAATTTTAATTTCACCTAAATGATCCTTGAGTTCAATAGACTATAATAGACGAAATGACTTTAAAAAGAGGTTTTTATAAATACTTTCGTCTGAAATATGTAAATAAATATACAGGTAATAAATACAAAGCAGTTTTTCTTAATAAACTTATTTATTATTATTTTCTTTAGCTTCTTTTTCCATGTTCCTCCATTGACATAAAAATAGTTTTTCTTTAAAAAAAAAAAATTAGTGAAGTCAGCTAAATTTTAGTCAGGAGTGTTTGCAAATAAAATGGCTAATGTCAGCAATATATTTTGCTGAAAATCCGCGAGCTGATTTTTAGCAACAAAATTAGTAGATTCAGCAAAACTTTTGCTATCACTTGGTTGATTAAATATTAAAAACTTTTTACTAAAAGCAAACAAAATTTTTGTCAAATATTAGTAGAGTGGAAAAAACTCTGAAAGTCTTAAACATTTTTTGTGATTCTTTTAAAAATAATTCACAACACGTCACAAAATATACCAATGTTCAACTCCCACATTGACGACATGATTTAATTTAATATTTGCAAATAATTTATTTTACGTCAATGGTTGTCTAAATGATGGCATCTTTTAAAGGAAGACAAATGCCGTAGATAATTCTAGAAAGGAAACGTAAAAATATAACATATAGTGTACAACTCTTTTTTCCAATAAGAAAAAGGAAACATAAAAAATTAGCTAAGATGTATGTCCTTGTCTCTTGCTTGACTCTGTCTACCTGAACGTATATCTGTTTGCAATTCGACCAACATTGCACTAATAATCGCTGCAAACAGTTAGTCTACAAATACAAATTTAATCTTTATTAAATTTAAATGTTTTGTTTTATTTTGCCTTTAATTTAATTAATAGACAATTACTTTGACAAGCCGGAGACAATACAAATTTTAAGTTGTTTCTATTCACAATTTTGTTTTATGTATGAAAAACAGATACAAAAATCATCCATGATTGATATTTTTATATGTCTTAAAAGAGTTTCACTTTTTAGTCTCATTTTCCTCGTCTCTACTACATCTTGACTTTCCGCGACATCTACTTAATTCTGCTTATATTTACCAATCTGGTTGCCGTCCACACTATTATTGTGATTATCAGCTTAATTTTTTTTTTGCAAAATAAATTAGTAAAACATTAGTAAAATATTAGTAAAAAAATTAGTTCAAAACAGTTAAGTGCTGAATAAGTAAAACTAATATTTTAGCTGAAAACATAATTTTTGCAAAAAAAAAACTAGTATACTATTACAAGACGTTCTGCTAACTTTTCTACTAACTTATTTTTTGAGTTCCCTATAAGTGGAAGATAAAATATTTTTAAATAAACACTTGTACCATATATTTATTTCTTTATCTGTAGTGTAAATGCATTCGTAGAGTACCCAATAGCAAATAGCGATGAGTTAATTTTTTTTTTTAATTTACAACAATACTCAATTAGAAACTACATGTTTTTATTTTTTGTGTAAATAAATTTTTACCTTCTACTACAAAATAAGCAAATAGAGGAAAAATGCTCTACATATGTACACTCATAAAAAAAAGCCTGTACAAATAGTAGAAAATGCAGCTAACCACAGAAAATAGTACCTGAATTTTGGGCCAGCAGAATTTTCAATGTAGTTGAGAATCACAGTCTGCTAAATTTAGGTAACCTAAATTTTAGAAGAACTAAATTTAAGTTGACAGTTGTAGTTAAATTAACTAAGAATTTAGATAAATTAACAGTATTTAAAAAAAAATAAATTTGTATAAAAATATTTTTTTTTATTAAATTTAGATTTTTGCAAAATTTTTCTTTAACTCAAAAATTTTCTTTAGACTTCTGAAACAGTCAGAAAAATACAAACGGACCACCCTTGGCAACGCACTTTAGCAAGTGATGCAAGTGCTGGCAACAAGTGCTTTCCCAATTCCAAAATGAGAAAATCATAAGACAAATGGTCCGTATGTTCAAAAAGAGTCTGACAAGCACTGGGGAAACAAAATTTTTAACGTTGGGAAAACAAACAAAAAAAAGTTGGTCTTTAAAGAGTTTTTCCAGAAAAAAAAAAAAAACAATTTTATATGACGATAATATTAAAAAGTATTAAAAAATAACAACAAAAATGTTTGTCTGAAACCAGGCCCGAACTCGGAAACTTCCGACTACAAACTTATGTAAACAAAGCATCATAATTTTTAAAAAATAAATTATTTACCAGTGGTTAGACTTTTGAACCGTAGGTCATTTTTGACTGGATAGCACTGTGAACATTTTCTCCCAACGTTGGCTTAGTGCTCTCAGCCAATTATTTGGCAATGATTTTTTTTGTAGACCACTGAAATTATTGTAAAACAAATAGTGGAAAACATTTTTTTTTGGAAACGCTTATAAAGCATATTAAACAAGTGTTCTCTCAGTAGTTTATTTACAATTCATTAGTTAGCCAGTGGTATATCAGTGCTTGATTTTTTTACAACTGGCAGTTTCTTACAGGGTAACGACATATTTTTTGATTTTTAGTAATGATATGTCAATATTTTGAATCTACATATAAAGTACATAGTTAGATTCGTAATGACAATTGTACTGCTTTTCTACACTGGGTATCTTATATATTTAATAAGAAAACGGGATCTTAAGATCAATTTACAAACCAAAAAAAAAAGTGCTCTATAGTGATATGTGCAAAAAATGTAGCACTTATTCTAGCGCTTTGAACCCCCCACCATATAGCACTTTTCAGCCCTATTTTTTTCATCGATCTAGCATTTTTAAACATTTAAAGTATTGCAACACTGCCGTCACTTACAATGTAGAGAAATTCAAATCAAATATTTATAAGCACTACTCCCTCTTTCCTCCTTCCCCTAACTTATTTTCCTAATATCAACACAATGCACTGCATTAGTAGGGGCCATCCCCTGAGTGTTGGTCTAACGTAGAAAAAGAAAAAACATATTACCCTTAACAAAAATTGCAACAAATTCTGTGTTTTTCGTAAACTATGATGTACGAGTATATTTGTGAATTTGCATTAGCTCAAAATGATGCACGCGAACGGATTTAAGTTTCTTATATCTATTATTGAAAGTGTACAAAACGTCATGGAAAAGTTTTTAAAATTTTTTTGACAATTATTCATCTTGACCGTGTTTATAAACATAAATTGAACTCAAAGAAGCACAAAAAAGACACTTTTTTTTTAACTGCCCAATCTCACGTTTAAGGGTTAAAAAGCATTTGTATAAAAACTTGTTTTTGTATGAAAACTTGTATTTAGTTTACGAAAACTAGGTTTATTTGTACGCAGGTTTAAAGTAATCAATAAAACAATAATATTGATACCCATATTTCCTATATAGTGCGCCCAGAGTTGCCACACTTTTGAATTATATGAAATATAGGGGAAAAGGGCCCTTCGGGAAAAGACGCATAAAAACCGAACGGTTTCGAATATAGAAAAAAGCACAGACAACCCCTCGATTAAATTAAATAGGTATTGCAATGCATTATTTTTAGCTTAATACAACTAAAATTAATTAGTAACACGACAAATTTAATGTTACTTAAAATACATTTTTAATAGAAAGAGTAGTAACACCTCAACATGAGATTGGGCAGCTAAAAAAAAACACGGGTCCCTTAAATTTCTATTCTCTACAACATATCTGAAGTTCATTTAGATCTTCCGGTCCGGGTCGGGATACCTAAATTGTCAGTGTTGTCAGGTTTAACGATTTACCAAAAATAACTAAATGACAATTTTTTGAGAATAGTTTAATTTGACAGCAATTAATGTTAAACGCAAAAAAATTATTTCAGATTATAGACGTTTTTTAAAAAAAGTAAATTTTGTAAAAAGTTAATACCTTAGTACCTTTTCCCAAAAAAAAGTACCTTTCATTAAAAAAAGGTACCATTAATTAAAAAAGTGCCTTTTATTAAATGACCACCTTTTATTAAGAAATAAAAAAATATCTGAAAATGTAATTTTTAAGTAGAGCTATATTTAAAAAATTAATGTTTGCACTTGTACTATACATATTGACTACATAAATTACACAACAATTTTTTAGTTTTTGTTTTCAAAGTATTTTGGTTAAATTTATATTTATTTCTATTACTAATTGTTCTAATAAAAAACCATAAAACAAAAACTACAAATCATGTATAATAAAACAAAAAATATTTTAAAAATATTTTGGCAACAATTTAAATGTTCCTTTTTTAATGCCAAAAAAAAAACTGCTTTTAAATAATGACATCTACTAGTAATTGAAACTAAAAAATACTTAAGAAATAAATCATGTGATATATTTTATTGGACTTTTTTTAAGAAATTTAAAAAAAAAATATGCAATTTTTTGTTTTAAAAGTTTAGGAAAACAAATTTTTTAATTCATTTAATTTTTTATAATCAATATATAAACTCTTTTAACACTATGACACTTTTAATTTAATAAAAAAAAACTGTAACTCCCCTGGTTTCAAATTTCCTTTTTGCTTAAAATAAACTTAACATTGTGTCGAAGGCAAAAAAAAAAAAACAATTTTCTACACCAATAAAGAGAATTAGAAATAAAATTAAAACTACCCGACCAAAAAAGTTTCAATATAATCACATATGATTATATATAGTATCACATATAACCATGAGATCAGATGAGATGTGATTCATCTGATCTCATGGGATCTAATCACATATAGTTTGATCCGAAAAATGGCTCTATATTGCTTATAGCAGACTTGGGCGACGTCAATTACATTTCAAAATCATTCAATTTTTTATATCATTAATAATTTCAAGCCTACGTTCACATTTGTGGGCTTAAACGTTTGCCTGCAAACTTTTCAATTTTGTCAACACCAGATATGGGACATAGTACTAATATTTGTTTATTTAATAACAGGCCAATTACTTTTTTATGTCTAATTACATGTAATTGAGTAATTACCCTGTAATTAAATACCCATATGTTGTCACTAATCCCCATGTTTGGTATTAAAAATTTTACAAATCTCCCCAGGAAAGCTTATAAGCTTAGGGGCTTATGTCTAAAATTATTAAAGATATGGAAAAATTTCAAAAGTGAATGATTGTGAAATGTAATTGACGTCGCCCAAGTCTGGCCTATAGTGCAAGTAAGAAACTATTTCATTTTTAAAATTTAGCATTTCGAATCCATTACGCATTTTATAAGGATTGGGTATTTCATTTGTTTAAACCAGCCGTTTCCAACGCTCTCTGCTATGAACACCAAAACACGTATTTTCGTTTTCGACTGTCAAATACCATACAAATTTTAAAGTGAAAACTTGCAAAAAACGAAAATATGGTCAATATGAACGTAGTATAACACAAAATTTGGTTTATAAAGCGTGTTTTTATAGAGGTATATAACTTTGAAATGGAATAAAACAAAGATGAATTTTTTTAATTGACATGAAATTTACTTTATTCAAAAGATAATCTTCTGGCATTATAATTTAAATATGACTTCTGGCATATGACCGTGTCCGTGGCTTGCTCGGACGTAGTCTAATCTGAAGGTTCAATTTTCGATGACTTTTTCCAACATTTGTGGCCGTATATTGGCAATAACGCTTCGAATGTTGTCCTATAAGTGGTCAATCTTTTCGGGCTTATCGGCGTAGACTAGAGACTTCACATATCCCTACAGAAAATAGTCCAGCGGCGTTAAGTCGCACGATCTTGGAGGCAAATTCACGGGTTCGAAACGTAAAACTATGCGGTTACCAAACGTTTTTTTTTCAATAAATCAATTGTGGCACGAGCTGTGTGACATGTTGCGCCGTCTTGTTGAAACCACAGTTCCTGCACATCATGGTTGTTCAATTGATGAACGAAAAAGTCATTGACTGCAACGTTGTGACCAGCATAGTTTTTAAATAAGTAGTAAGTCAGTTTTTCTGGATGTAACGGTGTCTCAACATATACTTGACTTTGTTTATTGACGTATCCATTTAACCAAAAGTGAGCTTCCGTAAAATTGACGTAGTGCGAGATACGTATTTCGAACACAACCATGATTTTCAAAATAAATTTGCACAATTTAGAAGCGTTGTTCAGGCTTCAGTCTATTCATGTGGGAATGCCAAACTAAACTAAACATATATCACTTGACAGCTGACAAAATGGCCACCAGTTAAAAAAGTGTTGCCAACTTAAAGTTATATACCTGTATAAAAAACACCCTTTATATACTAAAACATATGCATTAAGAAAACCTCTAAAAAATCAATGCCAATTGGCATATTAAATATAACAAATGTTAAGAACATTGGTTCTTCTTTAGTCTATATATTCGTTGGTTTAAAACCTAATAACTACAACGTTATTTTTAGTAATTAATTAAAAAATATTAATAATTGAACAGTTCATGCGAATAAGGACGAATAGACCACTTTTTCGCAAACACGTTTTTTTGCATAAATGCATTTTATTAGCAGAGCCCTACAATCCTATGCAGAAATTTTGACTTTTAAGGCTAAAAAAATTACTGAAAGTGTAATAATTCGTATATTTTTATATTTTTGTTTAAATTGGAAGTGAACTAACGCACAATTTTGATTAAATACAACACAAAAATATACAAAAATTTTAGTTTCGGTAACAATGTGTTAAAAGAACATTACGAGGAACAAACCACACTTATTATATTGGCAAAAAATGTTACCGTTCTTGAGTTATAAGACTTTAAAGTGTGGAAAGCAAAAAGGGCGAATATCCATCCTTAACAAAATTTTATTTAAAAATTATTTAGCTGCGAGTTTAAAATTGATATTAGCTAAAATTTGAAATTGTACACAAAAAAAAAAACAATCTTAGCACATACAAACAAATTAACCAGATTTGCAAAAAAAAAATCTTCAGTGTAACCGCGTAATTAAAATCATATAACCACGAATACATGGTCTAAGCATATTTTAACCGTCTTTTGAATTATTTTATTTCGTAAAGACCTCCCTTGTTAGTTATTATCATTGAGCTACATAGATTTTGAAAACCAAAAATTTTAGGAACAGTTAAAAATGAATAAGTAACACATAAGGGTTTAACAGATTAATCTGGACAAACTATTTTGTTGGTATTTTATTGTGAGTATTTAGAAAATCCATCAATAAAGTTCAGTTTTTTTTTTAATGTTATAATGCAAAGAAGGGTTAATATTATAATTCTTAAAAATTAATTTAGTGTCATTTAGTGTTAATACTGCATCCAATGTCAGGAATAAAAAACAAAAATTTTTTCATGTCCTTTTATGTTACGTCGTAATATGCAGTCAAGGGTTAATATTATAATTCCTAAAAATGTATTTAGTGTCATAAAGCATTACTACTGCATCAAATGGCAGGAATATTAAAAAAAAATTAACAAAAAAAAATTTTTTTCCATGTCCTTGTAATCCTTAAAAAGTGTATGCTTGAAGTCCTTAAAGTGTTACAAACAAATACCAACCATAGTTCGTCAAGTTTTGCAAGTCTCATGAAAATGTAGTCAAAATCTGCTGCAAAATAACACATTTTTATTCAAATTTCAATACATTTTTTTGGATATTCGCCCTTTTTCCATTTAAGCAAAAATTGAAGTCCACTTTTTGGCAAGTTCTCTTTCGAATACCTTACTAAAATTTCGTATACAATTAGATGTAACTTAAATCTTTAAGCTAATACTAAAAAGTTGACAAAAATATTATTTTTTAACCGTTTCCTGCGTTTTTATTGTCCCCTGTAAAATTCTACAAATGGTCTATTCGTCTTTATTCACATGAACTGTTCAATTGTTAAAAAAACAAAAAACCGTAGGTTTTCTTATTTTTTTTTTCAGTAAATTTTGAAACTCATTTATATACTAATTATAAAGGGTGCTAAAAAATATATAAAAGTGATAACATTTTTTTCATTAAATTTTAATATACATAAATATATATTATACATACTATGTTTTGCCATATATATTTATATATAAAAGTGATGGAATTATTTTAGATTAATTGAACCATATGCACTTACATATTATCGTATATGGTAGAATATGTGTTCTATTTCATATGATCAGATATTCAAGCTATGCTTATATATAACATATCGCAAACCCAGTTCAAAAGTGACTCAACTCAAAATTTTAATTTTTCGGTTTTATATGCTTAAACTATGCGGGCGTCTTTGGACCAGGCTTCCAGCGTGCTTTACCTATGGGAAAATATCAGTCCATTTTTCAGGCGGATATTTGGGCCATCTGTGTCTGTGCAGGGGAATGCCTGCGAAGGGGAACTCACAGATCTCGCATCTACATTCTTTCTGACAGTCAGGCTGCACTGAGGGCCTTAATGGCTTATAAGGTGTCGTCCGGGTTGGTCATGGAATGCATTCAGACTCTCAATAGGCTCGGTACGGGCAACTCTCTAACCTTGGGGTGGATTCCTGGTCATGAGGGGCATGAGGGCAACGAGAGAGAAGATTGTCTTGCCAACCGAGGGGCCCGAAGGCCCTTTATTGGTCCTGAACCATTCTGTGGAATACGTGCGGGGTATGTTAGGGAAAGGCTCAGGGCATGGAGAGAGTCTGAATTCTCTGGTTACTGGGAAAACTCTCCTGGTCAGCGCCAGGCTAAAAGATTGATCTCTTTTTCCAGTAGGTGGTCCAGGCGACTCTTGTCGCTTGAAAGGGGGGGTTTGAGGACCCCGGCGTCGTACTTAACTGGACACTGTAATCTCAGATACCATCTGCACAAGAAGGGTCAATCGGACACGGATATGAGTAGGTTTTGTGAGATCGTGTCTGAGACCTCGGAGCATGTTCTCTGCGAATGTCCCACACACAAAAAAATATTTCTTAAATTGCGCCAAGTAAACATTTTGTTGAATAAAAAAACATAATCAATTACTTTTTTAATTGACTCAATTACTTTTTTAATTGACTCAATTAAAAAGTAATCAATATTTTAAATAATATTGATTACTTTTAATAAACAAAAATATTGATTACTTTTTAATTGAATCAATTAAAAAAGTAATTGATTATTTTTTTTTATTCAACAAAATGTTTACTTGGCGAAATTTTTTTTTTCTGTGCAGGCTTTGTGATAGGAGACTTAGGATTCTAGGTGATCGCTTCATTTCGCCTTCCGACATCGCGAACATTTTGCCTAATAGGATAATTGGCTTTATAGGTAGCTTAAAAATTGGTATAATATAAAATTGGTATAAAGTTGCAAATGTTTTTTTTCGATTGCTGAAAAATGAAAAATTTCGAGTTGAGTCACTTTTGTACTAGGTGTGCGATATGATACAATGATATATGAAGATATATTACACCATATTAATTTTTTTTTATAAACTAAGTGTATAACATATATCGTAATATATTGCAATATATTGTATACGAGTATACAGCAACTTTTATCATCGGGTACTGCAATAGACAGCAGTGTAAAAACACACCCTTCCTGTAGTTTATTTTATTTTATTTTGTCACAAGTTAAGTTTGATGTTTGTTTTTGTGATATATAGATGTTGTTACTAAAATTTTATATTTCTTTTTATACAATTTTATTAAGCTTCAAAGTTTCAATGATTGCCATCATTTCTAGTTGTTGGCAATTTCCGTTTATTTTCCTCGTTATTTGCTAAAACTTTTTTTTTCAAACCATTGACTGTGTTTTGACTGACAACAACAATCAACATAAGTATACGTTAGTGTTTTTGCTTGTAGTTTAACTTCATGGTGAAAAAAAGATAATATACATTCCATATCAACGAACCATCGAAACAACCACCATCAAAAACACCAGCACCACCAATACCAACGCAATAATTTACAAAGATCTAATAAGCAGCATCTTCATCTTAGGAATATCACATAAATGACACATAACGGTACTCTTTCGTTTTCTTTTTTCTAAATACCCACCATAAACACGGTTGACAACCTTTTCAATTACATTTACTACTTAACACACATACATACACACATACACGCATTTCATTAAAACCAGAGCTTAAAAAGGATATATTCATTAATGATTAAGAGTAAAGCCATAATTAGAAAATAATATGTATACTCATTAGGGTGTTCCTTAAAAATTAGATTTGTCATTACACCCCCCAGTTACATTACAAATGGATCCAAATGAAAGAAATCATTTACTTTTTTTGTAAAACGTTAATCTGTGCCGAAAGTTGGCAGAAAATGGCCCATTTTGCAAAAAAAAAAAAGTGTATTCCTGAGTAAAAACGTTTACATATAGTCATGCATTATTTTATAGAAATATATATGTTATTGCATGCTATTATATGTAAATAGATATGTTTATATATAAAGTTTTTTTCTCTAATTTTTTTAATACGATACCACATATAGTTATATCCTATTACATATCGACCAATATATACTCGTCTAGTATTCAAACAATTTATTTATTTTGGATAAAACGATATCTTGACCTATACATAGTTATAGGCAAAGATATATCGCTACATACCAAAAAAATGTAATCTTTGATATAAAACTATATATTAGCGCATTTAAAGCCCGATGGCTTAAAAAAGCTACTGTGGGTACTCACCGTTCTGCTTACTAAGTAAATGATCTGCCGACTGAATAAATTGCTGGCTAATAGCAAAGTTATATTTTGGGTGTGGGTGTGTTTAAATGCAATAGAAAAAATAAAACAAAACAAAACAAAAACTCCAAAGAAATAAATCCCAATTTAATATGGAAAATTTTTGGGAGTTATTTCATTTTTATTTGGGAGTTATTTCATTTGGGAGTTATTTCACGGTACCACAAAGAAATAATAGAAAAAATGGTAAATAAATAAACAATTACACTACGAATGCAAAATAGAATTAAAGTGCAGTGATATGCCTTCGATTGACCTGGAACGGATAAGGTCCTTTGAGGCAATTGATTTGATGTTTTGCTATCTTTGCAATTTTAATTATGTATATAAGCCATTCCCATATTGTTTAACTTTAATTTTATGGCACATTCATAGGATTTTACGTGATAACCAACCAATATTTAGGTACGTCAAATTCATTTGTATCAATCACTTTTTACAAGGGGCTCATAAGTTATGGCGACTAAAGTTTTAAATTTAAAAATAAATTAAAAATTACATTTTTGATTGTTTGCAGAAAAATTTCACATATGTATAACATTGTTTTATATTTTTTGGCGTTTTCATTTAAATTTACTTCCTTATTTTGTGATATTCAAAAAATCGTGGTCAAATTCTATGGTGTTTCAAAATATTTAATTTTTCAATAAAAATCGCGGTTTACGAGATATAAAAATATAAAATTTGTTTTAGAGATTATATTTGAATTTGGTGTAATCAGTTGAAGAGAAAATATAAATTCCAACTAACAAGGGGGAGTTCTCTCCGATCTTAATGAAATTTGTATATGTGATTGAGAAAGCAAAATAAGGGATATATCTTCTGTGTTAAAAGCGTTAAAAGGTGGGTCAAATTTAATAGGCATTAACATACATATATGTTAGCTTAATCCTACTAGGATTCTATAGCAAAACGTTTTTCACTTAAATCATATTTTTTTAATAACCAAAATACTTAAAAGTTATCGGGCATTTTTCGTATACCAGTTAATGCGTCTCCAAAAGTTCTTTCATTTGCCACTCCATTTGTCTAAAATTTCTCTAAAACATACAGCCCATATTGACAACATAAACCAATCGGTGTTTTCAAATACTAATTCCATATGCCCGGCACAAAAAAAAAACATCAACAATTTGAAAACTAAAAAAATATATAAAAATTCCGAAAGTTATTAAAAAAAATATCAGTTTCATAAGATTTTAACCCTTTTTACATAATCCCTTATAGGAAATTTTAAAAAGAAAATGTTTAACAGCTGTTAAAACTAAATATTTAACTAACAACGGAGGTATCCTGAGGCGGACCCTCAGATCGCAATGAAACTTGGATATGTTTTAGAGAAGAAAACATAAGTAACACTTATATATTTTTTAGCTGCCCTATCTCATATTAAAGGGTTAACATTTTTCAAAGTGGCCCAAATGCGTTCAAAAAATTCTGAACTTCTTAAAGATGTTTTCATACAAAAATGTTGTAATTTATTACCGCCCCTTTTTAAACTCTAAATGTGCTATCGCGCACCAAAAAAAAAAATACGTGTCTAATATTTGTTGCCCCCAACAACATATCCAAAATTCATTAAAATCTGCGGATACGCCACTGTGTATCTTCCTTGTAATTTGTGTTAATTATACTGAGTAATCAATTACACAAAAATAATAATACTAGAGTCTGCTGTTCGGTTTTAACCGAAACCTCGGTTTTTCAAGCCACAAAACCGAAGCCGACAAGAATAAGTCGCTTTTCAATAAATACTTTAATTAAAAAATTAAACTGTTCACTAATTTAAAAGCATAATTTTGGTCAAAGCCCTTTATAATTTTTTTTTTTTGTCAAAATTACAGGGTTTTTCATATTAAATTTCAACTCGTTATACCAAAACCCCACAAATACACATGAAATTGCATGTTATTGAATAGTGAATTTCGAAGAGGGCCCAGTTCCTTTTATTTTAAAACTTTGGTGTGAAAAACCATTTCCTGTATAATTACGGTGAAGGTTATAAATTATGTATCTCTTTTACGACACACAACAATGAAATGACTCCTAAATCATTATCGTTCCATACGACTAATGAAAAAGTTTTATTAAAAATGGTTTCAACTATCAAGCTTTAGTTTAGTGAAAAAATTTCATTAAAACTCGTCCGGTTAATTATTTTTCCAACAACTGCTTTTGTATACGACGTTGAACTTTTGTTTTTTATCAATTTATCTGTTAAAGGGTCGTCAGATTAGTGTCTTCAGATTAGCGTAATCGGATTATTAGTTTGTTTACAAATGGGCTTTGAACAAAAAGTGAGGGTAAAAAAAGTAAAATCTTAAATTTCTCACAACAGAAAATTTGCATAATTGCCCAGAACTCAGAAAAATCAAATGATATTAAGATTATTTTAAAATTATTGATGAAGTCTTTGAACTGGTCTGCTCCTAGCATTTATTATACTAAAGATACCAAAAAAAAAAAAAAAAAAAAAAAAAAACTATATTAATCACTTTTTGTTCAGACTCCATTTGTAAGCCAATAGGTTAAATATTTTGCATACATAATCTGACAACCTTCTTAAAGATAATTTGATAAGAAAAATAATGTCTGTGTTGTATATAAAACCAGTTGAAAATGCATGTCGGGTTTTTTTCGATCATACTCCTTATATCATACGAAAGAAGATTTAATAAGCTTTCCAACAACAGTTTCTTCCGAACAGATAAGTAATTTTTGGGATATTAAAACTTAAAAAATTTAACTTCTAAGCCTTACTGACAACAAAATAAAATTATCGACTCAGCTCACGTATCTAAATCATTTCTTAATTTTATATCAAAATCGGTGAGGTGCCCCTAAAATAAAGACTGGGACAATTTTTAAAATTTTGATTGGCCGCGAAACAAAAAAGCGCTACCTATATTTTGTATCGTTTTTGTTGGAGAATAGTCAGGCTCGCACCGAGCATTATTGATCCCTCTTTATTAACAAAAATAAAACTTTGGCAACCAGAAATTAACTTTAAACTATGATGCTGATGCTGGAAAACAAACTCAAGCAAAGTAATTGTTATAAAAGCTCAATACATATTTTCAAATGTCAAAGTTCATATGTATGTGCACAATATTATCCCTAGCAATACCACTAAAACCCTTCAATTTTAACTATGCATTCAAAATTGCATACGCCAATAGAACAGAACGAATACACAATTGTACTACGTATTATATTGAGTCAGCTGCAACGAATATTATATACCACTTAAGATTCTTTTAGGAGTATATACTAACAATTACACAGTGCAGATTTATAAAAAAAAAAATAAAATAAAAAATATGTTGGTAATATACGTTTGTTTGGAAAACATATCCATTTCCCATGTTTCTAATATAACATGTTTTTATATACATCAAGATTATTTTTATGTTTTTTTTTTTAATTTATAACGAGCTTCCAACCTCTGTATATTTACAATAATAAAGCAAATCAAACATATTAGCTAGGTTGATACTAGTATTAAGATCTGGCTAAAGATCTCATCAGAACCCAAAGTTTTAGAAAAGCTAGATCCTCCAGAATAGGTAGAGCTTTAACAAAAAACCTATTAATTGTCAATTTTGCTCCATTCTTCTCTTCTTAGTAATCAATTAATATTACAAAAAAACCGGAATATAAACGAAATCGCGGCTTTTTCAATTTTTCAAACCCGAAACCTCGGGTTTAAAATTTGTCGATTTTTAGAAAACTCTACATAACACCAATAAAAATAGGAAATTTTGTATCAAAAAATCGCTAGTTCTAAATATACTTTAAATGGGTCTTGAGGGCGCCACATATATTGGATCATGAAATACAATCCATTTATAAAATACTGAGAAAATTTTTTTCCATTTAATGTTTGCACACTTATGTTATGTTATTAGGCGTACCGGTTTTAGGGCTTGGCGGGACACAGATAGAAAAAAATATTTTCCAGCAAGGGTCATATTTTGTTTTGTTTTTTTTTTCTCGGGATGCGCAAATAAGAAATTTTTTGCTAAATTTTATTTTCACAATGATTTCATTCATTTGAATATTTATTCATAACCATCATGAGGTCTCCTTTCCTTTTTTTTATCGTTATTCTACTTTGCCAGTGTTACTTTTTGCTATTTTCATCTGTTTTGATAATAAAACAAATAGAATTTATGATATTTTATCAAAGTTAAAAACATTTTAATATAAATACTAGAGTTCGTCAGAAAAGTGTAACATTTCTTTGTTTTTGGGATATGTCTCTTTTTAAAATGTTTTTGCATAAATAACAAAAACTAGTGTTGTTATTTTTTAAAATTCCAACTGTGCGCGGCGGCCAAAAATGGTAATTTAGGGTGACTTTTCCCACAGAGCAAAAAGAGCTTGATTTATATGAAATTTGAATTCCCCTTTCGATTCTATCGAAAAAATTATTTTTAAAAAATTTTTCCCCGTTTTTAAAGTCCACCATTTGGGAAATAGCGCGGTCGGAAAAAATAATTTTTTTTCAAGAAACTTATAACGCATTTTTTATGACACACAATCAAAAAGCACTTTTAGCGGAGAAAAATGGTGCAAAAATTTTCGCTTTATTGTAACCCAGTAATGCCTATACTATGCATGAAAAAATCTTAAAATATGCACTGAAAACTATAGAAATATGCACTTATTATTTTTTTTTTTTTTAATGTTAATTTTATTCACAATTTTCATCTAAAAGTCTTAACTAGGATTTTGATAATTTCGAAGAAAATTAAAGAAAACCGTGAAAAGGCATTTTAAATTAATTATTTTTCATGTTTTAAATTTTAAATTTAATTTGTATTGTTTTATGTATTCTCTGCATATGTTGTTAAAATCACCTTAAAAAAATACAATTACATTAAAAGTGACTTTGAGAAAAGCTAAGGAAAATACAATAAAAACATGCATTTTAAGCAAAAAATCCAATAAAAACATGCATTTAATGAAAAATAAGTAAAAATATGCATTTAAAGCAAAATTTGCAAATATATACATTTATCGCAAAATATGCAAAAATATGCACTAACAAATCGATGCCATTTTAATAAAAATTCTATGATTCGCACAAATATATTGCCTACCCTGTTGTCAGAGTTAAGGGGAAAAAAAGCATTTGCATGAACTTCCAGTCCCTGTTAATAACTTTTTAGCGGTTTGCGAAGGAACGAAAATTTGTGTTCCATTATTCTCATTTACATTGCGTGTGATTGAAAAAATTATTTTTAAAATTTTTTGAATTTTTTTCTTTCGTCAACTCTATTGCCAAAACGGTGCAGTTTAACTTTACCTGGAAAAAAGGTTTTTTTTTATAATTTTTGGCGTAGAATCGAATGTCGAGTTCAAATTTCATATAAACACATCCTTTTTTTGATATGTAGTAAAATATACCTTAAATCAACGTTTTTGGTCACCGCGTTCATGTGGAAGGAATTAAAATTTGAAAGAAATAATTACACCATTTTTTGATTGATACAAAAAAGTGATGATATCCTATAATCAAATACATACGAGCATATAATATAGTTTACACGAATAGTTCTTCGAGTTGGTTTCATTTTATTTCTATTGTCTGACTAACTGACAGACATGTTACCAGTGCTGCCAACCCAATTTGTTCAAAAATCGTCAATTTTTATGAAAACAATCGTCAAAATCGTCATTTTCAGAATGAGAAATTGTCAAAAAATCGCCATTCAATTATGGTGCCCAATTTTTAAAGGCACCGACTTATTTTAAGTGAATTTATCTAACCAAAAGAGTCCAAACAAGTTTTCAATTAAATTTGTTTGAATAATTTGAATTATTATTTTGTTAAAGTTGTTTTAAATAATAATTTTGTCGGAACTCTTCACGGACCAGAGCTGTGAATGAATCATTCATTTTTGAATTAATTCGCGAATCATTCATGCACTGAATTAGTAAAATTTTGAATTAATCCTTTTCGCCAGAAAACGAATTGAATGAAATTTGAATCAATTCATATGCATTTGGTTGGAATGAATTGCAATTCATTTTAAATCAAATGAATTCGGCAAAATGAATTGCAATTCATTTTCAATTCAAATGAGTTTGGCGAAATGAATTGCAATTCATTTCCAATTCATTTGACTTGAATTGATTTTGAATTAATTTAAATGAATTAGAAAAATGAATTGCAATTCTTTTTCAATTCATTTGAATTAATGTAAGTAATACTTGACGAAACAAACTCCAAACACCTAGTTAACTTTGATTTATTGCAATTCATTTTTCATTTCATTAATATGAATTGCAATATTTTTTCTAATTCATTCTAAATCAATGCAATACAAATGAATTGAAAATGAATTGCAATTCATTTCTCTAATTCACTTGAATTAATTCAAAATCAATTCAAGTCAAATGAATTGGAAATGAATTGCAATTCATTTCGCCAAACTCATTTGAATTGAAAATGAATTGCAATTCATTTTGCCGAATTCATTTGAATTGGAAATGAATTCCAATTTATTTTTACCAAATTCATTTGAATTAATTCAAATTTCATTCAATTCTTTTTTTATGTGAAAAGAATTATTCAAAATTCAATTCAAATTCGTAATGAATTGAAATCAAAAATTAATGATTCAGTCACAGCTCTGTCACGGACCCCTTGAATGCTCCTACAGACCCTGGGGGAACCGTTGTACCCCATTAAGGAACCGTTGTTTTAGAAAAATTCGATACAAATTTAAAAATTCTATTAAAATTGCAAATTTTCAAAAATCGTCATTTTCCATAAAATATATTTGGTGAAATCGTCATTTTTTCATATTTTACTTCAAAAATCGTTAAAAATAGAGACACATCGTCAAAGTTGGCAGCGCTGCATGTTACTGTTAAAACGATAAACAGGATAACAACAAAATACTCGTATTATTTTTAGAACGGGTATAACTGCTACTATTTTGCTTTCTATGCGCTAAAGGGAGAATGCGTGTGTGTGTGTGTGTGTGGGTGTGTGTGCCTTAAGGGTACGATGATAATTTGATAAGAATTTTATTTTCTCCTCCACCCCCTTGCTAATGTTGAAAATACTAAAAATAAATTGTGCTGAAAAAAATTAAGTGGTTTCATCATCATCATTATTATGGATACAAAAATTAGGTCAAGGGTATTTAAAGGCAGCAGGAGGTGTTCACTATTTTCACACAGATATATTTGTTGGGTTTTGGTTCTTTTTCATTAAAATGAATTAATAAAATATTATGGACAAAGTTGGTGTGATTTTAAAAATTCCCTTTACTTAAGACACTGTGTATTAAGAAATAAATAATTTAATTCTATAAAATGATTTTGATTTTTTTTTTTTTTTTTTTTGTAAAGAAAATCGAATTCTTTATACATGTTAATTTTCTTGCTGAAAATAATGTTCATTGAACTAGAAACCAGAAGATTTAAATTAAATTAGTTACTTAAGATAAGAGCTACTTCAAAAATTGTCCGCACATGTTGAACCTTATTTTAGATGCCTCGTTTTTCTCAAGGTTTTATGAATTAAGGTAAACTATGGACAGGGTTAAGTAGACTATACTTAAAAACTATGACATGCCAAGTTTTACGTTAAAAATGGACAGGGTTATGTAGAATATACTTAAAAACTATGACATGACAAGTTTCAAGTTAAACAAGAAAAGTCTCAAAAAGATTTCTCTCATCTCAAATCTAAATAAAACAAGGATACGTGATGGAGGAGAAACAAATAAAAGACACGTATTTTTTTTTTGGCGGCCCAATCTCACTTTTAAAGGTTAAAAGCTGAGGCCGAAATACACATATTTTTGTGTGGAAGCATGTGTGAAACTTATGGCGTTTTCTTTTCTGGCAAAAATTTCACATTTCTTTTTTGCACTTTGCCCTCAAATTACCTTTTTGTGTTCTTTTCTAAAATAAGGTAAACACTCTGAGAGGGTGCCGTGTTTCTTTCTGAAAATGTTGCCTTATAAAAGGCAAAAAATGCAACATTTTCTGCCCTCAAAAAATTTACAGGGTGTACATAAAATATCAGAGAAGACAAAAATAAAGGGTGTCCCAAGAAGAGCGCAATTTTTAAATTTTAAATAAAACACAGATATTTAAAAAAAAAATCGTGAAACTTTATTATATCGTAAAGTAGACAGAATGAGGTTATGTATGGAACAATATGTCGTGCAGATGGCCGCCGCGGCTTTGCTGGCATGTACGCGATCTTTTAATGAAATTTTCCATGACTGTTTTGCATGAATGCTGCGGTATTTCATTAATGCAGCGTCCAATTTCCTCTTTTAAGGCTTGAGTCGTCGTCGGCTTATTCGCTTAAGCCATCGACTTCAAAAAACCCCAAAGAAAAAAATCTAGTGGTGTTAAATCGCACGATCTAGGCGGCCAATTCTGATCTCCAAAAGGCGAAATAACACGACCGGGAAATGACTGATGCAGCAATTGAATTGTTTCTCTGGCTGTATGACATGTGGCGCCGTCTTGTTGGAACCACATGCCCTCCACATTTATTTCTTCAATTCTAGGCAAGAAAAAACTGGTTATCATTTCACGATACCGAACACCATTGACTGTTTGCGCTTGACCTGCCTCATTTTCATAAAAGAAAGGTCCAATGATTCCTCCAGCCCAAAAACCACACCACACAGTGACACGTTGAGGATGCATTTGCTTTTCGTGAATCACTCGAGGATTTTCCTCACCCCAAATGCGACAATTCTGCCTATTGACGAAGCCATCAAGATGAAAATGGGCCTCGTCACTGAAGATGATTTTATCGGCAAAATCAGCATTTTCATGTTGTCTCTCCAATACCCAATTAACGAACTCCCTTCGCTGTCCATGCTCAGCTGGCTCCATTTTTACTAACCTCGTACCTTCTACTAGCAAACAATAACAATTGTTCAAATGTCAAACAATGACACTTCGAATGTTGCCAGATTTAAAAATTGCGTTCTTCTTGGGACACCCTTTTTGTTTTTTGCCATTATTTAATTTTAAATTTTTGTGCTTAAAAACAGTTTTTTCTTAAGATTTTTGAGCTTTAAATTAGGTTTCTTCTAAAGGGTCTGCCATCTAACGTTTTTTTTTTCAACTAGTGCTTATTTCGTGAATGGTTAAACTTAGCTCATGTCTGATTTGACAGATAATTAGTTTTATCCTTCCGTTGAACGAATATGGTTGTGTATACGATTGAACAACGCTGGGAAATATTGCGACATCACTTTGAAAATCATGGTAATGTTGCAGAATGTGTGTGGATACGTTGCGTACGGATGGAAGAAGAGAAGCACCGTCAGCTCCGTATGTTCGTTATCTTGTGAAAAAAGTGAAAGAAACTGGCATCCTCATCGATAAACCAAAGCGTGAAAAGCCAAAAACAGTGCGTACATCCGAGAATATTGCTGCTGTGGCAGAAAGTGTGCGTGAGACGCCATCAACATCAATTCATCGATAATGTGCTTAAAAATTGGTAGGATACTGCATGGCCAGCCGAGGCAGCCATTTGAATGAAATTATTTTCCATTATTAACCGGAAGGATTGTACTTTCAAATAAAAAAAGAAATTTGAGAAAATATTCAGTAGTTTTTTTTTATAGCATTTTCAAAAAAAAACAGTTATTTGGCGGACCCTTTATTATTATTCGCTTTAAATGCTTTTTCTCAATATATTTTACTTTTTCGTAAAAAAAGTGTAATGTTTTACTTAGCAAAACTACAAAGTTTTGCTAATTTTTTTGCTTTATTCAAAATTTGTTTGCCATCAACACAATGGATTTTGCCATTTTTTGTCTTGTCTAATAATTGTTTACATAAAATATGATAGGAAATTGTTCAAGTGCTTTGATGTAATAAATATATAATTATATCCAAATGTTGATTGAAAAATTTCCTAGTGTGGCTCTGTACAGGCCATTCAGGGGCAGGGAAAATGGGACATTTCCTCCCGCAAAATAAAAATTTTTAGTACAAAAATTTAAAAATATTAAAAAAAGTTAATCTAAAATACTCTAATTTCTGTCCTCAAAAACTTCTTTTTGGATCCGCGCCTGTTATAGGGTAATACACAATTTTATTCAAAATTCAATTGAGTTTTTCTTAAATATGATAATAAATAAATATATGTATATGTATATAATTTTGTATGTTGCAATGTCTAGATATATATAATGTCATATTTAATTGGATTAATTTGTTCTAATACTAAATGCAGCAAACAATTATATATGGATAGAAATATGATAAGATGCGACCATATATGACAGCATGTAAAAATTTTTCAACAACAATAATTTTATATATAAATTTATAAAATCCTGTCCGGTTAAATATACATTAAATAGACAAAAACATATGAGTGTATATAAAATAATGTATTATTATATACAAACATATTCACTCGGGTTCTTAAACTCTATGATAGTTTTAATGAAACTTTTTCATTAGTCGTATGAAATTTTAAATATATAATATGAAATTTTTTATTAAATTTTATGAAAAACCGCATTAATATAACGAAAAGTTTCAATTTACGAATTCCAGTGACAATTTATAGATCTAATGCAAAAATTCGTTAATATCATACAGATAATTCTTTCAGTGCATACTATTAAAAGCATTATATATCAAAGTAGCATCGTCTTTTACTTAAACGGAAAATGAAGCGAAATGAAGTTAGCCATTATGGATTTTTTGATTGCCGCAACATATGCCGCAAAACCAGTTAGCCAGTTAATGTAATTCTTTTAATGAATATTTATCTCCTCTCAATGAAATCTTTCATAAAAAGCGCACAAGTTTTTTTGTTATATATTGCATATTTTTCTAAATTGGCAAAACTTCCATTTTTATTTTATTATTTGAAAAGCAATTAAAAATAAATTATAACATTGGACACACGTGTATTAAGTGCATCAATGTAATTTATATGGCTTTTTTACCTAATGCGGCAATGATTTTTAATGTGTTTTTCCTCGTCTTCTTCTTCTTCTTCTTGTCATTTATATTTCAAATTATTTTTCTAAATCAGCATAAATATGGTAACAAATTGGATCATACAATGTTCAAGGTTAAAAAAGGGGTAACCTTTAAAAAAAGAACACCAACCAAACAAACAACAATTAATGTTCATATAAGACAACAAAATGCCATAATAACTACAACAACAATTAAATAATGCTAATAACTTTTACATGAACAGAACAAAAACGAAAAATAAACAAGAAGGAGAAGAATAAAAATAAAACAGAAACAAGAGCCAAAAGCCAAAAAACATTGAACAAAACTAGAACAGCTGACAATGCATTTTGTAATAGAAATTGCATTCATACAGCAGTGAATGTAGTACACCGATCCCTATTTCAACGATCACTTATATAAGTAATTCGTTATTACCACAGACTAAACAGCAAAATTTTACCCCAAAATATTGCCTAAATCATTTCGTGTTAGTATGAAACATATACAGTGGTGGTCAAAACATTTGGAACTGAGATTTCATTTGAGCTTTTAATTGATTTACTTTCTTTAAATGGCTTTTTGTTACTAACTATTTATTATTTTCTCAACTTTATTTATAGTTTTTGTTAACCCTCTAATGCCCGAATTTTGTTGCAAGTAAAACAAAAGTTTGAACCAAAAATTATTGCTCTTACCAAGACATAACCACAATCCAAAAATAAACTTTTTTGTGCTTCTTTTTAAGCAAAATGCGAAATAGGGCGAAAAAGTATCTTAACTTCAATATTTTTTGTTCAAACTTTAGACTTTTGCTACTATCACTGATTGTCTTCTCTATACCAAACGATCAAAACGATCCGTCCATTACTTTATAAGTTAAGACAATGTCCTTTAGAAATATCCTGTTCGTCCTTGAAGAAAAATAAGGACTGATTATTAAAGGTAATACTTTAATCTTACTTATACTTAATTTTCAAGAGTTTTAAATCAACTTAAATAAGTGTTTTAGTTGTTGGAAATCTCAGTTAATTAAAAAATAATTATTTTTTGAATTTTTACAAAATTTGAACTTTAAAGCTTTCTCGCGTTTTAACAGTGCACTGAATACGAACAGTTTCTTCGCAAAACTTTTAGCTAATTCACTTTTATATCGAACTATATCAATTTCTAAGTATAAAAACACTCATTCGAAGCATTTGGGTTCAATTTTATAAACGATGACAAATGTCATCGTCAGGCATTAGAGGGTTAAACAAATTACTCAAGTTCGAGGCCATACTCTATATTTCTTTATTAGAATATTGTCCTAACAAATAATCTATAGAGTTTTTGTTTCCAAATTTATTATTTGACCCTTTCAGGAATAGATCTATTTCGGGAATTTTCTAGGTTTCCATCATTAGAACACGTTTAAAAAGAGGTGACAATCCCATTCATATAAGCTAGTTTACTCACTACATGGGAACTAATATATATATGAGCTCGAAGTTAAAGATTATCACCATTGATCAAAAAAATTGAAAACTTGTTTTCTGTATGTCTGTCTACCTTTGGTAAATATTCAATACACGTTTTTGTTTCTTTTCCTTTTGATTGTTACATTTGTTTTTAAAAACAAAATGTATAGGGGAAGTAGTAAACAAGACCATAAAGGGGCCGCCAAATAACTTTTTTTTTTCGAAGGATAAAACGAATTATCTGTCAAATCAGACATGAGCTAAGTGTTACCATTCACGAAATAAGCACTAGGTGAAAAAAAAACGTTAGATGGCGGACGCTTTACTTTGTCTTTTATACAAGTTTGATATAATTTTTATTAAAAATAAAAATTATGTTTTTTAGACCTTTAATTGTGCAATGAAAATGAAAATTATTCAAGTTCGAGGCCATACTCTATATTTCTTTATTAGGAAATAATAATAAAGAAATATAGAGTATGGCCTCGAACTTGAATAATTTTCATTAATTACAACAACAACAAAATATATATTTGCAGAGATTATCGAATTCAAAGTGTTCGAAGTGTTCGAAACATTTGCAAATGCTTGGATATAACGTTAACTGTATTATTTTGAAATATTTTATATTCTTAAAGTATTTAAATAGTTTTAATTAACTAAGCCATTAAAAGGAATCTTCGTAATAATAATGTTTGTGAAAAATTCCTGGAATCAAGTATAATTCCGTTTTTTAAGAAAAAAAATGTAAAGGACTTTAAAATAGACTTTTAAAAATTGTCTATAAATATGGACTTTTAAAGAGTAACTGTCTATATCGTTATCCATTCCCAAAGCAACGATTTGTCTCTTAGTTAATAGTGGCAACATATATAAAATTCATAAAGGATACCCGTGTAACAACAGTAAGAAAATATAGAAAAATAAAGAATTGTTTTACAAAATATCCCAAAGCAGTTCGCAGAGAAGCTTAAACTGAAATTACGCAGGATTTTCGTCTTTACACCATTTAAATAAGAGCCCAAGAATATGGTCTCAGAAATTCTAAAAGTACACAAAAAAACCTATGAGACAAAAAAAAAATAAAAAAATCTCGCTTTACTTTGCTCACGCTCACTGAAATTGGTCGCCACAAAAAAAAGGAAAAACATTTTATGGTCGGATGAGTCAAAATTTAAACTCCTGTAATCAGAAAAAAAGAGCCTACATTCGACGACCTCAATACCAGTCCGACATTTAATACCAGTTGCAAATGTGTAGACCAGACCACTGTATATGAGCCACTTTAAAAATTGTCAACAACTGTTGAAACTGACTTTAGATGCCTCTTATTTCTCAAGGTTTTATGAATTGAGAGGAACGATGGACAGGGTTTACTAATGCGTAATCCAACGTTCTTAAACTTTCTCACTAGGCATTACAGAATAAAAAAGTTATTGAAAACCATAGGGTCTAAAAGAACAATTTAAGCATCGTTCACTTGTTTCGGGTCTGTATAGTATGTGCTATGTATTACACTCAAAATAACCGAATCTCGATTAAAGCTTCTTTTGGAATAGCATTAACTTGGAACGTCTGTGCGTTATATCAGTCAACTTTATCGCATGGATCTTACAAAAAGTTATATTTTGTTTCAAGCTGAATTTTTTATTTTTATCATAAAGGCCGTTAATAAAGTATTTGCTGTATGTTGATTTAAAAAAAAAAAAATAATACTAAACTAAACAAAAGCAATTTGTACGACTACTATAACTATGTGAAAACTTAAAACATGTGATTAACATTTTTATAGTCCAACCCGAAAGAAATTCAGTTTTGACACATTAATTTCTTTGATAACACTGTGCAACAAGAAATTGTATCCAGAACGAGACAAACGGTAAATGAATATAGACAATCAGCAGACTAAAACACCCTTTAGGGTTTTAAAAAACTTAGCTTGAATTAAATTTTGTATTGCCTTTTGAAATCTAAATATTTTTAAACGATTTTTTAATTACGGGTGAAAATTAAAAATTAAAAAAAATTATTCAATGCTTTTGCCTATCATATACACTCAAAGGGAAAGCTTCATCATATTTATTAAATGTTTCATAGATTTTCGTAACGTTTCATAGTATTTATGAAACATTTCATAAAAAATACAATCAATTTCATCATATTTATGAAATGTTTTACAATATATATGAAGTATATTATGTATTATTGAGAAGAACGAAGTTCATAGAGACCATGTTATAGTCGTTATAATTCTAGTTGTTTATTATATGTTTCATAAATATTAATAAAATTGTTACATTGGGCGGAAATTTATGAAACTTATTCCTGCTTTTCTCTGGGTGTACAAACCTATATATGAAGATTTATATTCATATACGCCCCATTTTCGCCTGTGAAGTTTATTTGATTAAAATACATAAAAAAAATTTAAAAATTGGCCTGAAAAAAGCTCAACTTCAAAAGATCATAAAAATGAAAATGAAAACCCTTTAGTGATTTTGTTCTACTGACAGTCTATTTTGATCTCCCGTTGGTCTCATTCAGGATACAAAAGGCGACCACAAATTTGTTGCACAGTGTTAAATAAATTCTTAAGCAAGACATATTTAAACAAACAAAAAAAAACTTTATAAACATGTGATTTATGACACTAATACGCCATATATTTATTTCAACAAAAAAAAAAGAATTGCTTCAATTATTTTGGTTTTATTTTATACGTTTTGTTTTATTTATTAAAAGTGTGAAAAAAGTGCAGCAAATGCATTTGACGTTTGAATTATAATTTAAGTTTTATACAAACATAATATAAATAATAGTTGTGTTGCCAGATTAAAAATTTCAAATATATTAAAAAATTACCAAAATTTAGAAAAAATTTATAAAATTTAAAAAAAAAATCGTCAAAATTGTTATAATTTAATAAAAAAAGCTAAAATTGGGGGGAAAAATTTGAAAAATTGCAGGAATTTAAAAAATATCCACAATTTAAAAAAAAAATACTCCAGAACTAGAAGAAAATCGCTAAAATTAAAAAATTATTTTTTTTTAATTTCAGTGGTTTTTTACAAATTTTTGCATATTTTTTGTAATTGTTGTCGTTATGAGTTATAAAAACTGGATTTTTTTTTAATAAACATTTAATATATATTGTTAAACTTTTAATTAAATCAAACAAAAGTTAAATTGAAATCAAACAAAAGTTTAATTGAAGTTTTATTGGCAATAATTTTATCATTAGCTCTTTTGTTAGCTCTTTTGTTTTTAAAACTTCAAACAAATTAAAAATGCAAAAATATTTTTTTAAATTCAAAACGGAAACGTCAAGAATTTTTAAAACCTGAAAGCATTTTTATAACTACTTAATTTTGAAGAATCTAAATTTATACCTAAGAAGTTTTATAAATACTTAAATATTGTATATAATGCTATAAACACATAGACGACTGCAGCTACACGACTACAGCCTGTCAAAAATAAAATACACACGTTTATATGAAAACGATTATTTTGGCACCAACACAACTACACGGCTACCCGACTACTTTTGCCGCTGTAGTCAACTTAGGATAATTTCTATTTTTGTTGGCTGCAAAACAAAAATAGTGTTGACAATAAAACAAAATATGTAACAAATTAGTGCTTAAAAATATTTTATATTGTTAAACACAAAAAACGTCGCAACATTAAATGGTATAATTGCATTAACATTCAAGAGGGGTTAGATAAATTTATTTGCACGTTATAATAATGTATTATAAATAAGTAATTGTATTTTAAGTGAACTTTATATACGTGTCTACAGCCATGCATGCTGTTCTATTTTAATAAAGCAAAAAAAAATGTAATTGGCACTACTGAAATAAAAATTCATTTGTATAAAAACAGCTTTTTATTATGTTGCTGTCGTTTCCAAAATAATAAGTAGCTGACCACACGGCGACGATTGCAGTGAACGGCATTTGTAGTCGTGTAGCTCTGCAGTCTGCTGCGGTCTATGTGTTTATAGCATAAATTGTTTATAGATTTAGAATAAACAAACCTATAATAAATTTAAAAAAATTAATTAAAGAATTACAGTGCACTCGCGAAAATATGAACACCCTAATATATGAACACCCCCAAAATATGAAAATTTTTTTTCTTCCATGGACTACTCTAAAATATGAACTGTGTGCCAAAGCTTTAAAATATGAACAGCTTTTTTTGTATTTTTAACGGATTTTATCAACCTACGCAGTGTTTAAATCTAAATCAACAGGGTAGTGGTTAAATTTTTATTGAGCTGCATTATAATTTGGGGATTTCCCTAGCTGTTTGCTTTTAAATTGTCTTCACCTGTCAATAAAAATTTCTAACATACACGTTTTAGTTAGTGCTCAGATTCAGCTAGAATTCCTTATTCGTTTTGTGAATATAAATTTAACGTGAAAAGTTCTTAAATATGCATAAAAAAGCATATTTGGGAAAAGGTGCAAGTGTAACTTTTAAACTGTAACTTTTTTAAACAAGTAACTTTTAAATTTTGTTTCTTTTTCAAAAATTAATTGTTTTTTTTTAATCCAATAAACAATAAATACAAAATTTAACATAAGAGACTTTTAATTTTATTGGAAAAACGTTTTTAAAGGTAAATTAGATGCCATTCGCAAATATGAACAATCTTGCAAAAGTGAACTGGCTTGGTTTTAGTTAGTTCATATTATCGCGAGTGCACTGTAATTCTATATAGTATCCGTCCGAAGACTTCGGAAAAACGATATTAGATCGTTTTTTTTTTTTTTTGGAGACAATGTGAAACAATTTTGATATTGAAAACACATTTGTTGAGCCGTTTTAATTCCATTTACAGTAAAAAATGTAAGGAAGCAGCCGAAATTTAGCTGTAAAGTTAAATAATCGGCCACCGAATTTTTTCAGACTTGGCCTAATGTTTGGCTTCGAATATTGAATTCATTGCTTAACTACACTGAGAGAGTTATCTAAAGTATAAGCCACTTGTTTTTCACGAAAAATAAATAATATGTTCTTCTACCAACATTTTTTTTTCGTTGCCTATTTTTGGCGATATGTGCCGAAATATGTTAAGAGCGAATCTCAAAAACAAATCCATAAAAATTAATAAGTTTGGGCATAAATTACTCTAAAATATAGCTACGGGCCAAAAATTACCCTTTTTGTGGTTCTTCCTAACGCAAAATTGTGCGAAAACGCACCTAAACTTCAACATTAATTGATTAAACTTAAAGACGTAGCTAATGCTATTAAATGTAATCTTTCTGCCAAATTTCGTAAAAATCTGAAAAAAAAATCGTACCTGTCTTTTACAGGTATGCTATTATAAACATGCATGTCCTTGGACCATAATTAGAGCTTTTTTGAAAAGTTTGACCTTCAATCTTTTTTTGTGTTAAGTATCAACTGTTTCTACTTCACATAAATATGTTTTCATGATTTTTGAATATTGTGTTCATTTAAAAAGATTTATTTTTTGAAATTTTACAAAATTCTCACTTAAATGCTTTCTCGCTTCCAAACCGTGCCGTGAACACAAAAAATTGCATCACAAAATATAAATTTGGTTTTGTATCGAAAAGCATAATTTCTTATTATAAAACACTTATTTGGAGCATTTATGGCCAATTTAAAATACTTCGCCTGGAGGCGGGCTTGCCTGTTAAAGGGAGTTTTTGCATTAGATCATTTTATGTAGTTTCACTGAAATTCGTCCACTGTAACTTGTCATTAAATTAAAACAGTAATTTAATGAAAATTTTCATTTTATTTATTAAAAATTTCATACGCCTAATGAAACAGTTTTATTAAAAATAGTCTCATAAGTTTTCATAAAGTTTAAGAAACTTTTCATTCACTTCGTGAGTAAAACTTCAGTAGTTTAGTGAAAAATTTCATTAAAACTCGTTCAAGAAAATTCTCTCTGGGCACGGACATTTATTTAAATTTGACACTCAAAATCGCAATAAAAATTTTTCCATTTGTCAAAGTTGTCCATACTGCTTTAAAATACCGAATACGTCCAAAAACATTTTCTAGTTGAAGACTTCGATGGGACACTAATTCTACGCAACCTTTATCTATTACAATATAAAAATTTTTGAAAAAAACTTTAAAACCCTCTTAATGTACCAATATAGATTATCATTGCTAGCTTTATTGAAAAATCTGGCAACACTTTATATTATCTTATAGACAGGCAGACTAATGTTGTACGATTCTACATTAGAGTTACAACTGTTGACTTTTTTTGCAATTATAAAATTTTATCTATCCTAGGCGTATACTTCATAAAAAAAATATAAAGAAACGCATTTTTTAATTTTTCGCAATTTTCAAAAAAGTACCCGCTTAAACCATTTTGTATTTCGCTAAAATGTTCAAGTAATTAGACTACTGCGGTATCTATCGATCTTAAAAGACACAAGTGTTTTAAAATTTAACGTGTTTCGCGGATTTTGATAGAAAAAAAAGATTATATCGTTGTTTCGCGATACTGGTATTCAAATTTGCAAAACAGCGAGCACATTACTCAGAAAAAACTAAAATTGAGTTTCTCCCAGCAAAAACAGACATTACCAAGTAGTAGTTGGGTAATTAAAATATCCCTATGGGGAATGAGGAGTCAATTGACCTAAAAGTGACTGGTTAAAGAAGGACTTATCACAGGACTGGTATAATTTAATACTGAAGTGGGTTAACCAGTGTCAATTGTCCTAAAGTTACCAATCCTGTGACTGGTAAAATGAGAACATACCACTTAACCAGAATGCTTATTAAGAAGAAAAAAGCCAGTTGGCCAGAATTTAACCCATTGGAAGCTGTTTAATTTTCGTTTATTTTATACGACATGGCCGTTTTGCGACAGTCTTGTGGTATGCCCATCTTTGGTTAGTCCTGTGGCATGCCACTATGTGGTTTAAAGCAGGACAAATGACCACCTCCTATGACAAGCCAATGTTAAAGTTGCCAGTTGTTTACATAGGGTAGGGTTTAGCAGAGGACCGGTCTCTGGCACGCAGAACCGGTCACATTCCCCATAGGGATATTCTAATTCAATTCAACGTTTAATTCAATTCGGTCCTTTTAAATAAATTGTATGATCAATTAATATAATTTGTAACTATTTAATTAATTATATTTTAAATTAAAGTTTTAATTTTTTTTTTTTAATTTAAAAAAAAAAAATAGTAGATACTATTAAAAATTTTGCAAAGAAAAATCGTCAAAAATTGGGAAAGAAATCGATATAAAACAAAAAAAATCGCCAAAATTACAAAATCAGTCATCAAAATTAAAAAAAAAAAATCAAAATTTTTTAATATTTGAAAAATTTTCAAGATCGCCAATAAATGAAAAATCCCTTATATATGAAAATTTTGGCAAAAAATTTAAAAAACCGCCAAATTTGAAAAAATCACAAAAAATTAAAAAAAAAAATCTTTAATATTACCACAATTAAACAACATTCCAAAAATTAAAAAAACTAAAAAACAAAATGGAAAGCAATTGGAGGGTTTATTGTAAAAACTTGATAAGCCACATTATTTTTTTAGTTTGATTTTGCCTTTTAAAGATTAAAAAATATGACTTTTGCAGGACATTTATACTCTAGGTTACTACTTACAATAAGTGTTTAAGCAAGACTATTAAATATTAATCAATGGATTAAAAAAATTACTAGTGTCCGACCGAACAGTTCGGCCAGAAAATGCATTTGGTCTGTATTCTTTATTTTAAAACATTATGGACAAATTTGGCGAGTGGAAAAATGTTTATTGGGCTAATTAGAGATGATTTTGAGTCACAAATTTAAAGAAAAGTCCGTAGTTAAGCAATAAATTCACTGTTCGGCCTTCAAAAGTTCGGCCAAATCGAAAATAGTTCGGCGGCCGAACTTTTAACTTTATAGCTAAACTTCGGCTTTTTCCTTAAATTTTATACACAAAATCAAATTAAATTAGCTCAACAAACATGTTTCCAATACAAAAATGTATAATCATTGCCTCTAGATACCCAAAAACCGACCAAATATAGTTTTTTGGCAGAACTGTCGGACACTAAAAATTACGCTCATATTTACAAAAAATTGCAAAAAAATCGCACAAATTTAAAAAAATCAACTAAATTTAATAAAACGCTAAAAATCCCCAAAATTTAAAAAAATTAAATAAAATCACATAAAATCACATAAATAAAATTTAAAATGTCTATATCTCGAAAACATTTTTAATTTTTCTAATTTTTTTATTCTCATTTCGGCGATTTTTTTATTGAAATTTTTTGAAATATTAACAATTTTTTTAATATAATAGATTTTTCTAAATGTTGGCGGTGTTTTTTCAATTTTGGTGATTTTTAAAATGTTGACATTTTTCTTTTGTTGCCATTATGGGCTATAAAAACTGGAAATTTTGTGTGCACCAAATTCATTTACAATTAAACATTTAATACATATGATTAAACCTTTAATTGGAAGTGAGTTTGAAATCAAACAAAAGTTTAATTGATTTTTTTAACCATATTCTTTTCTGTGTACGTAAAAATTAATTTTAAATATGTTGTGCAGTAATTTTGATCCAATTATGCAACTTTAATGGTAAACAAATGTTATAGAGATGCATTTTTAGAAAATGTATCACGTGGTGATAGGGAAAATAGTTTGCGGAAAATAGTTATATCCCTATTGTACATACAATTAATACAATTTTATTTTTAAAATATTCAAACTCGCGCCAAAACTGACACTTTTAGTCTTTTGTTTTGCATTTTAAATCTATTGCTGGCAAAACTATATGGTGCTAAATTTTAGTTTTAAAAAATATAAATTAAAATAGAAATAATGTACAAGTTCTTCTTTTATGTCTTAAAAAATTCAATGCCAAAAATTTCTTAATAAATTTTTTTATTGTTTCGCTATTTGTGCAACAACAAACAAATCATAAGAAAGTGAATTTTATTTATTTTTTTCGGTGTTTTTTTCGAACATTTTGCAATTACATCATAAGTTGAGTTTTTTTTTTGGCAAAAAAAAAAAAAAGTGTTAAGAATTTTTTATTTTGTTTTGATTTTTTTGTAAAATGAAATTGAAATTTAATTCAATTGAAGTGAAGTGAAGGGAAATCATGAAAAGTGAAAATAGAAAATTGTTAAAACAAAATTTTGGTTGCACATACTAAGCAAGTATTTGCACACCCGAGAAAAAATATTATATATTGTCTTATGTTTTTTCATCTTAAAATGTAATATGATATTATATATGCTGTCATATATAGCCATATACAGACATTTATTGCTATATGTTTCTTATATGGTAACATATCTAACGATATATTATTATATATTGACCTTTATAAAAAAAGATATTAAGCATAAATGCAAACATAATTAGATATGATGATCTATTGTCATATATAATAATACATTTTCATATATAACATGTTATGTAACCATATATGGTGGCATATAAGCTATATAATTTAAGATATAATACTATATACTGTCTTATAACAAACATTTCATGTAAGATATAATATAATATATATTACAACTTAAGACATAATTATATATGATATCAAATGATATAAGATATAATTATGTAGGATACCATATATGACACAACATTATCAATATAGTTTGAGATATGATTTTTAGGGTGTGGCTTAAAAATAAATTTGCCATTACACCCCCAGTTTTATTACAAATGGTTCCAACTGAAAGAAATCATTTGAAACTTCACTTCATTTGTCGTACTAAAAAAAAATAATTAAAATTACGTTTCATGGGTCTTATTTGCACCAGGCAACTTATTCTTAAAATTTTTTTAAATAACAGTAAAGCTAAATAAAGTCTTAATAAATTTAAGTGATCTTTATCATTTTTTATTAAATTTGTAGGTAATTTTGGATTTTAGACTAAAGTGAATTATTGATAGCCGATGAAGTCAGAATTCCATATCTGAATAATTTTGAGTATATTAAATAAATAAATGAAATAAAAAGTAAATTTTTTCAAAATTTCGAATTTTGGGAATTTTTAATAATAATACACTTATTTTTCCAAAATGGGGCCATTTTCGGCCGCAAGGGTTAACGTTTCCAAAAAAAAATCGATTTCTTTGGTTTGTGTTGTTGGTGTTGTCACTTCTGAGTATAATATACAATAACAGAAAAAGCTAATAGGAAAGAAAACTGCAACTTAGCTGCATTAGATTCGAGGCCATACTTGGGTGTGATCGCTAAACGGTCATGACTTGGTATTGTTACGTTTGTAATGTAAGATGAGCGCAGGTTTGATTCTTACAGCCGCAGGTTGTTGAAAAATTTATCATATAAAGGCAATCTGACAATGGAAAATCACTGATGAGCATGTCCATAAAAACGCAGAAACTAGTCTAGTCTGATTTAAAAATTAATAGTGTTTATAGTTTTTAGAGAAAAACGTTTATTCTTCTTCTTAACCTTAACATTTCTTTGGATTATATTATACGGTTCAACATCATTAATATTTTCCATACGCATAAGATATAATAATGTATTGTTGTATAACCCAATACATAATTATATATGCGCCTACTGACTAATTTTTTCTATTTATTTTATTCGAAATTACATATTTCATGGGATTTAAGTATATACAATAAAATCTCAACATATCTTATTCGATCCACCAAAATAGATCCCATGGGACATGTTATTATACATCAGAATATAAAATTATATATTATTGAATGTCACAATTTTCATCTAATATAATCCTTTATTATGTTTGATGGATATAATTGGATATTACTGGATACCCCAATTTTGAGATTAACTTGGATAAGATTAAATATAGATCTATATAAAATGAGATATGATTTTATATTTGAGATATATACATTTTTTTTTTTTTTGATCGGGTAGTATAGTATTTGTGTGACATGTTCAATAACTTTGTTTACTTTTAGCTTTAGAAGTGTTTTATTTTTTTTTGGTTTTTGTTAAATTACGAGTACTAACTGAAAATATAATAATAAAACACTTTGCTAACTTTTATAGTAGTAGACTTTTAAGTGTTCGATCGTGCGGAGTTTTGTAAATTGATTTCTAAACGTGTGCTGTCAATATACAATATTTGTTTGTATACCAACGTGTGTATTTTCACATGTACGTGTGTGATTGAAGCTTAAATTAAATTGTTTTTACATTTTTTTTGTAAGCAATTAATAGTTTTTCAATATGCCATAAATTTGTTAAAAAAAAAAAAAACTTTATGGGAAAAATAAAAAAAATTTTAAAAATTTCTGTATACATTTGTTGGAAAAATTTCTGTAAACATTTGTTTAAACGTATACGCATCGTAAAACGTTTCATCATGTTGATGAAACTGTTTAATAAATCGTTTGCCATCAATTACACACGGTCACAAAATGAGAAAAAGTAGATTTTGTCTCGCTGATTTTAATAGATCTTGTCTCGCTGATTCCAAATCTGTTTTTGAAGTTGTTTGAAGTGTATACACCTCATCCGAATAGCTTATGCATTTTTATTACGCTGGTAGATATATTGATTAATTAATTAATTATGTACAATGAGTTTAACATACATTTCAAATTTGTTTATTATCGTAGGTAAAAATTGCATTTGAAAAATACTCCATCGAAAAAATTACCAAAAATTATATTTTAAAAGTAGCCTACACAGAAAAATTAAAAACGGGTTTCAGTTAAAAATTTTATTGAATCAATTAATATTTTAACTGATTTTGCACCTACCATTGAAATGATAGTATTAATTAAAAAAATTTGCAGACAGTTTAATAAAATTCTTTCAATTAAAATAATAATAATAATATCAATTAAAAAGAGTTATTGTTTTTCTTTACAACATCAATTAAAAAGTTTAGTTAAATTGATTAAAACTTTAGTTGAAACTTGAGAAGAAAACAATGGTAGTTTTAATTGAAAACTCGTATTTTTTTATTTTTGTTATTAAAAAAGAAATGTAGGTTCGTAAATTAAATTGACATTTTATTTATAATAAAATTAAAGCTTTTTAATATAAAAATGTATTATAAGAAAACAAATAAAAGTAAAGACAAAATTTTTGTTTTGCTTGTCTTGTCTTGAACTTTTTCTTGTAATTGAATTGATTTCTTAAAAAAATCACACACAACTTTAAAATGATAGTTTAATGACACTTATACTTATTGAAAATTTAATTATTTACAAAAATAATAGTTTAATTGTCCTTTTTCGATAAGGTTTATTTAAATCCACATGTGCACTTTTATAACCACAGATAAAACACGAAACTAAATTAAGTTTTCGTGCGTACACGAATATCTCAACAAAAAGAGTGTTGCAAACTCTAGTGAAATAGCTACGATTTTGCGTGTATTTGAAATCGGTAAACTATTCAACTTATTAAAAGTTAATCATTTGCGATTTTTTTTTTTCTTTTTATTTACAAATTAAATAATATATTGATATAATTAAACCTTTGTTTGATTATTTAATCTAAATAAAATAAAAAACAAATAGTTTGCCAAATTTTTTAAAAATGTTGTTTACATGTTGTCAACACTGTATGGATATATTAGAAAATTCAATAAATTTTTTAATTGAATCAATTAAAAAAATTGTTTAAATTGCCATTGATATTCAAACAATCGATTAATTAGATATTTTTGGCCCATAATTTTTTCTGTGTAGGCCATGCATTCGATCAGCTTTAATTTATTTTAGGTCCACTATATAAGCTTTAAACTTTCCTTTTTTTTAATGTCAGCGAAAAACGTTAAAATTATTACAAAAACTTTGTTTAGATTGTATTTCAAATTGATATTCAAATTCATATAAAAAATGTATTTATATATTTTTGTAGAAGTCAAAATTACAGATTTTTCCGATGCTTTGAAAATTAAAACCATGAACAAATCGCAAGTTTTTGAATATTTCAAAAACTGAATATGGAGATGTGTTATGGGTTACATGGAGTATGTGCGAACAAAAAATTAATCAAATTTAAAGACCCTCGGTCAATTACATTTGTGATATATCATAGATCTATCAAAGGATGGATCCATTTTCCAAATGCTTGATTGCTAAGAGGACAAGAATGGAGCAAAATTGAAGATTAATAAGTTTTTTGTTAAAGCTTGCCTATTCTGAGAGTATTTGCTTATCTAAACGTCGGGTTCTGATGAGATCTTTTGCCAGATCGAAATACATATATCAACATAGCTAAAAATTTTAGTTTGCTTTATTTTTGTGAATATACGAGGTTTAAAAGGTCGCTATAAATAAATAGAAATAACAAAAAATTAATCTCGATGTATTTTTGGTATTTGTGAATCACTTTGTTGCGTTGTGATTTTCGATAGGAGCACGTGGTTGACTGTATCTTGGGTACCGGAGGTTGGTGCACAGGTCTGGTTCACGGATGGCTCAAAACAGTCGAACATGGATACGGGGCGGGTGTCGTCGGACCCGGATTTTAGCGTGCTCTGTCCATGGACAAATATCCCTCCGTTTTTCAGGCAGAGGACTTCGCTATCTGTATCTGTGTGGATGAGTGTCTGCGGAGGAGGACACGTGGGGCCACGATCTACATTCTATCTGACAGCCAGGTGGCACTTGGTGCCTTGAGGGCTCAAGATGTGTCGTCGGGTCTGGTTAATGAATGTATCGACTCTCTAAATCGTCTCGGACTTAACAACTCCTTGACACTGGGCTGGGTTCCAGGCCATGAGGGCAACGAACGGGCTGACTGTTTGGCAAACTGCGAAGCTCGTCGACAATTCATTGGCCCTGAACCCTTCTGTGGCGTACCCAATGGGTATGTCAGAGAGAGGCTCGGAAGATGGAGGCAGTCGGAGTTTAGGGCCTATTGGGCCAGATCGCCTGGGCAGCGACAGGCGAGGCTTGTTTATATCTCCCTCTGGGGAGATGTTGCGGAAACTCTTGTCTACGACGAGGGGCAAACTAAGGACCGTGACGGGTTACCTGACGGAACACTGTGGCCTTAGGTTATCAATTGTACAAGATAGGACGATCCTCTACGGATACGTGCAGGTTTTGTGAATTGGAACCCGAGACCTCAGAGCATTGTTCTCTGTAAATGTCCGAGGCTCTCCGACAGGAGGGTGCGTTGTTTTGGTGGTCGAATAGTGACGCCATCGGACGTTTGGAATTGTTTACCTGGTAGGATAGTTGGCTTCGTAGGGAGCCTGAACCTATAGGGTGTATTCATTGGCAGCACAAAGTACCAACTTCTGGTCGCGGTGCATAGTGCTCTAGTCTAATCTCGATGTATATAAAAACAAAGAAAACTGTCTAAGTATTTTGTTTTTTGTAGACAAAAAGAGATTTTTCCGTGTATATCCTAAACTAATGAACCGATTTAAAAAGTGTATTCCAAAAACACATGCTGCGCAATAAATGATATTTGTTTTGCACTTTGACTGAGCTTTGGCTTGATCATCAAATTACTCAAAAATTAAAATATTTCAGAAACTATTCCATAAAAAAAATTGTATCACGAGTTTCGGTTTTAGGAGGCCTAAATACATGATAAAAAGAATAGTTGCATGTTTGTAACATTTCTGTTGTAAATTTTTGCAATCGATCAATCGCCAATTTTTTCGATTATGGTTGCCTAATCGAATAAACGGTTAAACAAGTTCAGTGATCTTTCGAGTAACACTTTATCCGATTAGCCTCCTTGGTGGAACAAATTCAAACACACATTACAAATTTTAGTTTTAAAACTTTTAACATTAGACTCATAATAATATCAAAGTATTATCGAAATAACCATAAACTTTCGTATAGTAAACGAAAAATAGTCTATCAAACGAAAGTTTTCATTATTTTAACATTATTTATATATTTTTATGCAAGGATTTTTATGAGTGTATGTTAAACAAATCCTAATTTTCTTTGAACTTGAATATTTAAGTAATTAATTATTATGTTACTAATTCCAATGTTTTTCTCATCTATTTACAGATCATTAATTTTAAAAAGAACAACTAAAAAATTAACCCACAAAACATAAATTCCAAAAAAAAACATCACAAGTAACAGCTTAAAAAAAAGACAAAACGTTGCCAAAGAAAAAAAAACAAACCGAAGAATTATACTAAAGAAACTACAAACAACAACCTACATTTACAAAAGCAAAAAAAAAAAAAAAATACACCAAATAAAAATCTTCGAAGAAACTAAAAAATATAAATATAATTACATACAACATACGCTTATAAATTATATACAACAAAAAATATTAGTTATATTATATAACACTCAAAAACCTTAACAATCTCCCAAAAACAAGAAAATATTTTTAATTAATTTAATTTTTAAATTGCTACAACTACAACTACAACAACAACATTATTATAATACCGACTCTACTTCAATATTAACAACGAGAAACCACAGCAACAAAAACCAAAAGATGCATATTGAAATACAAGTTGCATTGAATTTTGTTATTTCATATTTATACAACAAACTGCCCAGGAGGCGTGTCAATATATTTGGTGAAGAGTTGGAAAAAGCATTGAGAGATAAATTTCAAGGTCATTGGTATCCTGAAAAACCCTTTAAGGTAAGCAATTCTATCACTTTTCAAAAGTTAAACACAATATGTTGTTAATTTTAACAAATTTAAATCTAAACCCAAAATTGCACTCAAAAAATAAGTTAGTAGAAAAGTTAGTAAAACGTCTTGTAAATCAAGTATAATAATTCTCAACTTAAATTATGTTTTCAGCTTAAATTTTAGGTATTTAAAGTTTTAGCACTTAACTGTTTTAAACAAATTTTTTACTAATGATTTACTAATTTATTTTGCTAAAAAATTCTGCTGATAAGCACATTAATAGTGTGGACGACAACCATATTGAAAAATATGTGGAGATTGAAGTAGAGAAGAACAAAATGATACTAAAAAGTACACTGAAAAAGTCGGTCAAGTTAGCAAAAAAGTAAGCAAAATTTTTGCTTGGACGATCTTTGCAGAAAAATTGCTAAATATCAGCAAAAGAGTTTAGCTGAACGTCAGTGAGCGGATTTTTAGCAAAAAAAATTAGTAAATTCAGCAAAATTTTTTGCTGACACTTAGCTCAATGTAAATTAAAATCAACTTGAAATCAACAAATTTTTTTGCTCAAGCTTAGTAGATTGAAAAAAAAAACTTAAAAACTTAGTATAACATTTTTACTTTAGTTAACTTATTTTGCTGAAATTTATATTTTTTTTTTTTTTGTTATTGTTCTAAATAAATATAAAAATGTCAGAACTTCTACATCGTTAACTTAATGAATGCAATTAAATAAAAAAATCTGTAAATAAACAAAATACAGTGCACTCGCGATAAAGTGAACTAATTAAAACCGGGAGTGTGCACGTTTGTGAGCTGCTCACCTTTCCGAATGCCAAAAATTTAAGGCAAAATGTATCAATAATGCCATAAGTTTAGACTAATTATACGTATTAAAATAATAATTGACATTTTATTAGAATAAAAGAAGTAAATGATTTATTAAGAAAATTATTTACATACATTTGTATGAAGATTTATGTAAAAATACTACATATGTATATATAAATAAAATAAAAATAAAAATAAATGAAAATAGCAACTAAAATAGTTTCTATGTATCTTCTGTCCTTAATGCAGTGAAACAGTTAAAATCGGGGAATCCCAAAACTTAGAAAAAATTTAATTCTTAACGTATTTACGCATTTCCAACTAACACATTGACTTTTTTTTCTGTTCACATTATAGGGCTTTCGTACTTTGTTCACCTTTTGGAGTAGTCAATGTAAAATAAAATGTGTTCACATTAAGCGGTGTTCACGTAATGCAGTGTTCACATTATCGCGAGTGCACTGTATTTTATTAATTATAGTAAGAACAAAACATAATAATTTCCAATTACTTACATGCATGTATGAATGTATATTAGAGCGTCATTTTTTTTTTTTTTTAATTTTCGATTTTTATCAATTATTGTTGCTATTATTGTGGAACTAAGTCTTAATGCTAGGTGGTGCGAATTTGAAAGAAATCGGATAGCAATAACCTGTGGCTCCCCGCTATCAAAATTTCCGATCTTTGAAAATTTTTCTTAAATTACTTTAATAAAAATATGTTTTGCTTCACATTATTTTTAATTTTGGCAGTCTATTAGTAGACAGCAAAAATTTTATTAACTTTTAGCAACTAAGTGTTAGCAAACCTTTTGCTAAATCTACTAATAGATTTTGCTGTCATTAGCAATATTTTGCAAGCACCCGCCTGACTAAACTTTTACTGATTCAGCAACATTTTTTGCTGACTTTACTAACTTTTTTTTTTAGTGTATAAATATTTTTCTTAAATTACTGACGTATTATTTTGAGTGCAGTATTAAGCGAATTAAGTTAATTTCTAAAATTAGCATTTCGAAATTATTTATGTATTTTTTTACAATATTTCAGGGTTCTGCATTTCGTTGCCTTAAAACAGGCGATCCAATTGATTCCGTTTTAGAGCGTGCTGCTCGTGAAAGTGGTGTGCCTATAACTGATATTTTAGAAAATCTTCCAAATGAGCTTTCTGTTTGGGTTGACCCCGGTGAGGTCTCTTATCGCATTGGCGAAAAAGGAGCGGTTAAGGTAAGTAGACAATAAAGTAACACGAGGTTTCGTCAGTTTGAAATGTATTAAACACTGTTATTCTTAACTTAAATCGGAATTTAAAATTTTCTCATCAAAATAAAAAGATAGGCAAGGTTTCAAAATTATGAAATATTGTAATTTAAATCAAAATTCAAACCGCAACCTAAGACATTATTATGTACAACACTTTTTAATTATTCTTATCGATTTTTTCCACTTTCTCTTCCATACAGATTCTTTATTCTGAGAACAGTGACAATCAAGAAGATAATTCGTCAGCCGATGGTGAGGTTAACAAGACATTTAATCCCGAAGCTCAATGCTTTCGTCCCATCGATGTTGTTAATTCAAGCATGAATAGTTTGAGTTTAAGTCCCAAAACATCACCCATGGCTGGTTCTTCACCCCTATCGGCTTCTTCGAATTCGCCCACATACAAAGGTAGTCCCAATCCGGTGGCCGCTGCTGTTTTAAATGGTGGAACATTCTTGCAACGTTCTCAACAACCATTGACATTTACCACGGCTACGTTTGCTCAAACAAAATTCGGCTCAACTAAATTGAAAACTAACTCCAAAAGAACTAATAAGTAAGTAAGAAATTAAAAAAAGAAAGGTTAACAAACAAGAGTAGGTAGCGTATGAGTAATATTTGTTTTAAGAAACGAATTAATAACACTCATGCGTTCATCAATATTATGGTGAAAACAAATACACTGGGAATCATAACTATAGCCGCAGGAGATAATCCAGTTAAAATAAACAGTGAACTCTCTCATTTTGCAAGGGGTGTTCGCGTTTCTGATTTTGTTCACTTTTGTAATTGGAATTTTTTTTTAACTATTAATTGATCCACTTACAATAAATTCTGTTTCAAGTACTGCAGAACCAATCATTATAATAATCAATATAATAATTTTTTAACAAAAAATAAAATTTGAAAAGATTTTGAAAATTTTTCTCCTGAAAAATTCTTAAATTCAAACATACATTCTTAGACAAAATTTTTAAATATTCAGACACTTGCCTATAGAAAAAGATTAACATTTTAAGAAATTTTTTATATTAGAAAACTTTCTGATTCTGGGACTTTTTTCAATAGACCAAATTCTGAATCTAAGACAATTTTTTCATACCCAAATTATTGACTTTAATGCGTTTTTTGATATTTAAAAGTTTTTAATTCTAAAACACTTACTATAAAAATAAATACTAGTTCTATTTAAATTTTATTCTAAACGTTTTCAAACAATTTTGATATAAAAAATTCTTAAATTCGGAGATACGGTAAAAGAGTTTTTCTGTTCACATTAGAAAAGGTGTTTACTATAAGAACGTAGAGGAATTATTATTCGGGGATTCCCCAAATTACCAAAATATTGAAGAAAAAGAAACATTTCTTATAAAAAAATGTGTTCACGTTTTAGAGCTATTGAACTTTGTTCACGTTTTGGAATAGTCGATGTAAAAAAAAGTGTACATGTTTCTTTGACGTTCATGTTACTGGATGTTCACATTTCTGCGAGTCCACGTATATATATATGACAGGCAAAGGCATGAATAAGTATAAAAAGAAATCAAAATTGAGAAAAATTTAAAGGTATTCTTACAAATTGCCAAGGAGCAAAAAGTGAAATTAAGCTTCCCTAATCGAACCGTTTCGAAATTCAGTAAATTCAATTAATTCAATAGGTTTAATTAGTGCCCGATTTAATAAAAAACATTAATTATATTATATATCGTATGATTTTTATTCAAAATTTTCAAAATTGAAATTTTTCCCTTAAGAAAAATTTTCCCAAATTTTTATTTTTTATTTGCTAGAAAAATTAAAAAGGTGATTAAAAAGGTTCTGTGATATTAGGATTAAGATTTTTGTTGTGGTTTTTTGTGGGCGTTGTGGTGTAATGGTTAGCGCGTTGGACTGTTACACAGATGGTCCCGGGTACGATTCCCGGTGACAACATCAATTTAGAAAAATAATATGTATGAGTTTTCTATCCCTTATATGTATCGCTGCGCCCACCTTCGGTGTTTCCATAGCACTTAACCTTACCGAAGTAAAATAATGAATCAGGGCTATGAAACAAAAAGCTTCAATAAATTCGCCAACTCTACATCAGGTTGCAAGCAACAACTGTTCTAAGACTTATCTACTCGCGCAATTACAGTGTTGCCATGTTTGAAGCCCTTCATCTTTCACCACCTTTCATATCTCCACTATCCCCTTTCCAAAGAAAGCAACACATTAATTAATAGGAAGAATTTCCTGAGTGTTGCTTCTCTTTATAAAAAAAAAAAAAAAATATTTAATCGATCTAATTTATAAAATCCATTTAACTCCTGATGAAGTTGGAAAAAACAAACAACGAAACGTTGAGTGAAAGATGATGTAAATTGTTTTTATTTATATCGATTTATTAAAAAGACTGACCATCAACAGCCCGTAGAGAAATCTAAACTTCACAAAAACTTTTATTTTTAATTTTCCGAGTGAAAACGTTCATATGCAATCATATCTCATTTAATATAACATGATATAAAAACATATAATTTAATATATCGTAACATTGATATATGGGATGGTGCATATGATCATATACAACTTTATCTTCGCTTTAGTTTTTCGAAAACTTTTGATATTGTCTCATACATATTAATATCTTAATATATATATATCGATTGATATAACCGTAGATGTGGCATATATAACTACATATGATATAAATTAATTACCATGATTTTATACAAGGTGGCGCAAAAATAACCTTCCGATGTTTTTTGGCTGTAATTTAAAAAAAAAAATGAAAAACTTTGATTCTTCTTGTGGATTATTTTTATTTGGTATTTTAATTTTTTTCCATCAAGTCGAGAATATGATGTCATGTAAATGGCCGCCGCCACAGTTGATTGTCATTTGAGCCCTTTTTATAGCATTTTCCATCACTTTGGCCAAAACTTCCGGCGATAGGTCCTCACATTCTTGACGGATATTGTCTTTAAGAGCTGCAAGAGTCTGAGGCTTGTTGACATAAACCCGCGACTTCAAAAAGCCCCACAAAAAGAAGTCTGGAGCGGTCAAATCAGGCGATCTTGCTGGCCAGTGCAAATCGGCAAAACGTGAGATTAGGCGCCCGGGAAATGCATCCTTCAGCATATCGGTTGTTACACACGATTGGCGGTCAGCAGCTAACAGCTGATGCACCGTCTGGACTTTGTACGGAAACATCTTCAAATCTTGTACCAAAATTCGCTGTAAAGACCGTCGACTGATACCCATTTGAGTGGCACGTCGTCTGGTCGATGTCGACGGCGCTTCCATGACATCCTCGGCTACAGCAGCAATATTCTCTGCAGAACTGCTACTCTGGGGTCTGCCACGCCTGGCAGCATCTCGTGTTGTGCCAGTCTCTTCGAGGCGAGCGGCTAAACGTCGCAGTGTTTCACCAGTAGGCGTTGGACGGCCAGGAAATCTGCGACGGAAATTCACGTTGTGCCTAAGTCACCGACCGATTATTGGTCAAATAAATAGTCACCAATATTCCGTGTATTTCGCATGTGTTTACTACACAAATGTCAAAACAGAACTGACATTAGGGGCCAATCGCAAAATTTATAGCATTTTCTGATAGGAGGATTACTTTTGCGCCACCTTGTATATTATTTTATATGGCTTAATACAATGCTACGTATAATATTATATGGTATCATATTAAAATTTAGTTTTACATCGAATCTAAAGTGTTTAATGACGATTTTAAATTGAAAATTAAATTTCTCTTTGGACATGCTGTACATTATAAATTAAATTGTTGTTTGCTATTAAAAATTTAGAATATTTCTAATGTTACTGAGTTAAACAAAATTTTAAAATAATATTTTCATTTGAAATTTTGCAATTTAAAATTTTAGCAGAAAGCTTAATACATTATTCTGAAATTTATATAATTTCAAACATAATTGAAATTTGGCATTAGAACTTGCAAAAACTATAGATTAAATTGTAAGTAATTATTTTATATTCAGAAAATTTTAAGTAAAATGTTTAATAACGCAAAAATCTGAATTTCAATTAGAATATTTGCACTATCATTTAAAATTTTTAAAGAAATCCCTAATTAATTTATAACCACTTTAATTACAAATGAAAATTTTTCAATATCAATTACAAATTTTATGCATTTCAAATAGAACATAGAATTTGAAATTTTTTGTTTTCACTGGAAATGGTAAATAAATGCAACAAACTCTTTTGTACCCAGAAAAAACTAAAAGCTGGTTTTAATTAAAAAATTTACTAAACTAATTAATATTTTAATTGATTTTGCACTTATCACGGCAATGATAATATCAATTAAAACTTTTATTGAAAATTAAAAAGGAAAACTTCAAATGAAAATGTTCTATTTAAGTTCTTTTGAATATTATTTTATTAAATTGTGCAAATATTTTGAAGAAAGTAAAGTAATTTTAATAATGGAAATAATTTAATATATTTATCAAATATTGTTTGCTAGCTATTACTATTTGAAAAAAAATATCTGACCTTTAGCCATCTAATGCATAAGCCCGATTTTTGGGGGTCTAACTATTTTTGTTGTAACTTTTAATTGACATCACTTACCAACAAGTGTGTGGTCGATTTTTAAAGCTAACATTCCACAGATTTATATTGTGTTCTTCTCCAGTATCTACTTTCTTTTGGTTTCAAATTCACTTGACGTTTATTTAGCACAATATAAATCTGTGAAATGTTGACTTTCAAAATGGACGACATCCTGGTTTGTGAGTGATGTCAATTAAAAGTTAAAACAAAAAAGTAAGACTGCCAAAAAAAAATCGTACTTATGCATTAGAGGGTTAAATGACAACAACAAACAACAACAAAAATGCATTTGTTATATGTGTTCTAAATTTTAAACAAATATAAAACAAACAAAAAACAAATAAAAAAAAGTAATAAAGGGTCCGCCAAATAACTTTTTTTTTTGAAAATGCTATAAAAAAAAACTACTGAATATTTTCTCAAATTTCTTTTTTTATTTGAAAGTACAATCCTTCCGGTTAATAATGGAAAACAATTTCAATCAAATGGCTGCCTCGGCAGGCCATGCAGTAGCCTACACGGTCGGTCCAATTTTTAAGCACATTATCGATTGTGTGCAGCTGTATTTCACCAATGGCTTCACGAATATTGTCCTTTAAAGCGTCAATTGTCTCTGGCTTGTTGGCGTCACACTTATCTTTGACGGCACCCCCACAAATAATAGTCCAACGGTGTCAAATCGCAGCTCCGAGGTGGCCAAACGACATCAGCTCTGCGGCTGATAACGCGATCTTCAAAAACAGGGCGCAAAACATCGAGTGTAGCTTCGGCTGTGTGGCACGTAGCGCCGTCCTGTTGGCCGTCCTGAACCAATTGGATTTTGTATGGCGTCATACCATAGTCTTTATGCAAAATTCGTCTCAATGATGTCTCCGAAATGTTCAATTGTTGAGAACGACGGTGAATTGATGTTGATGGCGCTTCACGCACACTATCTGCCACAGCAGCAATATTCTCTGGTGTACGCACTGTTTTTGGCTTTTCACGCTTTGATTTATAGATGAGGATGCCAGTTTCTTTCACTTTTTTCTAGTTATCTAATTATCTGTCAAATCAGACATGAGCTAAGTGTTACCATTCACGAAATAAGCACTAGTTGAAAAAAAAACGTTAGATGGCGGACCCTTTATAATGGAAAAATTTGGTCTCTTGGTAAAATTTCGGTATTTTGCTCTATAACTCAAAAGCAGTCATTCAGACAAAAAAAATACATATACCCATATTTGTGGGACAGTTTTTGCGGTATAAGTTTTGTGGAAACGTGTATTTCGTGCGACGTATATCAAGCCATATATTTGCAAAAAAAAAAATCTAAAAATTAAAAAGTCGTGAACTTTGACCTTAATATTCCGACTAGCGGACACGAGCTTTCTTGTAACTGTTTTGTCAGTTTAATCTACTAATAACACCCTACGATCTTGCTATCGTATGATCAAACCGTAATACACTCATGAGAGTCGTTTGAAAAATGATTTTGTCACAATTTTTGATTTTGATCGCTTAAAACACCACGATACGCCAAAGATATCTCAAAAGTACATAAGGGAAAAATGTTTTTCATCTGATTCTGCATTAAAATGATAATACGGATTTTTCGTAAAGCCCTTAGCTTAAAAGTTATAGCATAAAAATCTTTGTACTAATTTAGGTATAGTTTTATGGCTAAAAGTCGAAAGTGACTGGCCTGTTTTCATCCGATAGTACCAGTTTTGACACGGATATTATTTTTAACGCCCAATCTACTGGAAATTGCGCTGGGAGCGGATATCAATAAAAACAAATAAAAACTAAACGAGAATTTTTAAAAAATCTAAATAAATTTCTACTTTGAAATAACTAACAAAAATTAACAGTTTACTGCAAACTTACTGTTTTGGTAGTTGTTTACTGAAATACTAAAATAACAGCTTCAAGCTACAACTATTAACAAATTCAGTAGTTATCTTCAGTTGTTTTTTTTTCATAACTATCAACATAGTTGTTTTTTAATTTTCCATAGAAAAACCAACTGTAATTTTTAGTTAAAAACAACTATTACTAATTACTACACAAACAACTGTCATGTAGTAACTGTAAAACTTTTTTGAGTGTATCGAAGGTCATGTTTGGTGTTTTTAGAGACTTTCACTGTGATAGGAAGCCCTAATGTGTGTGAATAAACAACAACAATAGCTACACTGATAGAATTATCTGCATGGTATTAATGAATTTTATCATAAAAGAACACTAGAATTCGTCTATTGCAACTTTTCATTAAACTAATGCAAGTTTTCATGAACTTATTTATTAAAAGTTTCACTGACCCAATGAAGAGTTTTTATTAAAATACTAGTTTCATAAAATATATGATGTTATTCATTAATATAAAGATATTTTTCATTTATTTTGTGAAGAAAATTTTTATGAGTTTATTAAAAATGTTCATTATTTTTAGTCCACTAAATTTCTGTTTGTCTGGCCAATAAATAAAAAATTTGCTTGGTTAGGATATTTTAAGGTTATCAGTATTTTAAATAACTTTGGTATTTTAAATTATTTCGTTAGTTTTATTTTTAGCAATAGTTTTTTGGAAAGGTTTCTAATCGTTATTTGTCTTTCAGGGCTAGTGTTTGCCAACCATGCTTTATACAATATTAAATTTGTACATACAAGATTTCATGTGACGTATGAGTGATATTTTCTTTAATGTGGTAATAGGTAACACTCATACGCTACCGGCTGTTGAAAAATTTATTTACTTTTGAGAATTCAGTTATATTTTAAATCACCAGTTAGTGTCCAACCGAACAGTTCGGCCAAAAAACTATATTTTGTCTGTTTTTTGATATCTAGAGGCAATGATGATAAATTTTGGTATTGGAAACATGTTGGATTAGCCGATTTAATTCGATTTTGTGTATAAAATTTAAGAGAAAAGCCGAAGTTTAGCTATAAAGTTAAAAGTTCGGCCGCCGAACTATTTTCAATTTGGCCGAACAGTGAATTCATTGCTTAACTACAGACTTTTCTTCAAATTTGACACTCAAAATAGCATCTAATTAGCCCAATAAACATTTTTCCATCCGCCAAATTTGTCCATAATGCTTTAAAATACCGAATACAGACCAAATTCATTTTCTGGCCGAACTGTTCGGTCGGACACTATCACCAGTAGAAAATGGTTGAACTACACACATAAAAATCCACGCTTAAAATACAAAAAAAATGTCAAAACAACGAAATCTTTTGTAAAATGAACAAATATTCGTTTATTTTACAAAATTTTTGGTTATTTTGACATTTATTTGTATTTTTACGAATGGATTATTATCAGTGTACCCAGTGTAGAAAAGCATTACCATATATTAGTTATATAAGTACATATTTGGTAATGGTAAGTACTTAAATTTGTCATTACAATTCTCATTACTTTAATATGATAATGTCAAGCAAAATAACCGCCAGGGACAGGAACTTCATGCACTAAAAAAGTGTGTTTTAGGCGTCAATAATATGCATTAAAAGTCTTAAAATATACACTAAAAATTAAAAAAATATTCACTTAAAAACAACTTAAAGCATTGCAAAAAAAATGCCTAAAAGTTTTTGAACACCAGATCAAAAAAAAAGTTATGTCTCAAATACAAAAACAGATCTCATTTGATATACAGTTGAACCTCGATTATCCGGGCCTCTATTAACCGGGTACATCTGTTAACCGGCATGCTGGTGGTTTGATTTATACCTCTATTAACCGTGTTTACCTCTGTTATCCGTGCTATTATTAAATAAATAATAATAACCTACTTCACCTCTATTATCCGTGCAGCACACATATTTATTTGCTTGTTTTTTCTTTTCACCTACATACAAAGAGTTAAAATTCGGGAAAAATAAATAACTTCTATGAACCGTGTTTTCGATTATTCGTGCTGAGTCCGGTCCCGTGCAACCCGGATAAACGAGGTTCAACTGTATATACTTATCCAATTTATCTTAAAATTGAGGTATCCAGTAATATCCAATAAGATCCCTCAACTATATTAATGGATAAAATTGGAACATCCATTTTAATATTATTTAAGATTCTGATAAATCCCCAAATATCCCATGGTATTATCTTAGATCTAATTGGGTCTAATTAGATCCAAAAAGATAAGTAGTTTTTGTGGATCGAGTAAAATATTTTGAGATTAAATTGGATTTACTTAAATCCCATGAAATATTTAAATCCTATAAAAAATTGTAAAAAAAAGATTTTGCCATGTATGCGGTATATATATGTATGCGGTATATATATTAGGGTATTCAATTTACTCGGGTTTGCTTTTGTTCGAGTAATCGAGTAACTCGATTTTGAGGTTTTTAATTTACTCGAGTAGGCGAGTAAGATTTTAAAATTGCTCGAATAACTCGAATAACTCGAGTAACTCGAACAATTTTAATACTTTAATTTTATTTTCCAAAAACTCACATTTTTGTAAGTTTTTATATTTTATTAGTACTAATATAACATATATATAAAAATTAACAAATTAATTAAAAATTTTAGTAAAAAGTATATCTGAAAGAGAAAAACATTTGCTAAGATCATTTAATATTGCGACAGTTTTGTCTCAGTACACTCAAAGCAAAAGCGTTATTATATCAATGAAATTCTTTATAAATATGTTGAAATCTTCATTGATTTTCTTTCAATATAACTGGTTCATAAATATGTATTAAACTGTTTTATAAAAATATTTGTAAGCTGATCCGTTTTGTAATTTCACTCAGACTTGACACAGTTTTGTTATATTAGTGTGTTAGTACTAAACGAAAAAATAGTTCATTTTGTCCTATAATTTTGGGATTTTGTGATATGTAATTTTTCTTAAAAAATTATAAAGAAGTTTTGAAACAACTTTCATGAATATTTAAGAAGATTTTCATCATATTAATGAAAACTTCATTACTTCTATATGTAAATTTTAATATGTGGAAATTTTGCGTAGGACCGCTATAAATTTCTATATAGGGCTTCTAAAATTGGCTTGTTACAATGACATAAAAGGGACCAACAAAAAGTTGTTAGTAAATGACATTTAAAAATTCCTTTTTGAAAATATAGTATTTATATGCAATTTCAATGAAAATGAAAATTATTCAAGTTCGAGGCCATACTCTATATTTCTTCATTAGGATATTGTCCTAACAAATAATCTATAGAGTTTTTTGTTTTCAAATTTATTATTTGACCCTTTCAGGAATGTGTTGATAGATCTATTTCGGGAATTTTCTAGGTTCCCATCATCAGAACACGTTTTGAAAGCGGTAACAATCCCATGCCAAACATCAAACATTCATATGAACTAGTTTACTCACTACATGAAAACTAATATACATATGAGTTTCTTTAGATCAAATGGCAACTAACTTAAAAAAAAAAATAATGTTTGATCCCACTTTTAACCCTCAAATCCGCACCAATAATCTTAAACACCACAGTCTTAGAACTTGTTTCTTTAAAAAATATCCAAGTTTCTTCGATATCGGAGTTTTTCGCATTAAGTTCGTTTTTCGTAATATAATTTCTTTAACAGTGCTCACTTAATATAAAAATACACTTAACATTTAAATATTCACTATAACAATAACATTATTTTATACAAAATATTAAAAAAATATAAAATAGTCCATATTTTTAAATTACTCGAGTTACTCGATTAATCGACCAAAATTGTTCGAATTATTCTTTACTCGAAATTGGCCACTTTGAATTACTCGAACAATTGTTCGACATCATTTCATCGATTAATCGAGTAACGGTTAACCGATTGAATACCCTAATATATATATAACAATATATACTTATATCTTATACTCATGGAAAATATTAATGATGTTGGACTATATATAATCATATCTCAAACTTATTTGTTAGTCTTGTGCGATGTATGAAATCATACGTAATTATATCTTGTATCATTTAATGTCATATATAGTTATATCTTAAGTTGTATTATACATATGCCACCATATATAAGCATATCGTATATGCCACAAAAACATATTTTATATAAGACAATATAAATTGTTTTATCTTAAATTGTATAGCTTATGTGTCACTATATATGATTACATATTATGATATGTGTATATGAGAATGTATTATTGTGTATGAAAATTGATCTATCATATCATATTATATATTGCATATATGCTTAATTATTAAGATTACATCGTTATATAAGTTACCACATATGAAATATATAATATATATATAAAGGGTCCGCCATCTAACGGTTTTTTTCAACTAGTGCTTATTTCTTGAATGGTAACACTTAGCTCATGTCTGATTTGACAGATAATTAGTTTTATCCTTCCGCTGAACGAATATGGTCCGTATGTTCGTTATCTTGTGAAAAAAGTGAACGAAACTGGCATCCGCATCGATAAAACTAAGCGTGAAAAGCCAGAAACAGTGCGTACACCAGAGAATATTGCTGCTGTGGCAGAAAGTGTGCGTGAAGCGCCATCAACATCAATTCACCGTCGTTCTCAACAATTGAACATTTCGGAGACATCATTGAGACGAATTTTGCATAAAGACCTTGGTATGACGCCATACAAAGTCCAATTGGTTCAAGAGTTCAAAAAAAAAAGTTATTTGGCGGACCCTTTATATGTATGCACAGCGCAGCAAATCGATTTCCATTAAGAGTTTACTCAAAATTTTAATAAATTTTAGTAACTTTTACTACTTTTACTTCACGAAAAAGTTACAGTCATCTTTTGCTTTTATTAGCAAAACGATTTGCTGGCCTAATATTAGCAACATTTTCTGCAACAATTACAGTTTTTTTTTTGTAACTTTTACAGACTTTTTTATTTGAGTATATTATTATTTTTTTTTTATATATGTGCAAAATTTCGTTATTAACTAATTTTTCTATTTTCCTTTAGCACTTCATATCGCATGTCCCCAACTGAATTCTCCAACTATATAAAACAACGTGCCATGCAACAACAACAAATTCATCATGGGCATGGTCCATCGCCCAATGGTGGTAATGCACAACCTGGAAATCATTTCGGACCTATTGGTCCTGTATCACCAGCACGTTCTCTATCACCCAATCCACTGTCGTTAGGTTTGGGACAAAATTCTGCTGGTGCTGGAGGAGATCCTTTCTACTTCCCTAGCATGGCAATGGGAATGTATCCACAGTTTAACAATCATCATCGTAATTTATTCGATACACAATTTCATGCTGATAACAATGGTATTTATGGTCATGGCAATAATGCTGGAGGTCATAACAAATTTAATAATTATTTGGAGCCGCATGGTTTCTATGGCATGGGTGGTAATCACATGCCACATCAACAGCAACCACAATCTCCTATTGGCATTAATGGGCAACACCAACAGCAGCAACAACAACAACAACAAAATGGTGGTAATATGAAAAATTCAAATGAAAATATTAGTAATACAGGTAATAATAAAGAGAATACAGGCCTAAATGCTAATGTCAATAATAATGCTGCTGCCAATATCACAGTCACTGTTACCAATGGCTGCAATGGCTCTGGTGGCTCTGGTGGCTCTGGTGGCTCTGATAGCAATTCAGTTAGCCCTGTACCCTCAAATAATACATTAACTACTAATACTACCAATACAGAAAGACAAAATGCTGCTAATGCTGTGGCTGCTGTTGCTGCTGCCACAGTAGCTGCTGCTGCCACAGCTAATAGCAATAATTCTCAAGATTCAGCTGCCAATACAGCTGCTTCATCAAACTCGAAATTGATTGATGGTCTCAATTCGTTTTATTCCAATAATACTGGCTCCTATCAACAACTATTAGTTGCCAATTAAAAATCACTTATACACTCACAAAAACATAGAGTCCTTTAAAAACAAGAACAAAAAAATATAATACTAACAAAAAAATTACACAGAAATTTACGAAATATTCATCTAAAAAAAATATCTCTCAACTAGAGTTTTTTATAATTTAAAAATGAAAACAAATATTTAATACATACAACAAAAATATCTATAAATTAATTAAAAAAAAAAAAAAAAAAAAAAAAAAACAATAAAAAAAACGTTTATACATATATTTTTTTAAATGCTTAATATTAAATAAATATATTAGTTTTATCAAGGACTTAACTAACCTATCTGTATAAGATGATGGAAAAACATAAAAAAAAAAAAATTATGAAAATTCTTTTTTATTTACGTTTGTTTTTTGTAACTAGTTGTAATTTTTTAGTACATAAAATTAGTAGAAATACAAAAAAAGTCATAAAAAACTATATATTTTTTCACTGTTAATTTTTTATACACATTTTAAATACAATTTAATATTTAAAGAAAACAAAAAAAACTACCTAAACTTAATAAACAATTTAATATAACATAAAAAATTTACCCCTAAGAGTCAAATTTTTCAGTGTTAGTTTAACTATGGTTTAAGCAAACATTCAACTAAAGAGAGACAGAGTTCAATGGCATTTAACGCTTTGACGACCGAACTTAAACCGCTGAAGATTTTTCGACGAAATTTCGTGGAGACTTGGGCCTATGGCTAAAAATAAATGTTGTGCAGCTTTTGGCGCTTTACTGCTTCCCTATCGGAGAAATATAGTTACTCAAGCTAAATTATTAATGGGTTGTCTCACCTTAATGGTTTAAGATTTTGTCTAGGTTTTTTTTTATTTATTAATAATCATATAATTACAAATTATATACAATTACCCTAAAGGAGCATATACACGACATGTATTTGTCATCTGACATGTCAAATTTCCCACTGCAAAATATATACATGTCTTGTGTGACCTTTTTAACTTTGCTTCTGTAAAAGTCAGACGCAAAGTCATCTGACAAAATTTCAATTAGAGCGTGCTCTATTTTCTTCTGACAAACCATCTGACATCAGCTGTTTTAAATATGAAACAAAAAGTTGTCATAAATCCATGCCGTGAGAAAACAAACAGCGGCGGTCCCCTATTGACGGATTCATTAGCCGGCTAAAGTTAACATTTTACAATACCAATAAATGTATATACATTTTCCCATTTAATAAAATTATGTACATATATATGTTTATAAAAAGTTTCATAATTATATCCCAAATTGCTATGTCCGCATTTAAAGAAAAATTATTTAAGATGGCTGAACTATTTTGCGGCGCAAAAAAAATTTTGCTGCGGCAGCATGCCATGTTGAAACCCAGATCGACTTTGGTGTGTGCTAAAACTATAGCAAATTTTGCTTGATTCTGATTCCTCTTTTCTTTTTTTTTTAATTTCGATTTCATTGCAGTTATAATTGAAATTACACTGCACACTGCAATTGCATTATCCCTTGATTCCATTTGACTATCACTTTTAAAAAAAAATTATTTTAATAAAATTTTCGCACTGATCAGCTGTTGAAGAAAAAAAAACAGAGACTGTGTCAGAAGCAAAAAATATGTACGTTTGTGACCAAATATTATAAACCTTATGTAAAACAGCAATTTTGACAGACATGCACAATTACATGTGACTTGAAAATTTGACATGTCAGATGACAAATACATATCGTCTATATGCTCCTTAACCGAGCACTACCAACTAGGGCCTTCGGCGAGTTGTAGCGAAAACAGACCAGTGCCTCTGGTGGGAATCGAACCCACGACCCCGCACTTATAAGCCAGCACGCTACCAACTAGCTTACCGGGGCGCACTGTCTAAGTTTTAATTTTGTATTTTGCTTTATGTTATTCCTAATCCAAAAATAATAACCATTTTTGTATAAACTTAAAGCTGAATTTGTGACTTTATAAAAACTGAAAACAAAAACATAAAAGAAAATCATAAAAAAAAATAACGAATTGTTTGACTTTGTAAGGCTCTGAGACTATTACGCTAGAATACATAGGTATCGCTAAAAAGTCGCATCTGTATATTGTCGATCACAATAAGTTTTGTTAAAATCTTCCCGCAGGTTCTCCTAACATGGCAAAAAGTCTAAATACCATTCGTCGTCAAAGGGTTAAAGCCATAAAAACAAATAAAATGTAAAAAAAGTTCACTAAATTTGGTACAGGGACTGTAATTACACAGTGCTACAAAAAAAAACAGAAAAATTGAATTACTCGTCTAATGACCTAGTTAGTGTAGGTTGTAAGACTAGCTGAGTGTATTACAAAACCGGTTTGAGAAGTAACGGTCAAAAAGAGTATTTTTTGCGACTGGCTCATTTAAACATTTCGCACACCTAGTACAAAAGTGACTCAACTCAAATTTTTTAATTTTTCAGAAATCGAAAAAAACATTTGTAACTTTATACCAATTGGAAAATAAAGAAAGACATAACTGTTTTTTTAGCAACAGTTAACAACAACAAAATACACTGATATTTTTTAAATAGATAAACAAGTATATTGTGCATAGTTTAAGCATATAAAACCGAAAAATTAAAATTTTGAGTTGAGTCACTTTTGAACTGGGTGTGCGATTTGTAACTCAGGAATTTTTTTATCGATTTTAAATTTGTAAGCGGTATTTAAAATTAAATTACCTGAACTTTGCAAATATATATACTCCCTTTATATTATTAATATAAATATTTAGCGAGTTTCTTAATAACAATTAAAATTTTAAATGTTTTTTAAACTTTTCCACTTCTACGAGAGTTTTTTTTTTTTGAATCTTCCTTCAAAACAATAATATTCTTGAAGTTATTTTTTACTTGAGGAAAACCAGCCTTATCATTTGTTAAAATTGGCTGAAAATTTATAAATTTATGGTACTAATTAAATTTTTCAGTTATTTTTTTAACTTTTTTTGCATCTACGAGTTTTTTTTTTTAATCTTATTTTTAAAACAATAATAATCACAAATCTAGTGTTTTCCTGAATAAAATAAGCATTCCTTTTGTTAAAATCGGTTGAAAATTTACAGTGTTACACTTACAATATTTTGTTGTTAAAAACAAAGTAATGTATACTTTAAAACTACTAAACATATAGTTAAAAACTCACGGTCTACTCACTTTTACTTTAAATCAAAGTATTCTTATTTTTTTAAATTATTATAAAAAAAATTAACTCAAAATCCGTAAAAATAAAAGATTTTCCATTATTTTTACTATCAAGAATAAAATAAAAAATTTAAAAAAACTCCTAAATCCGTGAAAATAAACGATTTTATTTTAAATATCAAAAATGAAGTCCCAATTATTAAAAACTACAGTTTTCTTTTTTTTTACTATCATTAACTTTTTGGCTAAAATAAAGAATTTTTGGTAAAAAGAAAATTTTACTGTTAAAATATCGTGATTGTATGGTACTTTTTCTACATATACAGAATTTTGTTTCTTCCTTCTTTGCATTAATACATTAGTATGCATTAGAAAAAAACAAAATCCACTCTATATATATAGAAAAATTATCATAACAATCAATTTTCAACCGATTTTAACAACTGATGTCTCATTTTACGCAAGAAAACACTAACTTTAAGAATATTGTCGTATTAATAGAAGACTTGAAAAAAACCCTCGTGGAAGTTGAAAAAGTTAAAAAAAAAAAATAAAAACTTTAATTATTATTAAGAAAATCTCTACGTATTCATATTATTAATATAAAGAAAGTATATATATTTTGAAAGGCAAGGTAATTTTCTTTTAAATGATGTTTCAAAACTCGAAATCGGTTAACAAATTACTGAGTTACAAATGCGCCAGTCGCAAAAAATACTCTTTTACCTTTATCTCCAAACCAGTTTTGTATTACACTCAACTAGACTTACAAAATAAACTAGGCCACTTGAAAAATGATAGCCATTTTTTTGTAGTACCGTGTTATTTTCAATTTTCGTAGATTTTTAATTAAAATACTTTTTAAAGATCAAGTTTTTAATTAATTGTTTTTAATGCTTAGATTTTTCTCTCCTTTTTTTCAAATACGCCTAAAAAAAATTGGAATAAAATTAATAAAATGTTAAATTTTAAATCCTCTGTTCTTGTAGGAAAATAGTGAATGAAAAAATTGGTGAAAGTATATATTTCAGAACTTTGTTTTAAAAAAAGAAAGTGTAGGTTCAGTGGGGAGTGCTCGTGAGTTCAGTTTCAAACCGAAATATATTTCGCACTAGAACTCAGGTATACGCTGAATCCAAATCTGGTCTCGGAATCACTCTCCGACCTCATGCGTTCGTGCGATATTAACGGGAAAAGTGTAGTTTTTGATCAAAATGTTCCGATTTTTCACCTTCCTGGAAATATATTTTTTATAATAATTTTAACGACTATTCATTTTTTTTTTTAGTTTTTGAATTTTTTAGATATTTTATTTTTTCATGAAATTATCGTCGGTTAAACTTGATAATAAATTCGAATTTTTAAAAATTTTACACTGCGGGACTTTAAAATTGCAGTTCCAACCTCAATTTCAATAACTTAAAAATAAGTTAAATTAAAAACTGAAATAAAGGGTAAGAGTAGTATGTTCAGGTGCCGTTACCAGTACAGTGGAGAACGGTTATAACGAACTCACGGGGACCGGACGATTTAGTTCGTTATAAGCAAAGTTCGCTATAAGCGAGGTAAACATTTCCCAAAAAATTATTAAAATGTCAGGATCTTATCTTAAATTCTCCTAATTTTTAAATTTTTGTTTGAAATTCTGAAAAAATTCTTCCATTAAATAAAGTTTCATACAGTTTTTAATTATATTTACTAAATATGTAATTAAAGAGCTAAAACTTTTAAGGTTTGCAGCAGAAGTTTTATTTTAGAAACTCGTTTTTTTTTTTGGGTTCGTTATAAGCGTAAAAATTTATATGAAAACCAGTAAAAGCGTTCAAAAACGTGTTCGTTATAAACGATGTGCGTTATAACCGTATTATTTTGTATGAAGTATGCTAGTAAAAGCGTTGGGACCAGAAAAATCGTTCATTATAAAAAAAGTTCGTTATAACCGGTGTTCGTTAAAACCGAAATCCTCTGTATTATGAAAAATATATTTTCAGGAAGGTGAAAAATCGGAACAATTTGATCAAAAACGACACTTTTCCCCTTAATATAGCTCGAACGCCTGATGTCGGAGAAACCAGATTTGGATTAAGCGTATTGCTATGATCATATTATGATTGTAACGAATTGTAATTATAATATGATGTTTTGAAGCTATCATAATATGATGTTCTTTTTTCTGCGTGTAGGTGTAAAAAGTACTTACAGTAATCATGAGTGCTTCAGACGGTATACTTTAAAAAGCGTTAATTAATTGCTTTGCAAAACTAGCACTGAAAAATTGATTTCAATAAAATTTATAGCGAAAAAATTATAAAACATTGGAGAGAGCATTCTAAAATTATCGATTTAATTTCAAACATCTTTACCCAGAGCAAACATTATGATTGAACATGATTGGGAACAAGAAATTTTAATATGTTGATACTAACAATCATAAACAAGATTCTGACTGATCATATTATAATAACTGAGGACGATTTTATTATCATATAGGATCATAATATGATTATGAAAATATTATTATGAGAATCATATTATGATTGTTATGTATTTCATCCATAACATGATGCTCTTAAACTATTATAACATGATGATGATCAAGAAGTTTTCTTTTCCTCTACCAATGTCTTATTAAATTTAATTTTTTTATTATCTCCCAAACCTTTAGAAAATAAGCAAGGCAATTAATTATACAATTTACCTTAACTAACTGTTGTTAAGTTTCATTTGTTAAGTTTTATTTTTAAAATATGTTTAATTAACAAACAAAAATAAAATATATTTTATAGTTTTTTCCCTAATAAAAATCCTAAATGATTTTTTTTTATACGTAATCCTATAATCCTATATTTTTTTACTGTTATTTTATTTCTTGTTAAAAATAATTAAAAACAAATAAAAAAATCTTTTTATATTATATTGATGTTATATATCTCCCTTTTTTAGCTTTTTTATATAAATATAAATCTAATTATAGTTAAATCTAAAACAAAAATTGTTCATATCTCTTTGATACCTTGAAATCATAGTCAAATTTTTATTATTTTTAATTTTGTTTAATAGTTTAATTAAAATTTAATATATTTTGTATTTAATTACATCTTATCATTGTTAATTTTTTTTATATGCTAATATACATACATAAATTACATATTATATATTTTTTTATTGAATTTTTTTTATGATTTTCTAATTGTTACATATTTTTTAAATTATTATTAAACCATTTTTTATGTAGAAAATTTTTATACTTTTTATACATGCTTATCAATAATTAAATTTACTGAAAGAATTGTTTATTTTTTTTATATATATAATAAAATAAAAACAAATCATGCAAAACTTTTATTCATTGTTATATTTTTGCAATAAAAAAACAAAATTTTATTTGTGTTTTTATTTATTTAAATCTTTTGTTAGTTAAGTTTTTATTTGCTTTGGTTTAAAAAAAAAAAATATATTAACTGTTTCAGCCTTAACAAGAAAACTACAAATTTTATCAAGTTTTTTCTCAAAGTCTACTCTATTTTCAAAATCATAGAATATTACGATAAAAAAATGTAAATTGACAATTTTAGTTCAGACCAGTTATTCCCGATCTCTGATAAACTAATAAATGATAAATTTAAACATTTTATTTATTAGTTTCTTATAAGTGGAGTGACGTTTATTTTCACCTCACAGCTTCTCGCAAAATGGAATTCCCGTGCTGATATACAAAATTTAAGATGCCGTATGTAAAAATTTGTCTTAATTAAAACTCTCAACCCAGAGAACGAAGCCGATCGGCTAATAGCCGCGGCTAAGCCGCCGCCGATCACTTTTCAGGTATTCGAGCCGCCGCCGACCTGAGCGGCTAATTTCGGCTACAAAATATTAGCCGACTATATCAGCTGAGCCGACTATATCAGCTGAGCCGACTATATCAGCTGAGCCGACTATATCAGCTTAGCCGATATTTTTTATCTAAATTCATTTTAAATATGTTTAATTTTCTTCGATCTTCTTTTATTATATGATTCTTCTTCGAGCTTAAGATCTTTTGTTAAAACGATTGTAAATTATTAATTTCCAATATTTCGTCTCCACATTGGGAGACTTCTTCAGGGAAATTTATTTTATTTTAATTTGTAACAATTTGAAAATTTTTTAAAATAACAAATTTTAAAAAAGGCGGGAAAATAAAAAAAAAAAAAATTTTATTTCAAAAATTTATTTTCCCGCCTTTTTTAAAATTTTTTATTTTAAAAAATTTTCAAATTGTTACAAATTAAAATAAAATAAATTTCCCTGAAGAAGTCTCCCAATGTGGAGACGAAATATTGGAAATTAATAATTTACAATCGTTTTAACAAAAGATCTTAAGCTCGAAGAAGAATCATATAAATTCATTTTAACTAAAAAATCATATTATTTTAAGAATCCTCCGCCTTCATCCGGCTTTTAGTACCCACCAATCTGGCAACCATAGGTTTTCATTATGACTTCTCTAGCGTTTGCAAAATGTGCCGTTATATTGCGCTTCACAAGAAAAAGAAAAAGTAAATTTTCCAAATCTTACAATGGCTCGAAAAAATATAAAAAACTTTTTTCATACTACACAAGCTAATCCCACAATTTCATCTGATTCTGATTCTAACTCAGATGCAACTACTGATGTAAATACATTTACCGATATAGCATATAATAAAGACTTGTTTAAAAGAAAAGATGTTATAAAAAAAAATGGCAAAGTTCAAGTAAAACTAACTGGTTTATCGGAATGTTGGAAGCATTTTGGTAGTCTATACATAAAAGATAGACACATATTGGAAAACATGAAATTTTGTAAAATTTGCTTAGATTACAAATAAATAAGTGAATTAAATTATAATACATTTTTTAACCATCGGCTTAGTAGATATTTAGTCGCCGCCGAGTTTTTTTTTCGTTTAGCCGCCGCCGCCGAAAATTCTTTGGCTTTAGTCGACTTTCAGCCGCCGTCGAGTATATTTTTGATTAGCCGTCGCCGGCGACAATTTAATGTCGGCTTCGTTCTCTGTCTCAACCAGGATTGTCAGACATGGCGATTTCTCGCCAAACGTGGCGATTTTCAAACTTGTTTGACTTTTTAATTTTTGAAATGGCGACATTCGATTTTTATTGCGATTTTTCAAGTGAATGGCGATTTTCGTGACGCATACAAAAAAAACTGTAAATATATCAACAGAATATGTTTTTTCGCATAAATTATTCAAAAACTTGAAACATTTTACCAGAATATAAATTTAAATTACTAAATTTTTACATATTGCTTTCGAAATATCTTGTTCAGTTTTTTGGTACTGATTTTTTAAGTGTAATTAATTTGGCCATTTTTGGAGACTTTTTTGGGGTATAAATTAGTTGAAGTGGTGTGACAAAAAAAGTTTTTAGAACATTTTTTTAGCAAATTAAAAAGACTTGGAAAAAAATTATTTTTTCTTAACTCGTCAAAACGCATTTTTTTTTTTTTTGAGAGTTACAGTTCGATCAAGAACTAATAATAATGTTTTGGCCATTTTTGGAGACTTTTTCAATGCAAAAATTTAACTAAAAAAATTGTTGGCGATTTTTAGCTATTTTCATTATTCTGTTTCGGTAAAATAAATCTGACAACCCTACTCTCAATAGAAATATGTAACATCAAAACGATACCGACTCTAAAATACATTATATTTGCTTGCGATGTAATTAAAATTATTTATTACTGCGGCAATATCTTCTTTTAATCGTAAACTAAATAATCAGGATTGTATTTTATATATTATTTTCAGATGGAATATCTTTCAGAATATTGCGCAGAAAAATCTTCCAGAAGATAATTTGGCAATAATACTCTCACGAAATTAAGAACATAGAAATGACTAAAAATTACAGTTAAAATAACTGCAAATGTAGTAAAATGGGCGATAATTGTATTTGTCATAAAAATGACTGACCATGTCGTCATTTTTAACTATTGATAAAAAAAACTACAATGTTAGTCAAAACGACTATCGAAGCGGTCAAAAGCAATTTACCTTAAATGAATTCATAAACCATAAAAACGAGCAACAAAATAATAAAAACAATGTACATAAAACGACTACATAAGTTGTAAAAACTATTGTTTTTAACTATTATTTTTTCGGTATTTTAAAAATATTTCTTTCTTTTAATTATAATAAAAATTTGTATTTCCTACATCCTATTTAAAATGCAAAGTGAAAATTCCAAACGTTATTTTCTTATGACGTTTTTTATGCATTGAAAATAAAATACAATTTTCTAATTATTATTTGCAAAGCTATGAACATACAAGGGCGGTCGTCAAATTAGCCTACCTGACGTATAGATGAAGGCAGTGGTTTGAAAAAAATTAATTTGGTGAAAAGTGACAATCTTATATGTTTTAAGTTTTAAGGAGCCACGTTGCTTAGCTTTTTTTTTTCTTTTTTTTTTGGAGTTTGTGAGTATTTTTTGCGACAGTCGCATTTAAACATTTCTAACTCAGTAATTTTTTTAACCGATATTAAAAAGAAAATTACCTGGTCTTTCCAAATATATATACTTTCAATATATTATTAAAAAATATGTAGAGATTCTCTTAATAACAATTGAAGATTTTAGATTTTTTTTTTTTAACTTTTTCAACTTCTACGAGGGTTTTTTTAATCTTCTTTTAAAACAACAATATTCTTAAAGTTAGTGTTTTCCTGAGTAAAATGAGCTTCCATTTGTTTAAACCGGTTGAAAATTGACAAAGTTATGGTACTTTTTCGATATACATTAGAGTTTGTCACAAAAATTTGATTTTATTATATCTTCACTTTTGTACGGATTTTGCATCAATAAAGATATGGCGTTATTATTTTTTTAAAATTTCAACTCCTTCCACTGGCGCGCTGTGGCCAAAAATGCTAATTAAGAGGTCCCTTTACTACAAAAACTTTTAAAAATCCATTTTTTTAATCACACACAATAAAAATGTATTACCAACTGAGAATAATGCTACACAAATTTTTGACATATCGCGAACCGCTAAAAGGTATAAATTTTGTAGAAAATAATAAAAATATTTTTTTTAGCACACACAATGAAAAAGTATTTGGAACTAAGAAAAATGCCATAAACATTTTCGATACATCTTGGCCTGTTAAAAATTTGTTAATCAATAAAATATTGTATTTTAGTAAATACAACATTTTAAAAACTTGCCACAAAGCGAAAATTTTTGTACAATTTTTCTCAGCTAAAAATGCTTTTTGATTGTGTGTAATAAAAAAGTAATTTATAATTTTTTTGAAAAAAAAAGTTTTTGCCGACCACTCTTTTTCCTAAATCGTGCACTTTAAAAACGGCGAAAAAGTGTTTTTGGGGTAGAATCAAAAGGTGAATTCAAATTTCATATAAATACAATTTTTTTTTGCTCTGCAGGAAAAGGGCACCTAAATCAACGTTTTTGGCCGCCGCGCGCCAGTGGAAGAAGTTAGAATTTTAACAAAATAATAACGCCATTTGTTTTTTATTGGTGCCAAAACACTTTAAAAAGTTATGATAGCCCAAAAACAAAGTAACTTTATTCTTTTCTGACGAACTCTAATATATATTTATAATAATTCAAATTTTCAATTTTAACAAGTGAAGACTCATTTTACTCTAGAATACGCTGGCTTAAGTGATATTGTTGTTTTAAAAGAATATTCGAAAAAAAAACACTCTATACGAGTTGAAAGTTTGAAAAAAATTTAAAACTTTAAAAATCTCTACATATTTATACAAATAAAATAAAGAACGTACATATATTTGAAAAGACGAGGAAAATTCTTTTAAATACCGTTTAAAAATTAAAAATCGGTTAAAAATTGACTAAGTTACAAAAGCTTAAATGCACCAGTCACCGTTATCTCCGTTATCTCAAAAATTTGAGGGTAAATTACAACTTCTCAAACCGGTTTTGTTATAAACTCAGCCAGACTTACAACCTACACTAGGTAACTTTAAAAGTGATCGCAATTTTTTGTAGCACCGCACAGAATGTATCTCTTGGACGAGTTTTAATGAATTTTTTTTCTAAACTAATGAAGTTTTCTTCACAATATTAATGAAAAATTTCTTAAACTTTATGAAAAGCTTCATAACTTTATCGTTAGTCGCATGAAATTTTTAACAAATAAAATTAAATTTTTCATTAAATTTTATGAAAAACTGCATTAATTTAATGAAAAGTTTCAATGGACGAATTTTAGTGACATATATCTAATGCAAAAATTCTCAGTGTGTGATATTATTACCGCAATAGATGTTTTTTAGATTTTAAAATTTGATAAAAAATAAAATTTTCAATTTTGCAAAATTTTACAATTTTAAAAGCTTTTTTTTAAATAATTTAATTTTTTTTTTAAATATCGAAAACCGAAAAGATTTTTCATACATATATTTTTTTACGTAAAATACAGAGCTGTTATTTTGTTAAGACTTAAATCATTTTAGCTACAAAATTAATAGTGCACTCATCAAAATAAGTCTGTAAAAATAGCAGAAAAAGTTACTAAAAATTTGTTAAAAAAACATTAAACCAACAGAATTTTTGTGCTAAATATTAGTAAAATAAAAACAGGAAAAACAACTGTAAAATCTACTAAATTTTATTTGGCGGCATGAAAACTAAGCGCCATATATTCGTGAAAAATGTTATTATAAATAACAAGACAAATAAATACAGATCTGCACACAGAGAAATAAAGTGTCAACCGAATTAAAAAGTGTATATTAATGGTTATAACTTATAAATTCAGTTAGTTCAACGATATTTACATTCGATTTCTCATTATTTTGGGTGTTGCAACAAAAAGTCAGTTGATTTAACCAAATTTTGTTGGGAAAAATAATGTGAAGTTGTAGCAACCGTCTGAAATTCGTACTAACCGAATTTGAGTCGTAGTAATCGAATTTCAGTTGGCAAATAGCTAAATTTTTCTGTGTGTGTGTATTTATATGATTAATTAAAAACAGAGTTGTATCTGTATGTACATCGGAATGCTATATGTCCAAGCCTAAAGCGTAATCTAAAAAAATAAAAATAATAGAAAATAATGTTAGCGTTGTTTTAAGTTATCTCGTTTGGTTATTTTAGGGTTAACATTATTTTACGTTATTTGGTTAGCTTATTTTAGGGCTAACGTTATTTTACGTAATCTTTAATCTTTAGAAAGAATAGGTTATTTCTGGTCGTAAAAGTATTACAGGTCGTAAAAGTAGACAATGGCAGCTTACATAAGCTTTTCTAATAAAGTAGCCAGTTTTTAAACCGTAGGTCAGAAAGTTCACTGGTTTTAAAATGGTTTCAAGTTTCTGAAAAATAAAAAAACGTGAATAAAATCGCAAGTTTTTAAAATTTTAAAGATCTAAATACTGTAATGTCTAGATTGCTCCATAGAGACTTTTGCTCTTTAAAATATGAAGAAAGTCGGATGATATGAGTTCAAACAATATCCATTTTTCAATGTTTTTTCATAGAATGAACGATATGTATGTTTGTATGTATTTATGGTTAACAAAATTGTCCCTTATAAACTGTTTTTTTTTTAACAACGGTTCCCACTAACATTTGCTTCACGGACCGCATGAGACACCTCTACTCGTTCACGGACCCCAAAATTTTGCTCATATGTTAAAATAAATGCAAAAGTAACGAAACAAACAAAAATTGGATTTTTATTTTAAAATAAAACAAACATTACAAAACCAACCCCGATTAAGTTGATCTCCAAGTGATCAGAAAAATGAATTCGTTATAATCGAGGTTCGAATTTACTGGATTATATTTCTTCGCAATTTTTTTATCGCCAACAGTATATTAGAAACTTTTCTAAACTTTTTTAAATATTGTGAATTTGTGATTTCATAAATAAATAGTTTTTGACACATTTGAGAAATATTTTCTGTGTTTGGTTTAAAATTTGTTAAAATTCAACGAAATTTTAGTAAAATTTGCAAAATTTTGTGAATTACAAATTAAAAATGGAAAATTATATGAAAATGTATTTGTGACACTGTCAAAAACAATACATCTTAACCGAGATTAGATTTTTATGCAAGATTGTAATAACAACTGTTACATAGAAATTATTACTAAAAGGTCAGAACTTTATCTAATTAGTTCGTAATAACCGAGGATTCGTCTTAACCAAATTCGTCTTAAACGAGTTAGATTATAAAGATCCCAAACTCTATTGCTTCTTTTAACAACAAACACATTTTTTGTTTATTACATTCAAATATTTTTTTCTCATGAGTTACGTGCACTGACAGCTAATGTCAAAGAGTTGGAGATCTATGTAATCTATGTCCGAGACATCTAGAAAGAATTACCAAAAACACAAAAGTGTGAGGAAAATTAGTATATTTTTTGAACAATAAAATAAGTTCAAAAAGTTTAAATTTGAGCCATAGAGTTTTTAGTCTTTTTTGTGAGTTTTTTTTTTAATGAAAAAAGCTCCTTTTGATGAACTACTTTGATCCAAAAATTTAAATTTTTAGAAATATGTTTTTATCTAATTTGTTTGAGTTCGGGGCACCTACTTATTGTAAGTGAATTTATCTAACCAATGGAGTCCAAACTTATTTTTAATTATTCAATTAATTTTTTTTAATAATTTTAATTATTCCTAAAATTGTAACATGTGCTATGAAATTTGTTTAAATTTTTTTTAAACATACATTTTGTGGGAACTCGTTGTGGACCCCTTGGTTCCCAATACCATTTGGGAACCGTTGTTTTAAAGTAATGATGATTTTGAGAGAAAAAAAATATGTATTTCGTTAGGGTATTTTAAGGTTATCGATATTTTCGCATTACTTCGTTAGGGAATTTTAAGGTTATTGTTATTTTAAGTTATTTCGTTAGGTTATTTTCGGGTTATCGATATTTTAAGTTATTTCGTTAGTGTTATTTTTAGGTTAAAAATAGTTCCTTGAAACGGTTCTGAATTGTTACCGGCAGTTTAGTGTTAGTGGTTGCCAACCATGATTAAAATCCGTTAATTTTTTAAAACAAATCAAATAAAACATATTTTAAAGAAAAAAATTTTTAATAAACAAAAATTTTTTTAAAATGTCAAGAAAACAAAAATTTAAGCTTTTTATTTTAAAAAAATTTAAGCTTTTTATTTTAAAAAAATTTTATTTTTTTGTATGTTATTTATATAAAGAGGACAGAATCATAGAACTGGAACAGATATATAGCTGAAATTATTAGTGTCCGACCGAACAGTTCGGCCAAAAAACTTTATTTGGTCGGTTTTTTTGGTATCTAGAGGCAATGATGATAAATTTTGCTATTAGAAACATGTTTTTTGAGCCAATTTAATTCGATTTTGTGTATAAAATGTAAGAAAAACGCCGAAGTTTAGCTATAAAGTTAAAAGTTCAGCCGCCGAACTATTTTCGATTAGGCCGCTTAACTACTTTTCAGACTTATCTTTAAATTTGACACTCCAAATCCCATTTATTCAACCCAATAAATATTTTTCCATTCGCCGAATTTGTCCATAATGCTTTAAAATACCGAATACAGACCAAATGCATTTTCTGGTCGAACTGTTCCACCGCACTAGAAATTATTATTGAAAATTTTATTATTTTATTTTGACAAATTTGCGAAACGAATTCACAAAAACGGAGTCAAAAACGTACTGTTTACGAAAATCCGATAATGCGGTCCGGTAATGTTCCGTTTACTTACAGTCTTTGACGAATCCATGTTAACGCGCCGTTAACGTGCCGACTAATCCGGATTCATGATTTCGTACGAGTCGGAGAGTCCGTATAAATGTTTCTAGGGTTACTTAACAAGTTCTTAAACACAATTAAAGCGAAAAGTATTAATAGATTTAAGATATTTAGCGGCAAAAATAAAACATTTTTAATATTTTAAAATAATGACAAATTTTCCAAAAAAAAAATATATATGAAGAGCTTATTGTAAAAACTTGATAAGCCACATTTATTTTGTTGCTGGTTTTATCTGTTTTCTAGTCACCTATGGATGATTATTTGATAAAAAGCCTTGATCGTACGCTTAATACAAGTATCTACACAGAAAAAATTATGGGCCAAAAATATCTAATTAATCAATTGTTTGAATATCAATGGCAATTTAAACAATTTTTTTAATTGATTCAATTAAAAAATTTATTGAATTTTCTAATATATCCATACAGTGTTGACAACATGTAAACAAAGTTTTTAAAAATTTGGCAAACTATTTTTTTTTATTTTATTTAGATTAAATAATCAAACAAAGGTTTAATTATATCAATATATTATTTAATTTGTAAATAAAAAGAAAAAAATCGCAAATGATTAACTTTTAATAAGTTGAATAGTTTACTGATTTCAAATACACGCAAAATCATAGTTATTTTACTAGAGTTTGCAACACTCTTTTTGTTGAGATATTCGTGTACGCACGAAAACTTAATTTAGTTTCGTGTTTTATCTGTGTTAATAAAAGTGCACATGTGGTTTTAAATAAACCTTATCGAAAAAGGACAATTAAACTATTATTTTTGTAAATAATTAAATTTTCAATAAGTATAAGTGTCATTAAACTATCATTTTAAAGTTGTGTGTGATTTTTTAAATTAAGCAATTCAATAACAAGAAAAACTTCAAGACAAGACAAGCAAAACAAACATTTTGTTTTTACTTTTATTTGTTTTCTTATAATACATTTTTATATTAAAAAGCTTTAATTTTATTATAAATAAAATGTCAATTTAATTTACAAACCTACATTTCTTTTTTTAATTTAATGGGGGGCATATAACAAAAATAAAAAAATACGAGTTTTCAATTAAAACTACCATTGTTTTCTTCTCAAGTTTCAATTAAAGTTTTAATCAGTTTAACTAAACTTTTTAATTGAGGTTGTAAAGAAAAACAATAACTCGTTTAATTGATATTATTATTATTTTAATTGAAAGAGTTTTAATAAACTGTCTGCAAATTTTTTTAGTTAATACTATCATTTCAGTGGTAGGTGCAAAATCAATTAAAATATTTATTGATTCAATCAAATTTTTAATTGAAACCCGTTTTTAGTTTTTTCTGTGTAGAGAATAAAAGTCCTGCAAAAGTCATATTTTATGCATTATATCAACACTTTGAAGACAAAAAACCAATAAAAATTAGTATGTGGCTTAGCAAGTTTTGCAATAAGCCCTTCATATATTTAAATTTGAAACACTCAAACAAAAAATTGGTAAAAATATAACAAATCCAAATTATTTTCATTTCTTCTAACTGTTTTGCATTTTCGTCTTTTAAACTTTGTATAACTGCTCTGGAATACATTTTCATATAGATTTCCAAAAAAAAATATAAGTATATATAATACTAAACATAGTACAGTGAAAACCCACCATCAAATAATTCTTGTAAATAAGTGTTTTTTATAATTTTCTTTTATGTTAATTTTAGCTAATTCATATACCTCTATTTTTTCTACAATTTTCGATACGCTATTTCATTATATGTTTTTTTGTAATAATTAAATTAGATTTAGATTTAAAATTAGAAGAAAATCTAAATAAAAATGAATCAAATGTGCTATTGTTAAAAAAAAAAAATCATAAATATTCTTAAATAAAAAAACTTTAAATAATGCATGCAAAAATAATTATATTGAAAACGTTTTTTTATAAAAAAAAAATATTTATTAAGTTTTTTTTTTTTTTTTTCAATTTAAGACAAAAAAGTTTATGTACCTTTAAAACAAACGTTTATATAAAAATATTTATATCTATTAACGAAAAATAAAATAAAACAAATCAAGTAGTAATTATTAAAAAAAAAAACAAAGGATTTTTGTACTTTTATACTTCATTAATTTGTAGTTTTGAAAAACCAAAATAAAAATCATACAATAATATTATGTTACCAGAAAATAAAAATTTTACTTTAAAGAATATTTAAAAAAAAAAAAAAGTGTTGGAAATAAAACAAAAAAAAAAAAAACTATAAAGAAATTAGCTAAAATAGTCCAGTTATCTTAAAAAAAAAAAACAAAGTAAAACTTCCAACAAACATGATAAGCAATTTGAAAAATATATTTTACACAAAAAAAAAATATATATTAGAATTTATATTTTTATAAAATAGAAAACCTAAATAAAATATGATTTTTTTACTTTAAACTGATTTTTTTCAATGACTTTTTTATTGTTGTAAATATTTCAAAAAGAAAATATTATAGAAAAATAATTTACAAAACAGTAGTCTGATTATTACATTTTTATTTTTTCTTTAGTTTTATTTTTAAAATAATTTAATTGTTTTTTACTTAGATGAAACAAAAAAATATTGAAAAAAAAAATAATAATTAGAAAAAAATTAAAGACATACTTGCATATCAATGGATACAATAATATTTATAATTAACAATTTATTATATTCGATTCTAAACCAAAAAAAAAAAAAATAATAATAAAAATAAAAATAAAAATACAAAATTATATACACTATTTATTACAAAAATGAATTAACAAAAACAAATTGAGATTCAAACTTTTTAAAATTGGATACTTTTTAAACATTTAAACAAAAACTATAATCGGTATTAACTAAAAAAAATATATATATATTTCTTTTTTTACTTTTTACATTTTATATGTATGTGTGTAATATATAAACAAATTAAAAATTAATTAATTTTTGTTGTTGTAAAATAAAATTATTCAATATAAATAAAACCTTTTTTTATTCCAAAGAAATCCATCTTTCAATTAGAGTAAATAGTCTTACAAAAATAAATATTTTTATTTAAAATATATTTTTTTTTTTTCGTATAAAAATTCATTAAAAATTTGTTTAAAGTTTTTATAATTTTTACTTTTTCATATACACGAATGATTTTTCATTAAAATTTAAATTGAGTTTTTTAAACTCTTTGTGTCATTTACTAAAAAGTTCCTTTAGACACTTGGGCCACTCTCAAAGTTTTGTCGTTCTATCATAGAAACAAATTGTTGTACAAAATATATAATTTAACCATCTAATTGACAAGCCCGTCTCAAGGCGGGCTCTCTGGCAATTCCCTAACTACGTAAGCGCCATCTATCGAATATACAAAGAATATATCATAGATGTGGCATCACTTACAACATATGGGAAAACAGTGGACATTAGAGTGAGGTAAGTTTCTAAAAATAGAACTGTTGTGTTGTGTTGGAGTTGTACTTCTGAGATTATGTATGCAAGAACAAAAACACCGTGTATTGAATAAAACTAGTTTTAATCACAACAAAACTCGACCTGACGATAGATCAGTGGGCTAAAGCGCTCTGTCTAACGTGTAGTGCGAGTGCATGTGGCATCAGAAATCAGTTTATCTATACCACGGTCAGTGATTGCACAGAAAATTTCATATAGACGCAATCGAACAAATAAAAACATAACAAATGTTACATTATTCAAAAAACAGGGCCACTGACGGAGGTTCAATACCAGAAACTTCGCAGTCTGATTCAGGAAAATTGAAAATTTTACAATTTAGTTATGATTTTTAGAAAATACACTCATTCTTATCTACCACGTCTTTCACAATTAAAATTAAATAAAATTGCATACTATTTATAGTATTAATTGCAATTGTGTGAAAAAGACGTTAAAATTCAAACTCAATCTTTAATTTTTATTTATATCTAAATAGTACTAAAGGAGTCAAAGGAGTACCATGGTACTTTTCCGGATCAAATAGTACCAAAAAAGTACTATAGTACTAACTTTATCATTCCTGTGGCCCTATCAATGGTATTTTGGCCCTTTTAAATTGTCAATTTGGCCCAAAACAAAAAAAAACTCAAAATGCATCACTGAAACAAGTTGTTTTACAAAATATATAATTTAACCATCTAATTGACAAGCCCGTCTCAAGGCGGGGTTCTTTTAATTTGGCCATAAGTGCGCCAAATAATGTTTCTATAATAAGAATTAAAGCCATTTCGATAGAAAACTAACTTTACAAAATATTTTATGAAGTAATTTTTTGTGTAAATGGCAAACTTTGGAAGCTAGAAAGCGCTAAAGTTTAAATTTCGTAAAATTTCAAAAAAATAAATATATTGAAATGAACACAATTTTCAAAAATCTTGAAAACATATTTGTGTTGCCGAGAAACCGTTATTACTTAACACAAATTAAGATTAAAAGAAAAGCTCTTACTTTGGTCGAAGTACATACAAGATTCCAAAAAGGACACATGTAAACTTCAAAATGTATGGACGGATTTTTATGAAATTTGACAGAAAGATTATATTAAGTAGTATTAGCAAAGCATTTAAGTTTAATCAATATATAGCTCAATTACTAAAAAGACTGTCATAAGTCAAAAAATGCGATTTTTGAGTTAATGATGCAGATTTATTATTTATATTATGCTTCATATTGTGTAAGAAGTTCATATTAATATCATGAATTCTTTTCGAGGAGGAGAATATATTTTAATTTTTTTTGGAAAGTGGGTGCAAAGAGTATTTACTTTATAGAGAAACTGTGCTACTCACGGATCTCTTGATAATTAGAAAATTCCTAAAAACCTAGTTTTTAAAAACGTTCGTTAAAGGTCGAGAGAGGCAGATATGGATGGAAAACTTTAAACGCGTTTTCTGCAAAATCGTGTTTTTTTAATTATGTCAGTATTTTAGTAAATGAGCGATATGTAGAAGTTTATGTGCATTTTCGCTCAGTTTCGTGTTTTTCGAAAAACGAAAATCTCCATATCTTCTTAGCACATTGTATACCACTCATCGATTCTGTGGAAATTTTTGGACGCAATTTGGTAGAAATAGTAAGCTTTTCTGAATTTTTTGTATACTTATTGCACCCTTTAGCGCTGGCTATTAGCAATTTAAATTCAAACTTTGGCTCTTTGTATGTACTTAGCGGGTTAAGATTTTTTTTAAATTATAATTTGTATTTATTGCTAAGGCAAATATCTATCAAACTGTAATACACAATTTGTTCTATAGAATTTTCTCGATATTTGAAAATATTTTAAAAATAATGGTGTTTTAGATTTTTTTTTTTAAATTTCAATATGTCAACACTGGCGAATCAATTTTAAATTAATTTTTCTATCTTTCTTTATATCTATCTTTCAATCTATCTTGCTGTCTATTTCTATTCTTTCTTACTGTTTCTTCACTGAAGGGATTCACAATGGACCGTATTGGTTCCCGAGTGGAGATGTGCCCTTGCGCACATAACCCTTCCTAACCTAACCTACCTAACCTTGCTGCCTAAACCGTAATGATAGGATGAAAAATGTATTTTTGACGAATTTTTAAAAACCACCTGACATTTTGACTGGTTTTGGGCTAGATTTAAATCATATGGTTGTGTATACAATTATACACGAACTAGATTTCGAAATCTAGATTAAACTGGATTTCGGGCGTAAACTAGATTTCGGGTATAATGTAAATTCACTATTAGATACAACGTATAATAAATTATAAAAAAAAACATAATAACAGTTTCCTATTATAAGGAAAACAACATGTTTTGAGGAAAGCACTTCAAACTTTTTCCACTAGCTATGAAGGGTTTTGTGCTTTCGAGTTTTCGAAATTAGTTTAACGTTTGTAAATTTGACCCTTTGTTAAGCACTGTTTATTCTTATTATTGTACTGTGTTTTTTATTGGAAACAAAGTTCTTTAATTTAATTTTTAATTATGTCACATTAATTTTAATATTTTTATCTTGTTTGCTGAAGCCAAGTGAAAGTGTATTTTTTTTTAATTTTCGAAGTTAAGAAAAACAAATGATATTTTGTCGAAATTGCCACTCACTATAATGGATAACACATAGTTTTTACTTATTCTAGACACAAATTCAGTGTTGCACTGACCATTTTCGATATGTTTTGAATTAGAATACATTCTTTGAGATGTTTTGCAGATGTTTTGGTCACATGAAAATATATGGGAAAATACGTACCAAAACACGTAATTTGATTAAAACATGTAAAATTGCTCAAAACACGTATATGGAATTGCAGTATAACTTGTGGTCATTAAAAAAAACCCCATTTTCATTTTAATTTCTTTTCTTAATTTTATATTTTTTTTTGTTTATAACTCTGAGTGTGATTTTTAAAATTTTACTCAATGTGTTTAGAAAAAAAAATCAAAATTATATTAAATATTTATTTTTGTATAAAACTAATAAATAATATAGAAAACAATGTATTATACTATAAATAAAAATCATTGTAAATTAATAAAATGCTTTAAAAAACTGATTAAAGTATTTAACAGCAAAAATTAAATAATGTTATATATAAAGTATTTATTTTAATAACTTTTAATAACGAATTTTTCATACTTATGATAAATGTTTTTTCTACTTATTAAACAAAAAAAATTAAAACACAACAAAAAACCTTAAAGAAAAAATTATTTTTATAAAATTGGCTTAAAAACATTTTTAAAATTTATATAACATTACAAAAACAACAAACAAAAAAACTTTTTTACCAACATTTTTTACATAAAAATCTGAATGTAATTGTAATTTAGTTTTTTAATTATGAAAAACCCCCCCAAAAAAAAAAAAAAAATACCCTTAACTAATTAACTTAAAAAATTATAGTAATATTTATAAAATCTATATAGAAATGCTGACGGATTGTTATGATGCTTAAAAAAAATTAAAAAAAAAAAAAAACATATGATAAAAATTTTATCCACATGTTAAAAAAAAAAAAATTATATTTAACTCTTTCAGGTTTGGTGGTTAGTTATCTAACCACTTATTGTTGCTTGTTTAAAACTTGTTTTCGTGCCACCTATTGACAAATTATTAAACAATTACATTTTTAAAGACATCGTTGATCATTTGTTGCGAGACTTTGTCGCTAGGGTGCACTGGTTATATTTATATCTTTATTTAAACTCGGGGCATCCCCTTGATTTTTTAACAGGTCGGTTGTAATTGAAATAAAGAAGCATAGAGTGTTCATTATTAAACGAAATCAGTGGTGTTTAGTTATTTAGCACTTGTTTTTTTGTTTTGTGATAACATATATATGTAAAAAGAGCATAATATACAAAAAATAACGTAAGTAATATGGTGGTTAGATTACTAACCACTGTGACTATAGTACATTTTAAATAATCTGTTTTCCCACATAATTTTGTGTTGTGTATATAATTAGAATGCCGCGCATACTCCATGAACAAGACATCGTAGATATTTTGTTTGAAGATATACCTTCTGATGGTGAAAGTGTGTGTAGTTTCGAATCAGACGAAGAAAGAAATCATGAACCAGAAACCGATCTGACGGTACTCGGTGATATACCTTCAGGACCGCAGCCAGAACTTGATGATTATTTTGATTCGGATGATGATATATCTTTATCAAATTTGTTTACTACTTCTGCTAACCAGTTACCTACTATGAGCTCCGCAGTGGTGCAACCAAAGTGGAAAAAAAATTTCAGAATGGAAGAGCCGTGTGAATATACAGGAGGCGGAGGTGTTCCAGATGATATAGTAGAAGTAGAGAATATAACACCAACAAAATTATTTCGTTTATTTTGGACAGCAAACTTAGTTGAAACAATCTGCTTTCAAACAAATCTATATGCTACGCAGAAAGGAGGAAAGGATGGTGAGAAGATACAAACTGATCTAGGAGGAAAAGTTGTTCGAAAATTTTGCATGAATTTGAAATCAAAAAATCATAAAGTATTTTTTGATAACTATTTCAATAGCTATCCTTTGCAAGTAGACTTGTATAAGGACAATATATTGGCCTGTGGCACTGTCAACTCAAATCGCAAATTTCTACCACAGCTGAAAGAGGACAAACATCTAAAACGAGAAGAACATGATTACAGGGTCAGTGATGAGAATGTGGCTTTTCTAAAATGGAAGGATAAAATATCAGTTTTTATTCTCACCAATAACATAGATCCAACTCAGGCAGGTGTTGTTACTCGCAGAGAACGCAATGGAGAGCTAAATGAAATTAATTGTCCTGAAGCTGTCATACAATATAACAAATGTATGAACTATGTTGATAAATTTGATCAGCTGAAAAGCACTTATGCCATTGACCGAAAATCCCGCAAATGGTGGCATCGAATTTTTTTTCATTTTCTGGACTGCGCCGTCATAAACTCTTATATTACATATAAAGAGCTTCAGAAAATACACCACCCAGAACTTGATCAGCTCAGTGCCAAAGACTTTCGAAGAATTGTTTACATTGGGATCCTAGCTCCAGTTCAGGCGAAAAAACCCAAATCAAGCACTAGGCGCTCAACTTCGGAACCCTCTTTTCCGCTACCGGTACAAATAAAGAAACACAAACCATCAGTACCAAGAGAATTGCGTCTGGAAAGCAGTATGCATCAGCCAGAGCGATCTACATCACGAAGATGTGCAAAATGCAGCACCAAAAAGAATCCGGTGCGTACTATATGGCAATGCAAAACCTGCAAAGTTCCTCTTTGCATACGCAAAAATAATACATGTTTCTCCGATTTTCATCAGAATTAATTTTTTGTTATAAAATTTGGCAGCGGATAATACACTTTACTTGAATACTTTTTATGCCAACCGTCACGGTGGTTACTTAACTAACCACCCTATTCCACAAAAGCCTGAAGCGCAAATTTATTTTTTTCTTTTTTTTTATGATAAATAAATCTTAATCAAACTAAAAATGCAGTTGTTTTATTAATAAAATAATATATGTAAAACTGTGGCTGAAAGAGTTAAAATATACTACATATTAATGTGCAGGACACTTTAAATGCAATATCTAAGAGTTAATATAAAAAAAAAACTAAAAATCATAAATATTAATATGTAAAAACTAGGAATCATCAAACATTTTAAAGTTTGTGTGGTTTTTTAAATAAAAATATTATTTATTTTTTGTTTTAAATTAACTACATTCAACTCAAAACTAAAAGGCTTTCTTAGGAATCGATCCCATGATTCTAGATCTGATAGGCTAGCACGTTATCAACTTTTAATTTTTTTTTTTTCTTTGTAAAATGAGAATCTTCAAGGATTAAGTACGATATTATAAGAAAATAGTTCCAAAATTATCAAAAAATATTTTTTAATTTTTCATAGAAGTTAACGGGGTAAATTGCTCCATTGCGTACACAATGAGACATAATTTTGATTCAAATTAAAAATAATGCTATTGTAAGATTGTATATAAAAATATAAAAATTTCTGTCATCCATTTTTTATATGTTTTATTCCTATTTTATAAATTAAAACGTTTTCAGAAGTTTAAAATTTGTATTTTCATACAAATTTTAACATTTTGTTTACAAATCAGTTGCTCTCGGATTGCGAAAAGGAAGGAAAACGCTTGTTTTAGAAAATGAACAAAATCAATATTTTTAAATAAACTTCATTTTTGCTGCTACCCACTCAGGCCGAGTTTTTGTCATGTCAGTTTAACTTGATTTAGTTAAACCGGTAACGAATTTTGCTTGACATTTCCAAGTTAATTTTTAAAAATTTGTCGAAACCATATTTTTTAGAATTTTGGTCTTTATCATAATAAAACAAAATAAACCACAATTCAGAAGCTGTATTCCATTTAAAAACTTAGTTAATCTAAGTTTTAAGATAATCTACATCCTAAAAACTCATCCTCAAGCGTAAATGTAATAGTATTTGTGTAAAAATTGCTACTTTGGCACTGTCGAGAAAATTTTTGCAAACGCCGATATTTTCCTTGTTCCTATTATCGCTATTGACTCCACCTTGGAATTTTAAACTGACAAAATTAGTTTCGCTGTCTAAACTGGATATTAGGTCGCTTTTATATTACTGCGAAAATCCAGTTAAAATTAAATTTCGAAATCTAGTTCGTGTATCATACTATATGCCAGTCTGTGACCACATGATCGAAATCAAGTTTAACCTCTCTGCTACGTAAAGATGCGTTTACATTAAACTTGAAATCTAGCTTCATGTATCATTTTATACACTACCATATGATCGAAATCTATTTTAAACTGGATTTCAATGTTAAATGTAAAAGCAGCTTAAGACGTATGTTTATATATACGTGTTTTCAAAATTCTCTTCTGTTGCGTAAGACGTATATATACGTGCAGTCTACATAAGTGCAACAAGTGTTTTTTTAAGTGACTTATTTAAAGTAAATTAAATTTTCAAGCGTTCTTTTGTGTTTACCGTTTATTTTAAACTTTTTCGTCAATAATTACAGTTTTTAAATATTTTTTTTTTTAATAAAAATCTTCTAAAATTCCTAAAAAAAATAACATCATTATAACACAAAGCTGGTTAATTTTAAAATGTCGCATTTCAAGGAGCGCCGATCGAAATTTGTTAACATTTAGTCTAAAAAAAAAAAAATTGTTAAAATTTGAGTCAAATTAGACCACATTAGTTTTTTAAATTTATTTTCATCGGGATAAACATTAATTGCATTTATAGTAATTAAATGTGCTAAAGTCCCAAAACTTATTTAACAAATTGTGAAAAGCAATCTGATGTAGGCGTGTCCCTATCCGGATTTCATTCCTGCCCAAGGAAATCTTCAGGGGACTTTGTTATTAGAATTTCTAGAGATATTTGTTATGTTAAATCACAAACTCAATGAGAATTTCTTGTCGTCACATTAGCACATGATGCATATCGATCAAAATTTGAGGCTTAAATTTATTTCGAAAAAACTAAAAAAAAAATTCAGCACGAACACGAGTCGCTTTAATGGATTTTGTTGTTACCAGAGGCTCGCGTAGCAAACCAAATCAAAATAAAAAGATTGCACTGTAAGTAAAGTATCAACTTTTAAAATGAAACACTATGTTATAAATTTTGGAGTTTTTGAATTGAAATTTAGTTATCAGAGCCAGTTATAGGATTTCGAAGTTTTTGATTAGTGTGGAATCTAATTGTAAGTTTAAAATGTGCTATGATTATGAATCTTTAATATTGCATAGAAAATATTATTCTTTTTGATTTTAAAAATTAATGATCTGTAGGGTATCTCTAAATAAACGAATTCAACGTATTTTACTAGTAAAGAATATTTATTTTTTGGAGAGTTTTGCATAATCCCTTTATAAACTAAAGAAAAACTTTTCGTAAAAGTTTAAAAAAGTAACTGGTAAGTATTTTTTATTAAAAATACCAAAATACTAAAATCTAACTCAGAAATTAGTTGTCAAAAAGTAATTTCTGAAGAAAAAAATAAAACTATTTAATTAAGATGAGAAAATTTTGAAATATCAATAACTCCACACAGTTTCCGAAGTAATATTTAAGAGATTTTTAACTAAAAATTTGATCAAATTCGCATTTTTACACAAAACGTATCCCGCTTTTCCGCTAAAAAATCCAGCTTTTTGCTCAAAAACAGCTGGTCACGTTACATATGGTATATCCTTAAACAGCTCTAAACGACACATAAATATTTTTAATAAACAAAACAAAATTAAAATAAATTTTAATTTAAATACGCATTTTTGTCAATTTTTCTTAATTTTCTAACAATTTTAACTATATGCTTTCATAGAGTTTTTATGTTAGTTCCACTTTAGACTACTAACTTTTTTAAATTAGCTGTTACAAGAATATGATCTACAGCAGAAAAACGCCCAAGAAGTTGGCCAATAAACTGATGAATTTGGATTTGGAATGTTACACTAAGATTTGTTTATATGGCAGTAATACCAGGTGTAGGGCAACATTAGGGAACATTCCCTTAATTTAGAAATTTATGAAGACATTTATGGTTAAAGTGCTAAAGTGTTATTGCAGTAAACAAGCATGATTTTTAAATATTCGTAGTTATAAAAGAAAATATTCCGAAATTTAATTTCTGCAAGGATTTTTTTTAATTTTTCTGGTTACGACTATATTTTATAACATTTTCAATAATTTATCCATAAAAATGGAATTTTTTCTAAATAATAGGAAAAGTGGCGAAAATGGTATTTAATTGTAAAATCCAATAACAAAAATTGCCCTTAACGAAATTTTGTACTTTTTAAATAACTAAGGAAAATTAACAGTTTTCGAATACACTCAAAAAAGTTTTACAGTTACTACACTCAGGGAATTAAGAAGGTAGAAATGACTAAAATTGACTACTATTTAATTTGCTTTTTATATACATCGACCTTTTCAATTTTAAATTTTCTATTAGTTTGTTTAGATTTTTCTAAACCAGGCTTTTAAGGTCAGGTACTTATGGAAATAAAAGATTATTTACTTAATTTTTTTTATGACTACATTTGTCATAAAAATAAGTAAACATTTTAGTTATTATCAACTATTAAAAAAATATCTGCAATATTAGTAAAAATAACTGTCAAAACAATAAAAACAACTAACAAATTATTACTACATGTATCAATTATTGTTGTATAAGTCGATTCCGAGAAGCAACAAAGTATTTATTATACTATATGGAAAGGGGTTTATGTTTTATATATTGGAAATTGAAGTCTCTGCGCTGTCCCTTAAACATTCTTCATAAAATGTTTCACCAGTTTATAAATATAATTAATAGTTTTGAGGTTTTTTAAATTTTTTACTGTTTTCTGGAATCAAAAAAATAAATATAGCAATACAAATATTTAAAACTTACTTATACACGCATTTCATTATTTTTTGCAGCTTTTTGCAAAGCTGCCAAAATAACTACATGAAACAACTGTTACTAAAATACCGTGTTTTTTGTTAGTTATTTTTTAAATACTGCATAATATAGTTTACATTTCCCCATAGTAACATGACTACAATTACAGTTAAAATTACTTTTACCGTTTACTACACGAATTACTGACATGTAGTTACGGAAAGAATTTTCTGAGTGTATATGACAGTTGTTTGTGTAGTGATAAGTAGTTGTTTTTAACTGCAATTACAATTGTCTTTCTGTGAAATAATACAAAATAATTATTATGACAGTTATTTAAAAACAAACTGAAGAAAAATACTGTATTGTTGTAACAGTTGTTTAAAGCAGTTATTTTAGTATTTTAATAAACAACTATCAAAATAGTAATTGTGCAGTAAGCAGCTAATTTGTGTTAGTTATTTAAAAATTTAAGATTATGTCGAGTTTTTAAAAAGTCTCGTTTATATTTGTTTTATATTGATATGTTCATAATAAATAATAATAATACTGTAAATAAAATTTCAACTTTTAAAATGGCACACCAAAACCCCGGCACACGTAATTAATTTTGGATCGTAGAATCTTGTTTTTTTTTCTATAGGTGTTACGAAATCCCATACAAAATTTGACATTGCGCATGTTAAGTGTTAGCTATTATAATCTTTCCAAGGTCGATGAGTTGAGAGATTGTATTCAAATGTCAACTCAGAATATTCCTACAGTTACGACATGTAGGTGACTATTGTAGTTATTTTTCTATGAGAAAATGAAAAACGACTAATTTAGACAGTCATTTCAAAAAATAACTAACCAAAAATACTGTACTTTAGTAACAATTATTTGAGTAGTTAGTTTAGTATTTTAATGAACAACTAACAAAACAGTAATTTTGAAATAAACAGTTAATTTTTGTTAGTTATTTAAAATAAGAAGATTATATCGCGTTTTTAATAATTCTCGTTTAGTTTATACTTGTTATTATTGATATGTTCATAGTTTGCAAATATAAATTAAAAAATTTCATTGTATCTCTAATGCATAAAAACGTCATAACTGGAATACACACAGAAAAAACATTAGGAAATCAAGTAGATACAACATTAAATTAAATAGAAACAGCTTTGAAATCAAACAAAGTTTGTTTTCAATTTAGTTTAAATATGTTTCTAAAATGCGGAAATGACATCTATAATTTTGAAATGTTAATTTGAATACGAAAAAGTTTGATTGAACTAGAATCATATTTACTTTAATAAGATTCATACCTAATTTAAAAATGTTCATAAAAAAAATAAGATATTAATTTAAATATGAAATATTAATTGATTTTTTTATGATTTTTTTTTTTCTCTGTGTAGTTTGGAATTTTGACTTTGCATTTTAAATAGGATGAAGCACATACAAATTTTTATTTTAATTGAAAGAAAAAATATTTATTTTTATTAAAAAGTATTTTTAAAATACCGAAAAATAACTGTTAAAAACTATAGTTTTGACGACTTATGTAGTCGTTTTATGTTCATTGTTTTTATAGTTTTGTTGCTCGATTTTATGGTTTATGCATTCATTTAAGGTTAGTTGTTTTTGACCGCTCGAAAGTCGTTTTAACTACCATTGAAGTTTTTTATCAACCCATTTAACATATATAACGATATCTTTATAAAATAAGATATTCAGCATATATGCTACACATAATAAGATATGATAGATCAATTGACATACACAATAATACATTCTTATATATGTATAACACAATATGTAATCATATATGGTAACATATAAGTTAATTTAAGATATAATATGCTATATTATAAATAATATGTGTCTGTGCTATATACTGTAAGATATGCTTAAATAGGGTGCCATATTAATAATGCAATATATATTTATATATGACAGTAAGATTAAAAATTTAGTTTGAGATATGATTATATATGATCTAACATCATTAATATTTTCCATGTGTATAAGACATTATTATATATTGCAATATATAATCCCATATATAATTATATATGCGCTGATGTCCAAAATATTTTTCTTTATTCTTTTTTTTATATTATTATTAAAAATAATATATGTCATGGGATATAAGTAAATCCATTTTAATCTCAAAATATCTCATACTATCCACCAAAAAATTTCTTATCTTTTTTGATCTAATTAGATCCAAGTAGATCTAAATTCATCCCACGGGATATTTTGGCATCCATTAGGATCTTAAATTAGATATTTTTGGATCCCAACATTTTGAGATAAATTTTGATCTAACTTAATCCGGTAATATATTTGAGGGATCTAATCGGATACTACGGGATACCCCAATTTTGATATAAACTTGGATAAGAATAAATATCGATCTATATCAAATGATATCTGATTTTGTATTTGAGATGCAACTTTTGATCGAGAATAGTTAAAAATGACTACATGGTTAGTAATTTTTATGATAAAAACAGTCATCGCCTTTTTGACTATATTGGTAGTCATTTTAACTGTAATTTTTACCTTCTTAATTTCCTGAATGTATTAAACATGATACCAATCGTTTTTTTTTTTTTTTTCATTTCCATGTTAAGGGCGAGGAACAAAACAAACAAGGCTATTTAGAAATGTTGAGGTTAAGAAGAAGAATAAACGTTTTTCTCTAAAAATTATAAACACTATGGATTTCTGCCTTTTTATGGACGGGCTCATCACTGATTTTCCATTTAAAGTGTAGTATTATTTGTGACTTATAATTGTCAGATTGTCTCTATATGATAAATTTTTCAACAACCTGCGGCTGTAAGAATCAAACCTGCGCTCATCTTACATTACAAACGTAACAATACCAAGTCATGACCGTTTAGCGATCACACCCAATTATGGCCTCGAATCTAATGCAGCTAAATTTGCAGTTTTCTTTCCTATTAGCTTTTTCTGTTATTGTATATTATACTCAGAAGTGACAACACTAACAACACAAATATTCTATTTTTAGATTTTTGTTTATTTTTCTAATCTCCTCCGTCTGTATTTCACAATGTTACCAGATTGACGTATGGTTTTTACGTTCAGGGTGGACAACTTTTGCGTTTTAAGTTGAGACATCGCCACAGGGCAAATTTTATAATGTATTTTAGTACAGTGTTATATTAACGTCATATAAACAGTCGCAATTAATTTTTTAATTAATATGTATTTGACAAATTTAATTTAGAAATGTTGAGGTTAAGAAGAAGAATAAACGTTTTTCTGTAAAAATTATAAACACTATTGTTAGCGGTCAGTTTAGTTTACCTGAAAAATTTATCAATCTGGCATGTAATGAATAGCGAAATAATTGGATAAAATCACAATTTAAAAAATTAATAAAAATTATAAAGAGGATTGAAATTATTATTGTTCGCTTTAATTGAATCAGGAATATCGATTTACGTCTTTTAATATTTTTTAAATTAAAATTCTGTTCAAAATTTATAAAAAAAAAAAAAATATATAAAATAAAACACTTCCATAATAAATAGAAAATAAAACTAAATAAAGATATAAAAGTAATATACACAAAACTCTCAGATTAGACCCACCAGAGAAATTTTTAAATATTAAAAATATAAAAAAAAAAAAAAAAACATATTATTACAGTAAAAAATAACAACAAAATAAAAACTAGTTAAAAACCCATCAACTATCAAATAAAAAAAATAATAATAAGATGAAAAAAGCTTAATTATAAAAAATATTTTATATTAACGTTAAAAAAAAAACTAATTATATTAAAATCTTAAAAAGAGACACACAAGAACAGGCGCTACAATATGTACATGATTACCTATAAATAATTTTTGTAAACATTATTAAAATAAATAAAAACAAAAATTTAAACAAAACTACTCTAACCATAAAATATTTAAATTATTATATTATAAAACAAAATATTTAACAAGTTTAAAAAGAATTGTTAATAAAAAATACAAAAACAAAATAAAAGTCAAATTGGCAAAATGCAAAAAAAAAAAACTTTTAAAAATACAAAACGGCTCATTAGTTAAAGTAAATTAACAGAAAAACCATAAATAATTTAAAAAATAAAAAAAAAAAACAGTATCTCAAACAATATAAATAGTTGTAATAGCGTTACAAAAAAAAAAAAAAACATAACGAAAAGTATAAGCAAACAAGAAAACTACAAAAAAAAAATTCTAATCCCTACAAAAAAATTATATTTTATCACAATTCAATTCCCAACCAACTACTAAAACTTGTTGAAAGTAATACAAAAAAAAAAAATAAAATTTATTTAAAATTCTATTTCAATGAATTGTATAACTTTTGAATACCAAAAACAAAAAACAAAAAAAAAAATAAGAAAATAAATTATTATGTGTGTTTGTATGTTATATATATATTTTTCTTTTATACGATTTCCTAAATTTCATATGTATGTAAATGTATCTTAATAAATAAAGATAAATATATATTATATAAAAATAATTTGTGTTTACATTTGTTTTCTTAAATGTAGTAAATTTTTCAGTTAATTTTCCATTTGCCGGTTTACACGGCGAAATCAATATAATACTACACTCAAATAAAAAAAGTTAGTAAAGTCAGCAAAAAATTTTGCTGAGTCAGCAAAATTTTAGTCAGGAGGGTGCTTGCAAAAAAAATTGCTAATGTCAGCAACAAAATTAATAGATTCAGCAAAAGTTTTGCTAACACTTAATAGGTTAGAAATTAAAAAACCCTTGCTAAAAATTAATAAAATTTTTGCTGAACATTAGTAGACTGAAAAAAACTCAAGAAATTTGTAGAAAAATTATACTTTAGATAATTTATTTGCTGAAAATCATAAAACATATTTTTGTAATTCTTTTTAAAATAATTTACAAAACGTTACAAAATATAAAAATGTTCATACTCCCAAATTGACGATATGAATTAATATCTAAAAACAATAGAAATAATTATATATAACATAAACGAAGTTATCTTTGAACTAGTTACAACAATTATAGTCTAAATGATGCTATCTTTTAAAGGAACGCAAATGCCGCAGAGAATTATGGAAACGAAACGAAAAAATAAAATATAACATATACTACAACCCTTTTTGCAATAAGAAAACAGAAACAGAAAAATCTACCGAAGATGTATGTCTTTGTCTTTCGCTTTAGTCTGTCTACCTATTGCATATTTGTTTGCAATTTGACCACACAAGATTATTAATATATATAAACATTTAGTTTACAAATACACATTTAATCTTTATTAAATTTAAATATTTTATTTTGTCTTTTATTTATGACGGTGACGACGCTAAATTTTAGCTATTTTAATCCACTATTTTGTTTTATGTATGAAAAACAGATACAAAAATCTTCCATGGTTGATTTTTTTATATTATGTCTTACTAGAGTTGTACTTTTTAGTATAATTTTCCTCGTCACTACTACATCGTGACATGCCGCGATATCTAATTCATTCTGAGTATATCTTTCAGTCTGGTTGTCGTTCACACTATTGATGTGCTAACCAACACAATTTTTTAGCAAAATAAATTAGTAAAACATGAGTAAAATATTAGTAAAACATTAGTTCAAAACAGTTAAGTGCTGTATAAGTATAACTAAAATTTTAGTTTAAAAAATAATTTTAGCAAAAAATTTGCTGAAAAAAAGTATACCTGATTTACAAGATGTTTTACTAACTTTTCTACTAACTTATTTTTTTGAGTGTATGTTTTCACTGAACGTGTTTTGGACATTTTTTAAATAAAACATATTTTTTTACATGTTTTCCCATAAATTTGTTGTCACGAAACACATGTTTTGCTCAAAACACGTAAGTGGAAACATAGTATATGGCTACGTTTCCATTTACATGTTTTAAGCAAAACGCGTTCAGTTCCCTGCACTCAAAAAAAAAAAGTTAGTAGAAAAGTTAGTAAAACGTCTTGTTAATCAGTTATACTATTTTTCATCAAATCTTTTGCTAAAATCATCTTTTCAGCTAAAATTTTAGTTATACTTATTCAGCACTTACCTAACTGTTGTTGAACTACTGTTTCACTAATAGTTCACTAATGTTTTACTACAATAATTTATTTTGCTAAAAAAAATTGTGCTGATTAGCACATGTGTGGACGACAACCAGATTGAAAGATATACGCAGAATGAATTAGATGTCCCGGCATATCAAGATGTAGTAGTGACGAGGAAAATGATACTAAAAAGTACAACTCTTGTAAGACATATAAAAAAATCAACCATGAAAGATTTTTGTATCTGTTTTTCATACATAAAACAAAATTGAGGATTAAAACATTTAAATTTTGTGTTGTCACCGTTTTGTGAAAATAATTGTCTATTAATTAAATAAAAGACAAAATAACATATTTAAATTTAATAAATATTAAATGTGTAAACTAAAGGTAGATTAATAATCTAGTGTATTCAAATTGCAAACAAATATACAGACAGGTAGACAGACTAAAGCGAAAGACACACATCTTAGGTTGATTTTTATGTTTCGTTATTCTTATTGTATATTTTATATTTTGTTATTTTTTCGTTACGTTTCTATAATTATCTGCGGAATTTGCGTTCCTTTAAAAGTTAGCATCATTTCGACAACCATTGATGTAAGTAGTTGAAAGATAATTTTGTTTATGTTATATATAATTATTTCTATATATTTGCAGATATAACATTAATTCATATCGTCAATGTGGGAGTATGAACATTTTTATATTTTGTAACTTATTGTAAATTACTTTTAAAAGAATCACAAATAATGTTTAGGATTTTCAGCAAATAAATTAACTAAAGTATAATTTTTCTACAATTTTTATGAGTTTTTTTTCAGTCTACTAATATTCAGCAAAAATTTTATTAATTTTTAGCAAGAGTTTTTTAATAATCCACTAAGTTTTAGCAAAACTTTTGCTGAATCTACCAATTTTGTTGCTAAAAACTTTTTACTTTTAAAAGAATCACAAAAAATGTTTAGGATTTTCAGCAAATAAATTAAGTAAAGTATAATTTTTCTACAAATTTTTTTAATTTTTTTTCAGTCTACTAATATTCAGCAAGAGTTTTTAATAATCCACTAACTTTTAGCAAAACTTTTGCTGAATCTACTAATTTTGTTGCTAAAAAAACCATCTTGCTGATTTTTAGCAAAAATTTTGCTGACATTAGCAATTTGTTTGCAAGCACCCTCCTGACTAACATCAACATTTTTTGCTGACTTTACAAACTTTTTATTTTGGGTGTACACAGTGCAATAAGATGTACAATAATATTTCACAAAATATGGCACCACTCTTTTGAGATAAAAATTGCACAATATGGCCGACACACTACACTTGGAATATTCTTACAGTAAACTACATGAAGGTCATTCGGGTGGTAAACAGTAGTAGTTGTTTTAACTGCTATTGTAGTCATTATTCTATGAGAAAATTAAAAACGACTAATTTAGACAGTCATTTCCAAAAAAAAAAAAAAATAACCAAAAATAATGTACTTCAGTAACAGTTGTTTTAAGCAGTTATTTCAGTATTTTAATAAACAACTAACAAAACAGTAATTTAGCTGTAAACAGTTAAACTTTTTAGTTTTTTAAATATAGAAGATTATGTTGGGTTTTTTAATATTCTCTTTTAGTTTATATTTGTTATTCTCAGGGACAGGAACTTCATGCACTAACAAATATTGTTTTAGGCGCCTACAATATGCGTGAAAAGTATTAAAATATGCACTAAAACAAAAATTTTTTTTTTATTAATTATTTTCATGTGTTTAAGGAATTGTAAGTAAATCTTAAAGTTAAATGGTATTGTTTGATATATTCTTTGCATACGTTTTGCACAATTAACACAAAAAAAATGGTTATTGTTTGTATTAAAAATGCAAATTTAAAAAACCAATAAAACCTGTATCCCTTAATCCCAGTTTGCAAATAAAATTTCAGAGACCACTTAAAAAAGCTATAGCATCTTGGCTCCTCTTTAGTCGACATGCTCGTTGGTCAAATATAAAAGAATTTCAAAAGTGATTTTTTTAACTAAAAACAGACAAACTTAATAAAAATGTGCAAACTAAGTAAAAATATGCATTAAAACAAAAAAAGTAAAAATATGCAATAAAAATATGCATTTAAAGTGAAATATGGAAAAATATGCATTTTCAGCAAAATATGCAAAACATGCATTTGCTTGAACTTCTGGTCCCTGGTTTGCAAAAAATAACACGGCATACTTTGAAAAAAAAAGTCAAAAAAGTTTTTGATTTTGAAAAAAAAAAAAATAGTAAAATTTTTTTTTTTATATTTTTTTCGAAAGATTAAAGAAATAGCTGTCTAAACTATTTAGGACAAATTTTGCCAAAATGTCAAATTTTGACCCCCTCTAAATCAGAGAGTTATTGAAAAAATGTGTCTAAACTACTATCCGATCAAAAGACATCGGATTCAAAAGTTGGGTCACTTGAGATGAAACGACCCATATATATGTTCATACCTTTAGCAAGCCGGAGTGAAAATATTATACAAAATATTTAAAATTTTCAACTTTAATAATAATAATGAGAATTTTATCCAACTTAAATATATATATGAATTTTTATGACAGATCTAATTTTTATAAGTGTTATCATTCCTAAGTGAATGGAATTATGAATAAGAAGAATGTAATGTATTTAAAATATATTTATTCAGAAACACACATATTCTGGAGCAGATTCTGCATCCGGTGGGCCGCGTACCAAAAATGTCTTTATGTCCAATGAATGTTAAGGACACAAAGTATTCAAAAAAACTTTATTGCAAATTCCGAACAAGGACTACTTTTTGAATAAAACTGACCTTTAAAATTTTTTTTTTTTTTTTATTTTGAAACCCAAATACTCCGGAGCAGATTCTGGATCCGGGGGACGCGGCCCCCGGTTTCAAAATAAAAAAAAAAATTTTAAATTGCACTTTTATTCAAAAAGTAGTCCTTGTTTTGAATTTGCAATAAAGTTTTTTGGATACATTGTGTCCTAAACATTCATTGGACATAAAGACATTTTTGGTACGCGGCCCCCCGGAGCCAGAATCTGCTCCGGAGTATTAAGGTTAAAAAAATTTTTTTTTAAATGGCAGTTTTATTCAAAAAGTAGTCCTTGTTCAGAATTTGCAATAAAGTTTTACGTGCGTGCCATTCGCTTAGCAAATTTATCCCAGGTTCCCAAAAAAACAACGCTGGACAAAGCTAATTTTATGAGAGATGTCAATTTTATACGTGTGAATGATAACAAGTATAAAATGACATCTCTTATATGAATGAATCAATGGAATTAATAATAAGATGAATGTAATGTATTTAAAACATATTTATTCAGAAAGACACATATTTTGGAGCAGATTCTAGATCCGGTGGGCCGCGTACCAAAAATCTCTTTAGGTGCAATGAATGTTTGTTTGGAACACAATGTATTCCAAAAACTTTATTGCTAGTTTTGAACAAGGACTACTTTTTTAATAAAACTGCCATTTAAAAAAAAAAATTATTTTGAACCCCAAATACTCCGGAGCAGATTCTTCCTCCAGTGGGAGGCATACCAAAAATGTCTTTATGTCCAATGAACGTTTAGGACACATAGTATCCAAAAAAACTTTATTGCAATTTTGAACAAAGACTACTTTTTAAATAAAACTGACATTTCAAAAAACTTTTATATCCAACCACAAATACTCGGAGCGGATTCTGCCTCCGGTGGGAGGCGTACCAAAAATGTCTTTATATCCAATGAATGTTTAGGACACAATGTATCCAAAAAACCTTATTGCTAGTTTTGAACAAGGACTACTTTTCAAATAAAACTTCCATTTAAAAAAAATAATTTATTTTGAACCCCAAATACTCCGGAGCAGAGTCTTCCTCCAGTGGGAGGCGTACCAAAAATGTATTTATGTCCATTGAATGTTTAAGACACAATGTATCCAAAAATCTTTATTGCAAATTCTGAACAAGGACTATTTTTCAAATAAAACTGCCATTTAAAATTTTTTTTTTATTTTGAACCCCAAACACTGCGGAGCACGTTCTGCCTCCGGCGGGAGGCGTACCAAAAATGTTTTCATGTCCAATGAATGGTTAGGACACAATGTATCCAAGACACGTTATTGCAAGTTCTTCTGAAATAAAACTGCTATTTAAAAAAAAAAATTTATTTTGAAACCAAATACTCTGGAGCAGATTCTGCCTCCGGTGGGAGGCGTACCAAAAATGTCTTTATGTATCTTTATGTTTTTTGATTTTGACACTAATAGAAAAACTTAGTAAAAATGTTTGCTAAAACTATTAACAATTAGTTCAAAATGACGTTGCAGGAAAAATTGCTAAAACTCAACAGGTTTTATTTGCTAAATGTTAAAAGGATAAGAATATTGTTGATCTTATTTTACTAATATTTAGTAACTTTTTCTACGGAGTATTCCACTTCGATTTTTATTATTTTCATATGTTTTGTAGACTACACATAAATAATAGACCCGCATTTTGTTTTTGCGACGCAAACTCAAATGTATGTTTTAAAATCACACCTTCAAATTGGCGATTTAAACTTTTTTAGAATTTTACAAGTAAATTGGATATCTTCCAGGAAGTATTTGAGTGACGAATCTAAATGAATATTAAACTAATCTAATTAATGCTTAAAACTAAAAAGTTTTGAACGTTTTTACACTCCTGTTTTTAGTCTCAAAATGTGAGATGGGTAGCTCCCCCATCTCACATTTTTAGAACTACGAAACAATTTTTAAACGTGTTCAACCTTTGCCGTCTCTCATAAATAGTGCATAATCTCGAAATATCAACGAAAATGTACTTTATAATTTAATTGCCCGAATAAAAGTTTATATATAACTATATATATTTAGATATAATTATATATATAATCGTATATAGTATCATATATAAATAGATATAATTGTATCTGGTATTGGTTTCTTAATATGGTGTCATATAAAATTAGATATAATTATATATGGTGCAATATATATTTATATATGCTTTATATAATTAGATATAATTTAATATAATTTTATATAATTATATAAAATTATATATACCCATGTTTCAGATATAATTATATATAATTATATCTGATTATATTAGATTTTAAAAATTTATAAATAATTGTATCCACCAATGCCCGTATATAATTATAAATAATTTAATATGGCTTATATAATTCATTTCAATCGGGTGGAAAATGTCGTGAACAAGAGATGTATGTTCACGACAACCAACACCATGTTTCCAATATAGTCCGACTTGATAGAGGGCGGATAAATAAGTCCGTGACTTTTCGAACTTCCCTCATAGTTATATAAAATGCAACACTGCTCCCATTATGTACCACCTGTTAGTAGACTACTGTCAAATTCTGAGCAAGTTCCGTCAATTACTTTGAGTTTAACACCTGTTCAAAATATCAGGGACCGTAATCATTATGAGTTTTATAATAAAAATTACACAATAATGATTATGTTATGAGTTTTAAGGATTTTCTTCAATAGTAACGATTATTTTTGAGTAATAATAACAAAAAATCCGCAATAATCATTATTTTTGAGCAAAAAAAATAAAACTCAAAAATAATCATTATTTATGATTTTTATTTTTTTCGCTCAAAATAAAACTCATTTTCATGTAGGTGTAAATATACATATATACATATTAGGGCGGGGCGATTAGTATGGAAGGAAAAAAATCTTAATGGGCGCTTCGCGTTTCTGATTCTTGGGATTGTACTGAGCAAAAAAGTCCACTAGACCATACGTCTACGGTGAAAATCGAGCTTCCAGATTTTGACTTTACGGCAAAAAAGCCCTATTTTGAAATTAATAATTAACCACTTAAACCACACCCACAAATATGATTGATGCATTAATCTGCTAGAGAATCTTCCAAAGAAGAGATTGATACCATAATCTTGGATAAGCTCCTTCTCCTTCCTGAGATATGTCCATCCCACACATTGTTACTTTCACAAAATACGGCAAAAAAAGCCCTATTTTGAAATTAAAAATTAACCCCTTAAACCTCACCCACAAATATGATTGATGCATTAATCTGCTAGAGAATCTTCCAAAGAAGAGATTGATACCAAAATCTTCGATAAGCTCCCCCTACTTCCTGAGATATGTCCATCCCACACATTGAAAGTGAGTTTTATTTTGAGCGAAAAAAATAAAAATCATAAATAATGATTATTTTTGAGTTTTATTTTTTTTGCTCAAAAATAATGATTATGGCTGATTTTTTTTATTATTACTCAAAAATAATCATTACCATTGAAGAAAACTTTAAAAATCAAAAATTTAAAAATCATGAAGGATATGCAAAGATTGTCAAAAAATAATAATAATGGTGCAATAAACTTTTTTTATGTCTCTTCTAAGTGATTGATTTTTTGATTCAAAAAAACGAGCAATAATCATTATTTACGGTCCCTGCAAAATATACAACCTCGTGGAGTTTTTTAAGAATGAAATGAAGTGAATTTCGAGTGCTCATTAAACATTATTTTTTGTGAAAAATAATGTTTACCTAAAAATCGTTTAATGCACTTTGGGCCAAAAATTACTCAATAGTTTGTAACATTAAAAACGCAGCTTCATTAAAATATCTGTATAATAAAATTAAACATTTCTAATGTAACAAAATATTGAGTAATTTTTGGCCCAAAGTGCATTAAGCGATTTTTAGGTAATTAAATTACATAAAGTAAATTTGTATTTTGTTATTCATAATTCAAAAATTTTACCTCTATTATACAGATATTTGAAAGAAACTGCGTTTTTTAATGTTAAAAATATTGGGAAATTTTTTGGCCCCAAGTGCACAAAAGGGTTAAGTAAGTTTTTTTTTTCTTTTTAAATAATAAATAACAACTACGGAAAATAATTTAGTCAACTTTCATTCAAATACGAAGATACTGCATCATTTTTCGTTATCAATTTCATGAAATCTTCAAAATTTCGAAAACTTTGACCTTTTACCTTGAAATTTGACCTTTGCCGTAGTTCGATTTTGACCATATTTGCAGAATATAGTGCTTGTAGTTTGTTTCATAAAACTCTTAATAGCATTAATTGGTACTTGTTCAAAGTAGACAAATTTTACCCTATGATCGAATTTTGTGCAAAAAACACCGTTTTCCTCGAAATCCTCTGAATTTAAATAGCTGCCCTTACTAAATTAATCGTGGGATATATGTAATTTTTGGTATTTTTATTTTAAATTTTATACTTAATGAGACCTTAGTGTGCGAAACTATTTTTTTTTTAATTTTGTTGAACAAAATTTTTTAAAATTTGAAATTGGAGATTTGAAAAATACCCCAAAAATATTGTTGGTTTTTGACGTCACCTTAGGAAAGGATACCGACATCCTAAAAATTAAATATTTCATATCTAACAGTTAATGGGTCCAGTTAGTAAAAAAAAAAAAATATTTCGGTATTTAATTTCGAAAACCTTTAGGATGTGGGCTCGAAATGTTTGATCAAGTGGTATTTGGCACATTAGTGGACTGGGGAATTTTTTTTTTACTTAGGTAATTCTCAACCGATTTTGAATTTTTATATCTTCTTGAAAACACTTTTTTGTCTTTATCTCGATTAATTTATAATATGGAAAAAAACTGCTTTAATATTAACAATTTTTTGAAAAAACCCAAAATAAGCCATTTTTCCCCCATACAAAACACACTTTCAATTTTCAATCGATTTCCGCCTCGTGTTTTCTTTATCCAATCGGCACCAAACTTCATAATAAATGTTTTTACATACAAAGGAACCAAACTAGCCCATATCTTGACTTTAGAAATCACTTTCATTTTTTTGGACACCTTTAGTGGTCATGTACCCTACAAGAAATGAATGACCGAAACTAACACATGCAAATTTGCATCTTCCTCTAACTTATGAATTTTTAAATTAGGAGAAGATGCAAAATCACACGTACACAATGTTTCCATCACTTTTTTTTACATTGCCCTTAAGAAAATGATAGAAACTTTGTTCTACGCATTGATGGATATTTCCATCAGCAGTGTCGGTCATTTGACCGGTCATATGACCGTCACTGTTCTTGCTGGGTAGTTTGTTTTTTTTTTTAATTTCCGTGTGTCCGCTAAAGTGCACTTTAGCTCAAAGATTTAAGGGACCTCCAACGATTGATTGATAACGGGAGCATAACTAACTTCCAAAAACGTTTACAATTGCACAATGGATTGGTACTCGCAGGTTTTATTTTTAAATCGTAACAAAATTTTATTTGAGTACACAAACTCAATAACCTCGGTGCAATTTGTATTAAAGTTCTTAGGAGTACCCAATAAGCTGCAGGTCATGAATACAAAATGAAAATTGTTGAAAGATTTACCAGACCTTCAGCGATTGGATAGAACGTACTATGATGTCTGCTAGAGTTAATTTACTGCGGTAACCCAAAACCAGTGCAAGAACGTTTCTATTGAACAAACTGCGTGCAAATTGTTGATAGGGCTGTAATGGATTCCTACTGGTACTCACGGTACTGCTGCACACCATTATATGCAATTATAGTTTTTTTTACACTTACCTTAATTACATTGGTGATTAATATTGATGATGAATACAGATGATGCTGTCCTTGCAAAACAGATGTAATAATGTCCCACTGAACATATTAGAACAAATAGAAACACTTTTTAACTTTCAATTATTTTATACATTTCCAATAAGAAAATACAAAAAGAACTTCCGACTATTGAATTTTATTAATTTCATCATTTTCTTATTTGCATTATTTTCTTAATATTTTTTTTGGAAAACAAGCACACAATTATGTAAAACATTTTTTATAATACTACATTTCTATCAATTTAATTATTTATTAAAATTCACAATTTTTCACACACGCGATTATGTTTTGCTCGATCTTGTTAAAAAAAAATGCAAAAAACTGTTAAAGAGTTACCAGATTCACTTAAAGTTGTACTATCGTCTCTAATGCGTACATGTGCTGCCGTACTGTAATATTTAATCGTAACGGACAAATTTGAATATTTAAATTTATTGCCATATTTTAAATAACCCTAGAAGCAATTTTCTATAAAATTTTCTGAAAGACAAAGCGGAATGTCAAAAAATTTAAAGTTTCTGATTGAAAAACCCTGGTAAATCGATTACAAAAAAGCTGACTTTAACTCTTTTAATTTTTTCAACTTTGATAAGTTGCCAGTTAGTATTCAAACGTATTTAAAAGTGCTGCCAATCTTTTTCACGTCCATATTAAGTGTGAGGAACAAAACAAGGCTAATGTGTAAATTGGGTATTATACTAATTGCGGCAGTATGGTAATATTAATTTAGAAACATGAAGAACTTGGTAGCACTTTTTGGCTGAGTTGATATTTGACGAATGATTTACAAAGAGCGTAGAACAAATTAGGAAAAAATTTTTTTTTTAATAATCTAGAATTGCTAAAAAATAATCTGCATAATTGTTAATTTTTATTTCTCTCTTAAATCGTCACAAAAAACATTTTTAAGTGTTTTACTCCGACCACGAACTTAAAAAGTTGTTTTTGGCGGCTTTTTTAATGCAAAAAAAAATCAGCAAACAAATTGGCGATTGTCAATAATCTTTTTGGAGAATCTGTCAACCCTGCTCGATACTTTTTTCAATGCATTCTTTATGTAAACTAATAAGTGGGATGCCACATTTAGTTGGCAACACAACCCACTTTAGCGACTTTCGGTTATCTTGACACACTACATAGCCAATATTCGTATCAAATTCGACGACATCAAAATATATTAATATAAATATTTTAATTATTGCTTTACGTTTATATATCATGCACTATGTAATTGATTTTTAAGTCATTATTTTCTGTTTTGAAATAATGTAAAAGGTAATGAGGTATCATTACAGGAAATCCAATTATCAGTAGAATATTAGTTTATGTTTCAAAATCATTTTGAAGGTAAGGAGTATGCATTACAATGTAATGCATTATAAAAACAACTATTAGTAACTCATTACTTTTTGTTGGATAATATTGATGAAGGTAAGTATACATTTCACGGTAATAGATAACTTCCATCGCATCCATTAGGGGAAATTAACACACTATACACCCATTAATTATATTAAATGAGAATTTACAATAATTTTACAATTCGTATCACCAATAGGGGGAAACAGTAGATATGGATGGACTTATCAAAGTTTTCCTGGCTATAAAAAAAGTTGTCATCTGGCATCACCTTATATATTACCAGAGTTGTATTGAAGGAGCTATAAATTCAGGGTTGTATTTTTAACGAAAAATGGCGTTGAAAGATGGCTGAGCGTTGCGGCGCTTTTTTTTATTTTTTTTTTCTTCAATTCTGCTTAACGAAAAAGGGAAATTTTTTGCAAGCAGCAGTATTTGATTGTCCCGCAAAGTGTGTTGTACGATAACAGCAGCAATAGAAGAATAAAACTGCGAGAATAAAAGTTTGCAGTAGTGCTAAATTAATAAATTTTTTTAAAATATAAATTGTAAACAAATTAACATATAATTTAAACATGTCTGACGAAAAGAAGGTACGTTTTATAATAAAATTTATAAAAAAAATCTATACAATGTGCTTAAAAATTGGAAAAAAATGTATAGAACTGAAAAAAATGTGTATGACGCCGACAAACATGGCGCGGTCAACCGCGACGCAATGCGGCTTTTTTTTATATTATAAAGCCGTATAGTTGAAAAATGTATAATTTAATGCATTTTTTTAGTGAATTGTTAATTATATATAAAGTGAATGTAGTATACAAAATAGTTGATAGATGGAAAAGGATAAATGCATGATACTTTCTGTATGTGTGTAAATTATTAAAACATAACCTAACATTTTTTCTTGGCTTTTTTTTTCGTGTTTTCTGTTTTATACCCTACACTCTACATACGATATCCGCATTTTTTCTTTCTCTAAACGAGGCTTTATGTATTACAGCGTCGTTTTCGTTTTTTTTTTTTTTTGTTAAAAATTTTCATTAGTTTTATATGTTGTATATAAGCAGACAAATGCTTTAGATGTTTTCTGTATCATCTATGTATACCATTGCTATATTGCAGAAATTGTAAATATTCTTCGGCCGGGCCAAATAAAGCGTCGTTGTTATAAAATTTTCTATGGAAAAAGTGTAGGGTAACTTTTTAGCACAGTAGTTTAGGTTGCAAAAAAAATTAAGTAAATTTTTGTGTTTAATTTTTTTTTTCTTTTTATTACAGGGTTCGGAAACAGAACATATTAACTTGAAAGTTTTGGGACAAGATAATGCTGTGGTTCAGTTCAAAATTAAAAAACATACACCCCTCAGAAAATTGATGAATGCCTATTGTGACAGAGCGGTAAGTTATAGCAAAGGGTCTGTTCGACGTCGTGACAGCGGCACGCACAATTGAAAATCGAAACGCTTTATGATAAAATTGGGTACCCGCAGTAACGTATGTCAAACAAAGCTAAAATTAAAAAAAAAAGTTTGCTTTTTTAATAAAACAAACAGTCGAACATGTAAGAGAAAAAGGCGCCGAAAATGCTAATTTTTGTCATGATCTGATCTTTGTTTTTCATACATACTTCACACAAAATTATATGTAAACAACTACAAGTTGTAATTTTCTTGATCCGTTTTATATTTTTTAATAAAATTTTTTTATTTATTTTCAGGGTTTATCTATGCAAGTAGTCCGGTTTCGTTTTGATGGTCAACCTATTAATGAAAATGATACGCCCACCTCCTTGGAAATGGAAGAGGGTGATACTATTGAAGTTTATCAACAACAGACGGGTGGCAGAAACAGCAACTATTAATTTTATATATAAAAAATATTCTTAAAAAAAAAAAAAAAAACAAACAAACAAAAAATACACAAAATTAACTTTATTCTTAATAAATATATAACAAAAAAACAAACTCATGAAAATGGAAAATAATTTTTAATATATTTAACAAAATATGCAAAATTTCATCAAATTAACCAAAACACCCGATAAACAAAAGTAAATACATTTTCAAAAGTAACTTCCCCCAAATTGTATTATATTTCCATAGAAAATTGTGTGGAGCCTAAGCAAGATGGTCAATTCTGATGGAAATGTATGCTTTAACTTTTGAGATGTATTTAATTTTTAAGCATTATTATAATTAATACGAGATGATTTATTGTGTTTCCATTTTAATTCTTTTCTTTCCATACATATAATTGTAATGTCAATTTTGAATTTTTTTTTTTACTAATTTCTATCCAACTTTTTTCTAGCTGTAAAACATTTAGTTCTTAAAGAAAAATAAAACTGATAGAATCTATGTTTTGGTATTGTAATTGAAAATGTCGACTAATAAAATTTAAAGATTTATGGATAATAATCAAATCATAAATAATTGTGTTTTATATATTCGTCAGTGTAATGGGTTTTTAAATCTGTTGGCAAATCTTTGTAAAGAAAAAAAAAGTACAGTTGTGTCAAATGTTAAACTTGTCATATTGTCGTTCTGCTGTGCCATGAGTCATCTTAAGTACTTATTTGGGGTAATTGTTATAAAAGGGGCTCGGAAGTTAATGCATTTATAAAATATACAATACAAATCGTAAAATATGCTTTTATAATGGATTTCATTTTCAATGTTTTTTGATCATTATTAACACAATTGAAGTAAATTTTGTATTAAACGATAAGCATCGTAAGAAAGCTATTAATTGTGTTTTTCTGTTACTTTTGCCTTTGCAGATTTTCGGAAAATGTCAAAAATAAGCATTTATTGTAAAATATGCAATAACAAATCGATGAAAATTTGTTGATTCACAACAATATTTGGCTAACTTTGTTCTCCAGCTAACGACAACAAAGTTGTATTTACATGAATTTCCGAGTGCTGAATTTCACTTTCGATCGAAATTAAAAATTTAATCGATTATAATATGTTTTGTTAACACAATCGCCTAATACATCTATCAATCGATTTAGTTAAATCAGACACTATCAATAGATGTAATTAAATCAGTTTTTTAAATTTATGACTTTTAGTCCGATTTAGTAATCGGACCTTAACCCTGCTACCTTGTCTCAAATTAACTCTTAACCATAGTTACGAATGTCAAAAATTTTAATGTATAAAATACTTGTCATATTTATAACCTTTTTTAGTCGTCTCAAAATAATTTAATCCAACTCTTGTTGGTTATTTTTTTACTTTTTTTTTTGTTTCAATGTTCCCATGTCATGACTCACATTTTTTTATAATTTTTCGATAATAAAAGTACAGTTGTGTCAAAACGTTCCTTTACTAATTTCGTCGAATGATGAAATGGTAGTTAGCGCAGCCGGTAGAGGTCGACCTTTTGATACCCTACCACTACTGCATTGAAAGGACTAGGGATGTGCTTTTAATCAATTATAATAATAATTAATCAGAATTTTGTTTAATTATTTAATTGATTAATTTTGATTAATCAGAACTTGAATAATTTTGATTAATCCGAACTTGAATAATTTTGATTAATATTAGATTATGTTAAAAATAAAAAAAAAAATATTGTTTCGTAAAGTTGCTCTAAATAAAGACAATTACAGCAGTCCGCGATTAAATGCGCAACCAAAAATGCAGAGTCCTCAGCGCATTTTATAGGGATATAATTTATCCAAAAACTTGGATACGCATAAATGCGTAAAAACGGTTGGATTTCCAATCAGAAGTTTGCGGCATCGATTCCAGACTGGGGAGATAATTTTATTTTATTCTTATTAATTTTTTAGTATTTTTTTTTTATTTAATTCAGTCTTTTTCTGTGTATTTTAAGATAATTAAGTAATTTAAAAACTACCAAATAATTAACATTTCGACTTTAATCATGAGCGAATTTTTTTTAGTAAATTGTTATCCAGAATTGACAAATAATTATTATTTGATAAAATCTATTTTTGGCCTTTGATGGAAAATTTTGTAAAAATTATTTAAAAATATAAAAAAACCTATTTTTTATTGTTATGCTGATAAGAAAACGCAAAAATTTATTTCACTGCTAAAAATTGTATGTAATCTTTAAAGATCGACCGATCGGAACATGAATTTTTCATATTTGTTTCAAGATATAGTTTTTAGGTGTGGCTTGAAACGTGTGCAATATTCAGAAAAATTTGGTTAACAAATTTGATTTTGTTTCCGATCTCAAAAAATTAGCAAAAACGAAAAATATCGAAGCCAAAACTTGAACGCTAGTTTGGCAATAATAATAATTAATTAGTAAATTAATGAATTAACTTTTACTTAATTTAAATATATTACTTTAATTTACCTATAGAGTTTTTACCGACCTCTTTCTTCTTTAAAATATATATATATATATATATATATACAGTGGTGGCCACGAATTTAAGACACGACATGTAACGAGCTTAGTTATGGTAATTTTTACAACCCTGCAATATTAAATTAGATTTTGTTTATTTTTCAGTGTAGCCTGTAATGTTAAGAAAAAGTACCGTTATTTGGTTTTGTTTGATTTTACATTTTGTTGCCATTTTTATTATATTACTGTAAAAACGTGCGTTTGAAGCTGGCCACAAATTTAAAACATATTAGAAATATCTAACATATTAGAAATATAAAGTGATTGTTTGGTGTTTTTTTGAAGCTAAAGGGTAAGTAATGAATGTTTTATTTCATTTTATGTTGTGATACATCAAAATATTTAGTTAGAAATGGCCAAAGGTACTTGGAGTTCGGATGCCGAGCGAAAACTCGTCCAACAAATGAATACAGTAATGGAGATTTCCAAGCTACTTAAATGTTCCAGATCCAAGATTTACAATGCCCTGGAACACATCAAGCAACATGGTACCACCAAAAATGTTAAACATCAACCTAGAGCCCTAAAAACTACACCCAGGGAGGATAGCTTAATTTATAAAGCACGAGCTCAAGTAAAATTAAAAATGCGATTTCATCAGATTTTGGTATTAATATATCGTCCAGAACAATAAGAAGACGTCTGAATGAGAAAAACTTACGTGGGTGTATTGCACAACGTAAACCACTTGTGTCAAAAAAAAAAATATATTAAATCCCGACTAGCGTTTTCAAGAGAACATCTCAATGAACCGATGACATTTTGAAAAATATAATTTGGAGAGACGAGTCGAAGTTTTGCCGCTTCGGTTCTGATGGAAAACAGTACGTATGACGCCCTCCAAACCTGGAGCATCACCCAAAGTACACCCTTAAAACGGTTAAGCATGGTGGTGGCAATGTTGTAGGTGCATGGTGTAGGACCCATTCACAAGATTATCACTAAAATGGACCAGCACATTTACAAAAACATACTGACAAGCATTATGATACCATTCGCTGAAGACAACATGCCTCTAATGTGGAAATTTATGCATGATAACGACCCTAAGCACACTTCGCGACTATTGAAGAGTTGCTTAGAGAAAAACAATATCAATGTTCTGAAGTGGCCAGCTCAATCCCCGGACCTTAATCCAATTGAGGACTTGTGGATTGATGTTGAGGAGCATGTACGAGCAGTAAAGCCGAAAAATTTGAGCGATATATGGGAAGAAATTCAAAAAGCTTGGTATGCCATTCCAAAGGAACGTTGTATGACATTAGTTGAAAGTTTACCCAGGAGATGCGCTGCTGTGATCCAAAATAAAGGCTTTCCCACCAAATACTAAGATTGTTTATATTGTATTAATCTGTAGAATATGTAAATAAAAATTCCTAACAAAATATAGGTAACAAACTATCGTTTATTTTTTTTTCATAACATTGCTAGTATAATTGAAAAAATAACATGGATCTAAAATTGTTTCGATAAGATGTAAAACTGATGAGAAATATATAAGTGAAATGTCGTGTCTTAAATTCGTGGCCACCACTGTATGTATATTTAATAGACCCATATCTTTAGTAAAAAATACCGGAAACATTAAAAGATCTTAAGTTCCAAGGCACACTCTTTTCATTGCAGGCCACTTTTTCCTATCTGTAGTTAAACTACCTCTCTAATATTTTTTTTTCATTGTCTGGTATATTTTATCTTATTAATGACACTTCATCGTCAAATTAATTATTAAAAAAATATTTTAAAATATGCAATGAATTCAAAATTGTTAAATGAGCTTTTTTATTATTTCTTAATTGAATAATTGAATTATTTTCATTTTCATTTCTTAATATTTTTTTTTGACCTAATAACAACTTAAAAATATTTAAAAAATAATTATAATATCTCATTGATATGAAATCACATAATAAAAATGTTTTAAAAGTCATTATTTTATCTTTTTTATTATATAAATATTTGTGTAGCATATTTTTCTCGTGTTCATAAAAATATATCAATATTTCCAACTTAAGTTCGATTTAAGTTTTTTGTTGTACTTTGGTGCAAATGGTAGAGTGGTCTAATTCAATACAGCAGATCGTGGCTCAGATTCGTGTATTCAGTTCCCACGGGCACCAAAAGATATTTCTTTTTAATATTAAAAAAAAAAAAAATCCCCTAGAGTATGCAGCACATTTTCATTAAATAAAAATGTTAAAATATATTTGAAAAAGACCATCCGTGAACTGTTGAAAATTAGCATTCATGCAGTGTTTAAAATGCTATTAAATAAGTTATATATTCACTTCATCCGCCCAATGGCACGACAATGTTAAAATCATTAATGATTAACCTAAGTTTGCACCACATCCGGATCAGTAGAAGTGATGTTATTACTACTTCTTCCTCAGCTGTTATTTTGCTGGGTATTTGAACATAATTTACATTAAACATATTTATCAGTGCTAGTCAAACATTTTGACCAACCGTACACACATCTAGTAAACTAAATTCTAGTACGCTGAATTTATTTATTATTTTCGCCATATTTGTGGTCTAAAATTTTATGCAGAAACACTTACTTACACACCCGTATTCATAAAAATATTAAACAGCATTTGGGGCGTTGTGGTGTAATGGTTAGTGCGTTGGACTGTTACACAGATGGTCCCGGGTTCGATTCCCGATGACGACAACATCAATTTAGAAAAATAATATGTATGAGTTTTCTATCACTTATATGTATCGCTGCGCCCACCTTCGGTGTTCCCATAGCATTTAACCCCACCGAAGTAAAATAATGAATCAAGGCTATGAAACAAAAAGCTTCAATAAATTCGCCAACTCTTCATCAAGCGTCGAGCAACAACTGTTCTAAGACTTATCATCTCGCTGTGTTATCATCATCATGAGTGTTGCCATGTTTGAAGCCCTTCATATTTCGCCACCTTTCATCTCTCCACTATTCCCTTTCCAAAGAAAGCAACACATTAATAAATAGGAAGAATTTCCTGAATGTTGCTTCTCTTTAAAAAAAAAAAAATGTGTTCTAACTAAAATGTATGATGTTTTATGAAAACGGGCGTTAACACTTTCACTATCGACTTTTTGTTTGTGGATATATTTCTATTTGGACTTCAGATTCTTGGTTGGGGTCCTTTGTCAAATTCCACATAATATATTTGTTACTGTGTGCCATGGCGATTTAAAAAAGCTGTAAAAAAAGAGACATCTGGGTATTTTATGATTGTTATTTTTAAATGACTGAAAAAACAATTTAGTCTTAGAGTTTTCTACACGGTAGGACCTTAAACTTTGCGCACAATTTGTTTGCTGTAAGGAAAATAAGAGAAAAAGTTGTCGTAACCGTACTTGACCAGACAAAAAAAAAAAAATTAAGTCAGGAGAGTTGGTATAAAAAGTCTCAATTATGTATGTATGCATTATTTATATTAAAATTAACGATTATTTTGGAATTATAAAAAAAAAAAAAAATTTAAAATGAAAATTATTCAAGTTCGAGGCCATACACTATATTTCTTTATTAGGACAAATAATCTATAGAGTTTTTTTGTTTTCAAATTTATTATTTGACCCTTTCAGGAATGTGTTGACAGATCTATTTCGGGAATTTTCTAGGTTCCCATCATCAGAACACGTTTTGAAAGAAGTGACAATCCCATGCAACCATCAAACATTCATATAACCTAGTTACCCCACTAAATGAGAACTAATATATGAGCTCGAAGTAAAAGATTATCACCATTGATCAAAAAATAAATTGAAAAACATAATTATTATTTTTAATAAAAATTATATCAAACTTGGAAAAAAAAATTTTGGAGCATCCTCCCTGAAAGTTTGGTATTAAAAATGACCAAAATCAATACAATTTTAAATTAGCGTTACATTCTTCTTCAGTTTGTCTTATAATTGCGAATCAATATTAATAATAAAGAAGTTTGGCATAAACAATAAAGTAATTGAATTGAAAATTATAAAGAAATTAAACATTGCTTAAATATTTACTACAATCGGATTATTGTTTAGAATAAATTAAGTTGTAAAATTGTTTAAAAATTGTGTTTTTAACAAATTTTCATCAAACTGGATTTACTCTCGAATTCGAATATGACAAACGTAATAAGGCCGAATAATTCATACTTACTTAACCCTTTGAGACCCAATCTGCATGCAAAAAGTTATTGATTTTTCAAGTTTAAAGTAAAATAATTTAAAAAGTATAATTTAGTTAAAAATATAGTAGGACTTTTTTCTAGTGTTTCCTATTATTCGACCTAGGCGATTAATCGGTTGGGGCATTGTTAGAATAAACGCATATGTTGATTAACCGGTTATTCGGTTCGGTTAATCGATAAAATTGGTGATTAATCGTTTAATGCAAAATAAATGTATTTCTTTATAATGAAAATTATTCAAGTTCGAGGTCATATTATATCTTTCTTTATTACGATATTGTCCTAACAAATAATCTATAGAGTTTTTGTTTTTAAATTCCCGAAATAGATCTATCAACACATTCCTGAAAGTGGTCAATTAAAAAATTTGAAAACAAAAACTCTATAGATTATTTGTTAGGACAATATCCTAATAAAGAAATATAGAGTATGGCCTCGAATCATTTTCATTGTGCTGTGGTGTACTGATTAGCGCGTTGGACTGTTACACAGATGGTCCCGGGTTCGATTCCCGGTGATGGCAACATCAATTTAGAAAAATAGTCTGTATGAGTTTTTAAATAGCACTTAACCCCACCGAAGTAAAATAATGAATCAGGGCTATGAACCAAAAAAGCTTTCAATAAGTTCGCCAACTCTCCATCAGGTGGCGAGCAACAACTGTTCTAAGACTTATCATTTAGCGCAATTACAGTGTTGCCATGTTTAAAGCCCTTCATATTTCCCCACCTTTCATCTCTCCACTATCATCTTTCCAAAGAAAGGAACACGTTAATAAATAGGAAGAATTTCCTGAGTGTTGCTTCTCTTTAAAAAAAAAAAATCAAACTTGTATTTCTTTGTTTTATCAATAAAAGCACAAAAACTGCGTTTTTTTGGTAAATATCAAGTTAAGTTGATTGCATTGTTTGTTGAGGATGATTCAAAGCATCCTGTGATTTTTGAAAGAAACCTGTCTTAGAATCTTATGGTTTTATTTTTTTATTTTCTTTTCTGGTGTCCCGCAAGGGTCCGTTATTGGGCCAATTTTGTTTTTGCTGTATTTAAATGATTGTGCTGATTCTTTGGATTTGCACTTGGTAAAACCGTTTATTTTTGCTGATGACATTCAGCTATTATTTGGCAATTGCAGGGATTTCCCTGCTGTTTTGGAGACGGTTGTGAATTTTACACTGGATAGACTGCATGATTGGATAATATTAAACGATTTTTCGATAAATGCTACTAAGACAAAGGCAATAATGTTTCGAACGGGTTATCGCAGAATTGCTTACCCTCGAATAGGAATTTGTGGAACCGATATAGAATATGTTGAATCGCTTAAATGTTTGGGTATTGTAATTGACCAATATCTAAATTTTAGTGAACAAATTGATGTTGTTTCATCTAGGGTAACTTTGGGACTCAGAAAACTTTACAATTGTGGCTTGTATTTGCCTGTAAGGGTGAAATATATTCTTGCTCACACCTTGTTGATGTCGCATGTTAATTACTGCCTTGAGGTTGATTCTGGTACTTTTGGGTATAATATAGTGCGGCTTGAGCTAATTGTGAAAAGAATTGTGCGGTTTGTATATGGAATTAGATTTCGTGATCATGTATCTAGTGCAGTTATTAACTTTCTCGGTTGCCCCCTAACACAGTATATAGAACTTCGCAATTTATTGTTCTTTTATAAGGTCATTAGATCTGGTGTACCCAATTACTTACGTTCTGAATTTATATTTTCTAGGTCTGAGAGAAACCCTCAGATAGTTGAACCACTTATAAACTATACAATCTTTGAACGATCTTTACTTATTAGAACTGCTAGAAGCTGGATTTTTTTGCCTTTGAATTTACGTAATTTTACATTATCGTATAATGTTTTTAGGAACAGACTTTTGTCACATTTCCGGGACACTGTATGAATGAGTGTTTTCAAATTGTTTTAGGTCAGGCTTTCTCCAGTATGGACTTTTTACATTTTCCTAGTTATGTTGAAACAGCTGAACCATATCCAAAAATAAAGTGTACAATTTTATAGCTATTGCTATCCTGTTCTAAGGATATTTTCGTATTTTTTTTTATATATATATATACTGTTTATTGAATTTAATCTAAGCTATATATTCCTTCTTATTAAAAAGGTTATATTCGTTAAATATTTATTTACCATGTTCGGTAAAAAGACAGGTAGCTACTGCTATCTTAATGCCACATATGTTGTACTGCGTGGAAATTTTTTCTAGTACTCCGGGGTACGTATTACATAAATATCATCTCGTTTTTAATAGGATTATTCGCTACGTTTTCAATTTAAAAAGGAGAGATCATGTATCTCAACATACATTTAGTTTTCTTGGATCTTCTTTTGAGAACTTTATTAGTATCAGGCTTTTGATATTTTTTTATAAGTCCATTGTTAATGGTTACCCTACTTATATAGTTGATAAATTTCATTTTACTCGGTCGATAAGAAATCCCCAGTTAATTCCGCCTATAAGGCATTTGGATATTTTTGCAAAATCATTTCAGGTTCAGATACCTAGAGTTTGGAATGCTTTGCCAAGGGAATTAAGAAAATTTTCTTATACATTGCCTGTATACAAGTCCAAATTATTACATTTTGCAGAACTTCAAGTTTTAGAGACTCTATAGGGTTTTTTTTACAGTTTTGCAAGTCAGAATAAAAACGTTGAAAGTTATAATACATATTTTTTATTTTTTATGCAATTTGGAACAAATTTTTTATTTTTCTTTGTCAATAATTTTTTCTCGGCATTTAGTATGATTCCGTTTTTAATAATTTAAATATTTTTAGTGATCTCATATATTTATATTATATTATATCTTATTATTATTATTTATTTTATATGCTTTAATTTGGTAGAGAAGTTTTATTGTTTAGTAGCTTTAATTAGCCATATAAGGCCCTAAGGGCTCGGTTATGTAAATGAAGATTTAATAAAAAAAAAAATATATATTCTTGAATTTATGTAGCACACTAGCAATACGTCTTTGGCCTTTAAGGCTTATTGTATTGCAAATGAATGAAAAATAAAATAAATAAATAAATAAATAAATAAAATGTAAAGGTACCTCTAAAAAAATAAAAAAAAAAAAAAAGCTAAGGGCTCCTTAAAAAGAAAATGTTATCAGTGGGAGTAAATCCTTATAGTTACACAGCTTTTCTATAAAAAAATCTCCATTTTAAAAATATGCAAGTTTTAAAGAACGGTTTGTAGAACAACGGTTTTTTTCTTAATACCTCAATTTTAGTCTCGGTTTTAACACCGATGATTTTGAATAGAAATTGTTATAAAAGAAACAGGTTTAATAGCTTTTAAAAGTAAAACAGGTACTCCTAGAACTACTTTTGCATCTAGTTCTAGTTAGGTATTTCTTACGTTTTCATATTTAGTAAGGTGGGCAATTTTTTTTACTTTTTAAAAGAAAAAGGTCAACCCTCATCAACTACGTTTCCACTGAACGTGTTTCTAACTAATTTATTTATAATTTATCTATAATACTAAAGCCCACAAGTCCAAATAACAGTATTACATAGTAATAAAAAAGTCATTATTAATCTTAAATATAAAAATATAACATATTGGCTCCCCAGCCATAATATTTATAACAAGTGTATTAACAAAGTTTAATAAATAAAACATGTTTTGCACATGTTTTTCCATATATTTTTTTCACCAAAACACATGTTTTTCTCAAAACACGTAAGTGGAATCATAGTGTAACAAAGTATTTTAACTTTTAAAAGTTCTCAAATATAAAATATTAAACACTTTGCTTAACTGTCAAAAAAAATTTTAAAAAAATCAAATCATCATGAAAAATTACGATTCGGGTAAATGAAGAAAAACCTTAAAACTATTTATTTAAAATTTAACATGTAGGGAATGCATCTAAAATTTCGATTCATAGTATATCGGAACTACATTTTCCATTTAATATTTTATTGAGTCCCGTTTTTCTACGGGTTTGAATAATTGAAACTAAATATTGAAACTTTTAAGTTTTTTTCAAAATCATTTAACTAGTGCACACTACAGGTCCATTTTTTTATACAAATCGTGGCATAATTTCAATATTTCAATCATTTCTTCATTTAATTTTTAAAAGTGAAGTTAAATAAACAAAAAAAAAAGAAATACGAAACTTTCAAAAAAACCTAGTAAAGAGCCTGGTAAAACAATACAAGGTAGACATTAGGGACAATTCGGGTTTTTTATTTGACATTATATGGTTTTTTGTTTACTTTTTGTATGAATTTTTGACATTTTGTTTTTGTAATCGAGAGAACATTTTTCTAATAAGTCTGTTTTGTCATGCTAGAGAGAAAATTGATTTTTCTCAAATTTCTTACAATTTATTACAAACAGTTTATTCAAATTTATTACATAAAAACCAGCTAATTTTTTTAATTTTTATTAACACATCCTTTTTATGCTTGTTTGCAGACGTCACCACTTATTATTATTGATCAATTGTCCTGTATTTATTTTTTCTTTTAATCAAAATTTTAAATATTTTGTTCATTTTTTACTAAGACTTTTTAAAAGCCAACGATTTATTTTTAAATAACATACAGTTTTGCGAAATTTTTTTCTGTGTAGTTTTTGCCAACTCGCTTTCACTTCATTTTTTAAGAATTTGATCATATTTTATTAAGAATTTTCTTTTTCCAAGCTTTTCTTGCCATTTTCAGCCAAAGTAAGAAAATTAGCAAGTTTTGGGAAAAAAATCCATATTAAAATTTTAACCGGTTAATTGACACATTTTAAGCGATTATTCGGGTTGAATAATTACTTGAGTTTTAAATGATTTGTTTGACATTAACCGAAATATAGGCGATTAATCGGGGAATCGGTTAATCGATTTACCGAACTGGAAACACTAATTTGTTCATCTCAATAATTCGATTACCATTGGAAATATTAGCAGTTTTAGAAGAAAACATCAAAGCTCACAATAGTGAGCTTGGGTCTCAAATAGCTATTTTTCATCTTTATAATATTTTCTTGTTTCGGTAACACTCTGGAGGGTATTAAAAAGCCTGTAATATTAGAAACTGCAAGATAATACAAATTCCAATGGTTGTTTTTAATCAGTTCCCAGTTGGTATTCAAAAAAAGTAGGTATATAGATTTTTCTTTTTTTTAGTAATTCTTACATTTATTTATTACTCGTAAAATATTGAAAGAGGATAATAATAATTTTTAATAATTTGTTAAAATTCAATACATACGTTTTGTAATACGATGAGAATTCAAAAAAAGAAAATTGCAGACAATTTATTTAGCCTTCTTTGTTGCCAACGTAGCCAAAGCCTTTTCTTCAGTTTGCTTTTTAAGATGACGTTTACCCTTCAAATGTTGTTCTAAACCTGGCAAATTAGACATGGTTGTATTGCAAATTTTACAATAGTATTGACCACTTGGGGTACGATACATCGATAAATCAGTTGGATCCGGTTTAGTCTCTTCTTGTAGTGCTGAAAATAGGACATTATCAACGATAGGTGTTTGTGGCAATACAGATTGAGAATCTTTTGTGGCTTCTACGGGAGTAGGAGTGATTCCACTTGATTTTAATTTTTTCTGATGTTTAGTGCCAGACAAATGCATTGTCATTTGAACCGCCGATGTAACACTAACTTTGCAAATCGAACAAAATAGCGACGGATCTTGATCAGTAGCTGTGGCTGCAGCGACACTGGATTTAGTTTTCTCCGATTTAATAGGTTTAACATCAACCTCAGTAGCGGTTGTGGTATCAGCAGCACTTGTAGTTGTTGGTGTAGGAGTATTCGCAACGTCATCTTCCGATGTTTCCATAGTTTTAAAAAGAAACGGATCACCTACACCAAAGCGTCGGTCTTTATATTGACTGGGTGTAGCTTTAGTTCCGGTACGAACCCATTTGCCTTCACCATTATAATACCCAGCCCCTGATGGTTTAGCTCTTTGTGCAATAACCAAACGATGTTTTTTGCCAGCATAATGTTGATTGGCATGGGTCAACGATGTCAATTTGAGATCACAAACTTCACAATAGAAGGCATCTGGACCGCAGGGACCCTGTTTGACAAAACGTTTGACTGATGGTGGATTTAGACCTTTTTCGGTAAAATTCTGAAAGAGAAAAAATGCGGTGCAATAAATTATTACAGGAACAATTAATTTACAAAGGCATGCTTTAGGTTTTATCAAAATTATAACTTTAAATCAAAACTTTGAATTCAGTGGATAAATTAAAAATATCGTTAGTTAGCTGAACATGTACACAATTATGATATTGGCCTGTATTTTTGTTTTTTTAAAAAACTTAATTCATTTTATATTTTGTTGTTGCGTTTTTTTTTTTTAATTGCAACAACAAAATTTGGATTGGTTTATAAAATAAAAGAGTTTTTTATTGCACTATAATCTAAAAAAAATAAAATTTTCTTTCAGGATGCATATGTTTTTTTACTTTTAATTTGATTTATTGTCCGTAACTTTATATAACAATTGAAAGACATTTTTGCTACCTTTTTAATGATACCCATCCCCATATTTATAGACCAATTATCAAATACTATTCGCCAGCATACTATTGGTTTAGCACACTGTTGTAAAGAAATATTTATAACGTACAACATTAAAAACTGTATTACGGGTTAAAATAGTTAATAGGGTCTCCCTTATTAATTTACACGAAAAACAACTTCCTGAAATGAGTTTTTTAATTGTTAAGGATATTTTGTAATTTTATCGCTTTTGTAGTTGTACAAAAGTCACTTTTTCTAGAATGTGCATTATGCACTTTTATGTATTTATTGAAATAAAAATTTCAAATATAATTTTTTTTAACCTTCGCACTCCCAAAGCTTTTTTTATTTATTTATTTATTTCATTCATTTGCAATACAATAAGCCTTAAAGGCCAAAGACGTATTGCTAGTGTGCTACATAAATTCAAGAATATATTTACAAATTGCTTAGATTAAATTCAATAAACAGTATATATATATAAAAAAAATACAAAAATATCCTTAAAACAGGATAGCAATAACTATAAAATTGTACACTTTATTTTTGGATATGGTTCAGCTGTTTCAACATAACTAGGAAAATGTAAAAAGTCCATACTGGAGAAAGCCTGACCTAAAACAATTTGAAAACACTCATTCATACAGTGTCCCGGAAATGTGACAAAAGTCTGTTCCTAAAAACATTATACGATAATGTAAAATTACGTAAATTCAAAGGCAAAAAAATCCAGCTTCTAGCAGTTCTAATAAGTAAAGATCGTTCAAAGATTGTATAGTTTATAAGTGGTTCAACTATCTGAGGGTTTCTCTCAGACCTAGAAAATATAAATTCAGAACGTAAGTAATTGGGTACACCAGATCTAATGACCTTATAAAAGAACAATAAATTGCGAAGTTCTATATACTGTGTTAGGGGGCAACCGAGAAAGTTAATAACTGCACTAGATACATGATCACGAAATCTAATTCCATATACAAACCGCACAATTCTTTTCACAATTAGCTCAAGCCGCACTATATTATACCCAAAAGTACCAGAATCAACCTCAAGGCAGTAATTAACATGCGACATCAACAAGGTGTGAGCAAGAATATATTTCACCCTTACAGGCAAATACAAGCCACAATTGTAAAGTTTTCTGAGTCCCAAAGTTACCCTAGATGAAACAACATCAATTTGTTCACTAAAATTTAGATATTGGTCAATTACAACACCCAAACATTTAAGCGATTCAACATATTCTATATCGGTTCCACAAATTCCTATTTGAGGGTAAGCAATTCCGCGATAACCCGTTCGAAACATTATTGCCTTTGTCTTAGTAGCATTTATCGAAAAATCGTTTAATATTATCCAATCATGCAATCTATCCAGTGTAAAATTCACAACCGTCTCCAAAACAGCAGGGAAATCCCTGCAATTGCCAAATAAAAGCTTAATTTCATCAGCAAAAATAAACGGTTTTACCAAGTGCAAATCCAAAGAATCAGCACAATCATTTAAATACAGCAAAAACAAAATTGGCCCAATAACGGACCCTTGCGGGATACCAGAAAAGACAGAGGCGATACTAGAATTAATACCACGCACACTTACAAATTGTGACCTTCCTTGCAAATAAGAGTATATTAACCTACAAGCCATAACTGAAAAGCCAAATTGCTGTTTCAGTTTACCAATAAGAATGTTATGATTAAGGCGGTCAAAAGCCTTTGCAAGATCCAGAGATACCAAGATGCAATCCCTATTTTCATTTAAATGTTTTCTAACAGTCTCGGTAATACCCAAAAGCATAGACGAAGTGTTGTAATTTTCCCTATATGCATATTGTACGTCCCTGATAAGATTATTTTCCGCAACATAATCTAAGATTTGGAGTTTTAAAACGTGCTCCATTATCTTAGAAAGAGCAGGAAGAATACTAATAGGTCGAAAATCAGTTTCAGAACCCTTCTTCGGTATAGGAACTACGCGGGCAAGCTTCCATTTATCAGGATATGAAGAGGTGGTTATTATCATATTAAACAAATGTAAAAGTGGTTTCAAGATATATGGAAAAACCAGTTTTATAAATTTAATTGGGAATCCGTCAATCCCCATAGCGTTTGACTTAACTTTCAACAAGGCATTCCACAAATCCTCACCGCTTATGTTCATAAAAGAAAACCCTTCAATATCCCCGTTAAAAGATTCAAAATCGAACGTACTATTGCGCAAATTACCGTTATCAAAAATAAATGAGTTGTTCAAAGTATTAACGTCTAAGTTCGAAAGACGTAAATCATCTGTAACAGATGACCCTGAGCCATTTAATATCCTCCACATTTTCCTATTTCCAGCATTATCAAACATTTTCGTATGATATTGTCTTCGAAACTTTCGAATTAGAGACTTTAGTTTGTTTCTTAATTTACAAAAAACTTTGCGATTCTGATCATTGTTATCAGCCTGAAAAGTTGCGTAAGCACAATCTCTAAGATATCTAGTATCAATAATTTCCCTTTCATTCATCCAAGGATCTTTTTTATTCCTAGGCTTGAATCTAACTAGTGGCACAAAAGCAAACAATTCAGTTAGAAGAGTATTCAAAATATCAAGCTTATCGTTAACGCAGTTATTACTATAAAACAAAGAGAAGTCAAATTGATCTACGTGAGATCTAACAATGTCCTGATCAACATTTCCAAAATCCCTGTATTCGATGTATTCCTCATCACTTAAAGCCACGAACGGCAAAGACATATAAATTAATGCATGATGAGAGTGAAGAAACGGTAGTTGACCCTGACCTGACATATGAATACCAGATGAAGCACTTACAAGAAATAAGTCAATTAATGATGTAGTGTTACGACCAACATCCCAATGTGTTGGCAATGAATTATGCACATAGGATAGACTTAGTCTATTGCACAAAGATCTCAGTTCGGATGCTCTATTAGAGTTGAATAAATTACAATTAAAATCCCCCATTACAATCACATTATCATACTGTGTAAAAATCTCACCCAATAACTCCTCCATTATGTCCAAGTCACCCGAGGGAAGATATACTACACCCACCAATATTGTGGTATTACGGAATAGAACTTCAATTAAGACCGATTCACAAATATTATAATTACGAGAGAAAAATACCTTCTTGTATCTTATGCCTTTGGCAACTAAAATGCCAACACCACCAGCTCTACATGTAGGAGGGCGATCACTTCTACATAGTGAATAGCCAGGTATCTGGACAGACGCATCAGACATAGCCGGCTTAAGCCATGTTTCTGAGAGGCCCATAATACGTAGTGTACATACATACGTATTTTAAACATGTTTTAAATAAAAAAATGCATTTACTCCAGCATTTCATAATGGGTTAATGAAGAAGATATTAAAAAAGGAATAATAACAAAAAACTATAGCAAATACCGTTAACTTATTCCTGCGTATTTCGGTGGCAACCAACCGTTGGCCGTTGTTATCAATCGGGTAACAGGACAATACTCTTTTATAATTAACTGTAATGTTTGCAAATTAATAAATACTTTGGAGTTTAAATTCTTTAGTTGTGGTTTAACTAGTTGGGAACAATTTTCAAAAGAATAGTTTTAAAGCAAAAAAAAAAAAACAATGTTATTCTCAGAAGAGTCTCTAATCTAGGATGGAAATATTTATTAATTTTTCGGACACAAAAATTACTGAAAATAGACAACATTTTGTGAAGGAATTTTTCATTGACACACTCATTTTTCTGAGTAATTTTTGAGTAAAAAAGTAGGCTCTTTTGGATGAACCACTTTCAAAAAATTTAATTTTTAATAATAGCCTTGTTTTTTTTCTACACGTGTTACGAAATCCCATACAAAATTTGACATTGGGCATGTTAAGTGTTAACTCTTTTAATTTTTTCAAATTCGATAATTTTTCAGTTTGTATTTATATATATTTAAAGTGCTGACAATCGTTTTTTTCACATCCATGTTAAGTGTGAGGATCAAAACGAGGCTAATATTTTTTGAGCCAGTTTGCTGGCTGGGTTGGTATAACTTTAATTTAATATCAATTTTGTTATCAATATCGTGCTGTGAACTATTGTCGTTTACGACGACGTTTGTTGATTTTGAAATGTTATTGTTCTGAGATACACACAAGAAACTCGCATATCTGTGTTTAAACTTTTCACCGAAATAACCGGAGACAGTCTTTCAGCAAAAAAAAGTTTTCTTTTAAACATCGTAAAAACAAATATTCAGAAAAAATGGGACTGAGGTAGACTTTATGGGACGTTCTTAAAAAAAGTATGTGGACCGCTCTAGAATTAAACATGATTTTTTTTTCATTCTCGATTAAGGGCGACAGGACCAATCGGATCCTTCAGGCCCTAAAAACCGGTACATCTAATAACATAAGTGTGGGTACTCTTATGAAAGGAAAGACATTTCGTTTCTTGAGCCATGAGTTGGGCATTCTAGTTCCTAGTTAATTTCGTTCATTTGCATTTATTGAACTAGTTCGTTCTTTTAGTTGATATGTTTGTTAGACAATTTTTTTCAATTATTCATATTGGTCAGTTCTTTGTTTAACAAATCTCCACCGGTTTAAAAGGTTAAAAATATCCATTAAATTAAAGCTTGAAGTCTTAGCTATAATTAAATAACCAGTGTAAAAATAAAAAGGAGAATAAAAACAAAATGCTTGTATTGTATATCTACCAAAGATAGAGCTTGCACATTACGAACAAGTTTTCAATTTATTTTTGATCAATGGTGATAATCTTTAACTTCGAGCTCATATATTAGTTCTCATTTAGTGGGATAACTAGGTTATATGATTGTTTGATGTTTGCATGGGATTGTCACTTCTTTCAAAACGTGTTCTGATGATGGGAACCTAGAAAATTCCCGAAATAGATCTATCAACACATTAATGAAAGTGATCAATTAATAAATTTTAAATTAAAAACTCTAGATTATTTGTTAGGACAATATCCTAATAAAGAAATATAAAGTATGGCCTCGAACTTGAATAATTTTCATTAAAAAAAAAATAGGCTTATCAGTGCGGGGGTAGTGGGTTCGATTCCCACCAGGGGCACTGGTTTGTTTTCGCTACAACGCGCCGAAAGCCATAGTAGCTAGTGCTCGGTTAGGGTAATAGGATATAATTTGTAATTATATGATTATTAAGAAATAAAAAAAAAAAAATCTAAATTTATAATAACTGTAAATGTAACGGAAACAAATAAACTAAATATTCCGTTTTCGTAGTTAAATTTTATTTTTTGAAAATTTAAATAAATGAAAATAATAAATGAAACTAAAATAATCGGTAAATGATAGTAAATTATTTTGAACAAATGTATAAAAAAGTTGAAAAAAGTATTTATTTGAAAAATAAATGCATGTTCCTTAATTTTTAACTCAACTGAAAACTTTTTTATTAAACTACAAACAGTAAACTACATAATATTCTGAGTGTAGTAGTGTAATCAGTGCGTTTGTTTACATTGTATTTTTTTTTGGGTAGATACGGTGATTCAACTTTAACTTAAAACGACGGAAATTTTTTAGGTGAAATTGCAAAGGCAGTAGATAGAGCACTAATTATAATATTATTAAACAAACAAACAAACAAACAAACAAACAAACAAACAAACAAATTGTTGCACAAACCAGAAGTTCGACAAATAATACAAATTAACAAAATGAAATTACTACAGTGCAACATCCAAAGTTTTAAGAAAAAAGGTCATAAACAAACACTACCATTTTTTTTTTAATTAACAAGATAGATATAGCGATGACAGAAATTTGGTTAAAAAGTAGTAAACGTATCAGTATTTTAAATTACAACTTTATTGGTAAATACAGAACTGATGGATATGGCGGTGTAGGCATTTACATTCTAAAATCGTAATAAACAAAATCGACACTGAAGCCGAGGTCATCTTTATAACCACTATGAACCTAACAACAAATATAAATATTGTCAGCTTGTATACCACTCCTAACACAACAGCAGGATGTGCCATTTATCAGGATGTGCCATTTATCAGCCAAGATCAAACTCAACAAAAATGTTCAAGTTATCTAAAAATCCTCTTCAATGTCGGTTGAACTTACAATGATTGAAAAAGCTATTGAGTTTGCAATCGAAAAGAACATGAAACGAATCGCAATATTAACGGATGGCAAAAGTGGCTGTTTATCTCTTAAAAACAACAAGAGCAATGAAATTTGTACTATAAAGACTCGAACACGTTTCTGGAAACTATTGAAGTCCTTTATATAACTTTGCACATGGGTATCCAGGTGAATGAGACAGTGGATACTGCAGCAAAAAGAGCAACGGAGGATGGTGAAATATTACATATCGAGGCAGTAATCGAAATTGAAAGGAGGCTATTTACCGATTGGGAAACAGAATTTGTTAACATAAAACGAACAAGAGTAGAAAACTTCAAAACGATTTTCCCAAATATAAAAAGTAAACCGTGGTTTGTTGCAAATCCTGCAGGCCTCAATGCCATCCAAATCAAACAATTAATCAAACAATTAAATATAATCATGGCCGGACACTTCTTCAGTTCTTATAAGACATTTTTGCCAAGTACCTAGTCTTAATAAATTACAACAACATAATTGACTTCTTCATCAATGAAGATGTGAACAATTATCACTATGTAACTGATTTTCTGAATTACGCAGTTGCCGTAATTCTGATGGCTTTTTATCCTTAAGGAACAGCAAATTAATTCTTCGATTCTAAAAAGAGGGACGAAGTAACTCCAAAACCAGAAAAAAAAATCTAAACTTTGAAGGTCCATATCCACCTGGAACCAGGGGTCGCCGTCAAAACAAAAAATTCTCTTAATAGTGAGAATTAAAAACAAATCTGAGTTATGCCCGTAAACTAGAGTTTAGCCTTAAAATTTAATGTTTACTTTGTTTTTGTTGTGTTTAGTAGGTCTAAAAATAAAAACTCACCTTGCATAACCATGATGATATATTTTTATCATGAGACTTCGATTCATAGTGATCTTTAGCACTAGTCCTAGAATTCAATTTAATGTTACAAAGATCACAAATCAATGGATGTATCAATGAATTTAATTCATCCGGATAGGATTCATCACGACCCACGAACATCACCAATTTTCCATCGGCAGTAACTTCAACTATTGGCGCATCAGCTTTTTTAGCACCACCACCTCCCATTGCAGCAGAACTATATTTTCGCTTCATTGGTAATTTATTAGGTAGATACCCAGTACCCTGCTTTGAAGGTCGTATAAAACGATTTGGATTGTGATAGTTATCACCCGCAGTAGCTGTTTTTTCCGGATATCCTACATAACTTTGATTGAAGGAATTGGCACCGCCTCCATAACCATAATAATTGGTATTAACTGCTGGTGTAGTTTCCGTAGAGTACGCTCCATATGTCCCTTCTATGGTTGAGTAGTTGCTACTAGCGGCATATTGATTATCCCCGCCCTGTTGCGGCGTGGTTGGTATATTGTAACTTTGAAGAAAATCGTAATTCATTTTATCGTTGAATGTGACAAACTTTTTAAAGAACGAAATTTTAAAATCGTTATATTTTCTTTAAGAGAAAAAAATTTTTTTTAGAAAAAGTTCTGCGCTTGTTATATTTTTTTTCGCTACCAATTAGCAAAGACAGTATACTTGTGTAGTTCGTGAACGAACTAGTTCAATTGAACTACTCACTTATCATTATTAGTTCTTGTAGTTCAATCGTGCTTTTTACTAAACGTATCCATACACTAGCAATATTATTGCACAACGTCTCGTTTTTATTCCTTATTCTATAACCATATGTGGTAAGAGATTAAATTGTTTGTTTATGGGAGCCCTAATAGCACAATTTTATTTCATATTGACCAGGTACCTTATTTTTGAAGTAAAATTTGAGATGTTAATTAAAAGAATCACATTAAAAATATTTGTTTCGAACTAGAATGTAGAGTTGGGCGATATAGTAACTAGACCGGATACGAAAATTTAAAGTCTGTCGATGACAACTCTTCAAAATATCGTGTTAGAATGAAACAAATATATATACAATACAGTATCTATAATAACTAATGGGTAATTCAACGTTCTTAGACGTTCTCAGACGGCATTCAGAAAAAGTTATTTAAAAATTATATATATTTTATAAACAATTTTGGCAACTGTCACTTGTGTCGGTCCAATTATTCATATTGTTATATTAGTCAATTGTTTGTTTGCACAGTATAAGCGAAAATCCCAAATGAACTGTTAAAATTGAACTAGTGTTTAACCGTTCATTAGGGATTTTATCTCATGTTATGAGAATTTGGTAAGCAAACCATATACCAATAAATACAACAATATAAATAATTTAAATTAACATACTTATGAGCCCAATAACGTCCTAGTTTAATAATTGCGAATGAACGAAATGAACTAGAATGCACAACTCTACAAGAATGCAAAGTCTACAATGTAAATACAGGGTTGGTTTGTAAGAGTTGCCAACGTTCTAAAACCGGAAGATATACAGGCAGAGATGCCATATTCAAAAGCAGGCAGCAGCTCCATCACAGACTAACCGAAACTTTAAAGTCTGGCAGCGGTGCATATTACACACATAAAAAAAAAACTGAGAAATTACAAAAAGGCACTTATGAGTTTAGACTGAAAAGTTATTCCAGTACAAAGGGGATTAACTGCAAAGCATGTGTTTTGGAAAAAAAAAATGTATGGGAAAACTTGTACAAAACATGCTTTATTTCAAAACACGCACAAAAAACGTTCAGTGGTAACGTAGTATAACTTGACTATGTGAATTCCCTATAAGAGTACTCACGATGGTGATTTGCACACGATTCAAATATGCACAGTTTTCGTCGTGAAGCCTTAGCCTTTTTTAAACTTTCTTTGCTTGAAATGCTCTTTTTTTAAAAAGTCTAATTTTTTGTTTGCTTTCCTGTAGTTTTGCTTTTTTTTTCCCCAAATTTTTTTGCCATAAATACCTAGGATTTTGTCTTCACTAATACTAACTAATTGGCACTCCAACGTTCTTACCGGTTCTACACGACCAAGATATATTTATATAGGTAGTCTTAGCAGCCCAGCTGTTTATCTTCCTCTTTCCTGGTTTTGACATTTCTTACATGGTTTTGACACTGTAGTGTACTGTACTCAACAACAAAATGCCTGTTGTTTTTGTATTGTTTGTAGTTGTTTGTTGTAGTTGTTGTTCTAGTAAGACTACCTATATAAATATATCTTGTACACGACATTACAGAAAAACGACGATTTTGAGCCCAATAAACCTGGCAACACTGCTAATGGTAGCGCTAACTGAGCGCGCATAATGAACATCGTTCTGTTGAATGCAACTAATACTTAGCTGACAGCTTTTGTTAAATTTGAAGGAAAGCTCTATACCCAAAAACCAAACCTCTATACCAAAAGCACACAAAAAGAATTATTAAATTGAAGAAGACTGCTGTCCAAATCAAACATGTTGTTTGTGCTGCAATTCACATAAGGAATGTGATCCGTTATTTGAAATAAATGGAAAATCAACGCGAATCTATGAAATAACGGAAAATATTTTTGCACAGAGGTACATATGTTAAACCATTATATGCAGAACATAGTCACAAAGTTCCAGTTAGCCTAAACTCTAGTTTACGGACATTTCTCATAACTTTAAAGTGCTGATTATACGAATGCACTTTTTTTGTCGGCTACCCTCTGGTTCCCAAGTTTTAGACCTCCAAAGTTTATATTTTGAATTCTTGTATCTTCTACATTTATTATTCGGATCGAAACATACATATGTATATATATGTATGTATACCAAAAGCTAATTAAATCACCTTTCATTCTAGTTCCATTAACCCATTAAAAGCGTAAAATTATAAAGTCTGTGTAATTTTAGACTTTTTAGAAAAAACGTGCATTATCTCAAAATTTGATTATATAGTTTAATTGTAGCTGAGGCTTTAATTTAAACTTTAACCCTTCTTATTAAAAGTTAAATTCCATATATTTTCGTTTTTTTTTTAAATACGTTTGTTTTATGCATATGTCGGGATTTGAAAAAAAATACTGGAGGAGAAAACCCCTAAGACCGGTTCAGCAGAAAACATTTGCTCAGCAAATCCACTAGTTTATTTGTGGATGACTTTACACGAACTAAATTTCCTCAGCGAAGCTGAGCTTTGGACATACTGAAGGAGAAAAGCCCTAAGTTAAGGAGAAAAACGTTGCTCAGCAAAGCCACTAATTTATATACGGAAGACTTTATGGATAACTCTTCACACATAAACTAATAACGCCGTTAAATTATGAATTCTAAAAATAGCACAATCAACTTAATTTAACGAGAATTCACTTAAAAGCAGCTATATGCAAATTAGCAACATTGAAAAAATGACATGATACCCTAACCTTAATCTTGAAGTCTTGTCAACAATTGAGTCATTTTATACCTATGTTATATATTTGCAAAATTTTTAAATAACTGCCAGTTCAAAAACGTAAAATTATAAGTTAGGCTGCAATGCAATGGGTTAATAGTTTTAAAAATTTTATATACCAAATTAAAGGTCTTTAAAAAAGCTTTCTAATGTTTCCTTCCGATAACGCATGCCAAAGGCTGAGTTTTTTGGATGTTGATTAACAAGGTTGGTTTGTTAACCGGTCAATTTTTGTTTTTCAGATGTTGATTAATATAATTTTAACTGCCCTTTAACCGGGCAGCATTGGCCGGTTAAACACCGGTTAGAACTGTCAAAACATAAAAACATGTGAAAGAAAAAATAAATTATAACTAAACATGTGCTTATGAAAAAAAAAAAAAATAATTTAAGTAAAAGTAATAATAAAAATGGAATACTCTAGTGATGATGAAGATTTCAGTGATTTTGAAACATATCAAAATCTCAAACAAACTAGTGTTAGAAAAATAAAAACAATAAGAACACGGCCAAACCATTTCCATCTCTATACAGACATAGAATTCTTCCAGAGGTTCCGGTTGTCTAAACATTCGGCATATGTAGTCCTGGAACTCATTAGAACTCACATAAAACATCCTTCGAACTTTTAAGTATGTTTTTAATATATTTTGTATATTTTATATAACTATTCTTATTTTTCTAGGAATAATGCTATATCAGAAGAGCAGATGTCGTTAATAACATTAAGGTTGTATGCAACAGGGGGCATGCTGATGACAATCGGAGATTTAAATGGAGTTGTGAAATCCACTGTTTCCAAAATCGTAAAACGTGTGTCAAACTATATAGCTCTTCTGAAGGATCGATTTATAAAATTTCCACAATCCTTAACGGAGCTCCAACAAACAAAAGAAGATTTTTTTAAAATAGCCAGATTCCAAAAAGTTATTGCAGCCATTGACTGTACGCATATAAAAATATCATCCCCAGGTATTGGTTTCAGCTTACACGTATATATTTAGCGAATTAACAATTTATTTTTTAAGGAGGAAATAATGCAGAGATATACAGAAATCGAAAAGGGTTTTTATCCCTAAATGTCCAAACAACTTGTGATGCAAATTTAAAAATAACAAGCATTGTTGCTCGATGGCAAGGAGCTGCTCATGATGCGAATATTTTTAAAAACTCGAAAATTTTCGCAAGATTTGAGAGTGGCGAATTCGGGGATGCATTAATAGTTGGAGATGGCGGATATCCTAATAAAAAATACATGATGACACCACTTTTAAATCCAAATACTCCAGAAGAAAGCCTATACAACGAATCACAAATAAGAACGCGTTGCTGTGTAGAAAGATCCTATGGTATATGGAAAAAACGATTTCCAATACTGTCGTTGGGTATTCGGCTAAACTTCAAAAAAGTTCAAAGCAATATTGTCTCTACAGCTGTACTTCATAATATATGCTGCACAAACAATGAAATAGAATTACCAGATTTGCCAGACGACTTGCAAAAAGCTGTGGATTTTGCATTATCTGTCCCTAATAACAGGGTAAACTGTAGTGACGCTAATAACTTAGTTCGTCGTGTTCTAATAAAGGATTATTTTAAAAAATTATTATAAAAAACTTAAATAAAACTGCGATTATTTTTAAAATTTTTTAAATATATTTTTTACTGCTTGTAAAAAAGTAAAAGCATCTCTTTTGAGGTTTTCATATTTCATTTTTAGAGTTTCGTGGGAACGATAACAATCAGAGTCCGCATTAAATTGTGTCCCAATCTTCATCCAGCATCGCATTTTGTCTTCCGATGTAGTCCTATCCGTTTTTTTACACTCAGTTATGTTTTTATTTTTTTCTACGAGTCTGAGCAAATCCTCAATTTCTTTTGATAAAAAGTTTGTAGATCTTTTTGATCCCATTATAGTTTTTTTTACTCAAAAGTTAAATTTTAATTTGGAAATTACTAGCTTGGGCGCTTTTTTTATTTATATTTTTTTTTCTTTTGACATAAGCAAATGTTGCCATATAACTAAAAAATGTCAATGTTGCCAAGTTTTTTCAATTTATAAACAGGGTAATACTGAAAAGTTTGACAGTTCTTAAACAATCACTGAAAAACAACACGACTGATTAACTCCCGGTTAAAAATGTTTTCTGATTAACTAACCAGGTAATTAATAATTTGTTAATCAACATCCAAAAAACTCAGCCAAAGTTAAATATCCAAACTTTAGAGACCATCGACACAACAATTTTTTTTTCTAAACTCACCCATTTTAATCCTAATTTTAAACAAATTTCTGTTGAAATTTGCATAAACAAATTTGAATATATTTTTTGCAACATATTTGCATTCTTTTTCAATAGTAATTACCCATTTGGTACACCAAAGTCGATACTGGATATCTCAGACAAGATATGAGATATCAAGAAACGGGCTTCGGAATAACAAAAAGGACATTTACTTTATAATCCATTACTAGCTAAATTTTTTCAAATACGGTCTGTGGGTGAATTGAATAATGATGACGATTTATTAAAAACAAAAATGTATTCACTTACGTTCGTTTAATCTCGAGTTACAAGTGTGGAGTAATCCTCTCTAAAGTGTGGAGTAATCCTCTCTAAGAGAGGTTTCCTTCTTCTTTGCACTTTAGCAATTTTTGTATCATGCTATCTCCACTCACCCTTTATCATACACTTTTTCTGTTTTATATATTTGTTTTAAATTTTTCTCTATTTAAATAACAATCTCTTGTACGACTAAATTTAAATCAACTTTTGGTGCTCTTCTCCAAGGTTTTGCTTTATATTTAGAATCGGCATATTCTTTGGGATGTAAATTTTTTAAATGTCGTTGAAAATTGGCATATGCCTTAATTTTTGTCGGACAATGGGGGCATGCGTAAAGCGGCTCGCCAGTATGTGCGGCTATATGTTCACGCAACAAGTGAGGAGTTTTGTAAGCTTTATCACACTGAGGACATTTAAATTTACGTTCAAGTTCAGGTCCATGAACATTTCTTTTATGCAGTCTTAAAGCATTTCTAGTGGCAGCAACCTTACCACATTCACTGCATACGTAAACAGTTGAATGATCATGATGTAGCGCTTTTTTATGAACATATAGAGTTACACGTGACTTTAATTGGGCGCCACAAATGTTACAGGGATATTTCGGTGGCTCAATACCGTCATGTTTAAGGAGATGAGCTCGATAACAAGAATTGTCATAGAAATATTTGCCACAATGTTCACAAAGATATTTTCTATGAGCATTGTGTTCATGTTTCCGAAGACGTTGTTTGCTGGTAAACGCCTTATCGCATATTTTGCACACATGATTTCTCTCTGTATTGTGAAGGTCTGAATGCATTTTTAATTCACGATTGGTCTTAAATTTTTTTTCACAAACTTCACATACAAATGGACGTTCATTTTGTCCGGTATGTAATCGCCGTTTATGTTTTTTTAAAACTATACTATCCTTAAAATTTCTTTTACACAATTCACACCTAAAAGCACTAGGATCTAGATGAAGCTGTATGTGATCAGATAAATTTGAACGCGTTGGATATTTATTTCCGCAGCATATGACATTAAATCTTTCATCAGGATGATTTTCTTTAAAATGTTGTTGCAATAAAGCGAATGATGTAAATGTATTTTTACATTTAATACATTCTAATTCCGGTAACCATTTAGCTATCAAGGCATCTCGTTTAAGCATCTTTTCCAAATGTTTGTGTCCCTTAGAGTAAGATAGTTCATTTGGATTTTCTTCCTTTGTTATTTGGTTTGGATCATATCCGGGTAATACTTCAGGATGAACTCGTTTAATATGAATATGAACGGAACTCTCCCATGTAAATTTTGCCACACAATAAGGACATTTGAATTTACTTTCGATAACATCATGTTCATGGTGATTAGCAATAGTTTCATTATTAATATCGTCATCACAAGGTTGAATATCATCATCGCTTTCTTCGCTAGAAAGAAGCTCAGCAAATTCATCTTCAGAGCATTTTATAATTTCGTTTTTAATTAGTAGTTCTTCGTTGCCTTCGCTAGAACATAGTTGGATACTTTGAGCAAATTCATCCATTGACATAGAATCATTAATTGGATTCTCCAAAATATCCATGGTTTCAGTTTTAAATACTAAGTTGTCGTTAATAACTTGAGATGTTTTTTCAAGAGGCTGAGTATCTGAATCAGTGTGCTGTCCAAACGATAGTTGAGAACTTTGAGAAAATTCATTCATATCTACAAAATGTTCTTGGCTTGAAAGTAGTTGAGCATATTGAGTATTTTCATCCTTTTTTATATAGTCTAAATGATCTAAATTAAATTTAAATTTACTTTCCCATCTTGATCGGATTATTGGTTTTTTAGGTTTACTTAAATAAGATTCGGTGTATTCTTTGGGGTGACGAATTTTCATATGGCGACTAATATTTCTATACATTGTAAATTTTGTTGGACAGTGTTGACACTGATAGATAATCTGTTCGGTATGTTTAGCTATATGTTCCCGTAATCCATGGGCAAATTTGTATTCTTTATTGCATTTGTTACATTTAAATTTGCGTACACTTTTGTCATCACTTTTTGATCTATGGTCAGAATCTTGAGTTTTATGTTTTTCTGTTTTAATTTTTGATGGCTCCTCACTATTTTCACATTCAGCTAAAGGGACATCATAATATACCTCTAATTCATCTTTATCTGTAACTACTTCTACTTCTACGGTGTTTATATCTAAATTAGTATTTTCATCATAGATCAACAATTCATCTTTGGAGTCAGCTACGTCGAGTTCAAACGTATTCGCATCATCATAACCATTATTATTGTTATCTTCATAAGTATCTCCATTACTATTTTCTATTGAAATGTCAAAGTATAATGCATTAATATATTGTAACGATTTAAGTTTAGAAAAAATCTCAATTATTTATACGATTGTTTTTAAGTTTTTGTTTACCCGATTGAAAAAAATTATATAAGTCATATCAAATTATATATAATTATAAACGGAAATTGGTGGATATAATTATATATAATTATAAATATTTCTATAAAATCTGATATAAACAGATATAATTATATATAATTATATCCGAAAAATGGGTATATATAATTTTATATAATTACATAAAATAATACAAAATTATATATAATTATATAAGGCAGATATAATTATATATTGGACCATATATAATTATATATAATTTTATATATCACCATATACATTTTTTTTTGAATAATCGACCGCATATATAATTATATCTAATTATGTATGGTGCTATATATGATTTTATATAATTATATATAATTTTTTTTACTCGGGTAGGGAAACATTTGACGAGGGACGCGAATAAGGGTAAATTGTTCAAGAGAAGAGAAAAACTTGAGATTTTTAAAAAGTATTTTAGCATATCTACTTATCTAGTACACATTTACCAATATGCAAAATTTTGTATAAAAAAACTAAGTAGACGTTACAAAAACTTAAAAATTAGCAAAATATGGAAAATAGTATACAGACCAATTTATTTTTGAAAGCATATTGAGAAAATTATTTTCTGGTTCGGTATTTATTATCCGATTTTGAAAAAAATTAACCGTATTACCAGAACAATATTATTTATAAGTTAGAAATGCATCAGCATTTAGTGGATTTTATTAGTCAGTAATAATGAAATGACGCTTTAGATCATAGGCAAGTATAATGCACAAAAGTTTTTATAATAAATGTTTAAAACCGATTGAAAAAATGTATATAAGCCATATCAATTTATATAGAATTATATACGGAATTTGGTGAAAATATATATATAATTTTATATATGGTATAAACAAATTTTTAAATAATCAACAGCATATATAATCATATCTAATTATATATGTTGTTATATATGATTATGTAGAAGTTGGCTTTATTTTGGATATACAAGTTCAAGGCGTAATCCACAGATATTCATTCCCATGATAAGGAGAACAATTTTTGAAATATCATTCATAACCAGAATTGCTCGGTGTTGGAATCAGTTGCGGGTTTTCTCTCATTCAAATAACGCCTTTCGGTTAAAAATCTTAGATAATTTTAATGGTTTTTGAACTAGTTTTTTAAATATTAACCCCCAAGGCTTTATATATAAAGTGTCTTAGGCTTTACCTAAAGCTTATTGGCGAGTTTACAAGGAAATAAAAAAATTAACTTTTTTTGAGAGTATTTTTTTAGACAGTTTGTTAAAAAATAGATTTTTGTGCAAGTTTTTATTTTAATTTTATAACCTTGCAGATTATCAACAAATTTCTAACAATTTTTATTCCAGTACTTCTAAAAAGCTTTAAATGAGTATTTCAATGTTGTGTGCTTCATCTATAATTCTAGTTCACAATAGTCTCTTTATAAAAAGAAGGACATGCAACAATTAACACAAATTTAATGTATAATATCATTACATAAAAAATTCTATACCCAAAAATTTTGTAAAGCTAAGTAACAAAATCTGTAGTCACTTTTAATTTTATACCCCGAAAAATTTCTCAAAAATTGCCAAATTGCTTACACACAAAAAATCGTTACTAAAAAAACTGCCAAAATATCAACCTAACAAAATATTTCGAAAGCAAAATGCTAAAATTAAATTTAAATTCTGATAAAATAAATCAAATTATTGAATAATTTTTGCGAAAAATCATATTCTGTAGATATATTTCAAGTGTTCTGGTAGGAATTTTGTGTGTGTAAAATCGCATTAACTTGAAAAAACGCCATAAAAATCGACCGTCGCCATTTCAAAAATTAAATCGCCAAACGCGTTTGAAAATTGACACGTTTGGCAAAAAATAGCCATATTTGACAATCGTGAACCGCGCATGTGCGATTAAATTTTAAGTTGAATTTTTCTGAACTATGACCTCAATTTCAAACCAGATGTGTTGAATAAATTAAATAAATTAATATTAAATAAATAAATTAAAAAAAAAAATAAATAAAAAAAAAAAAAAATTTGGAAATCAATCTCGGGATTAACAGGCAAAGGTTACTTGAAAACGTGTGGTCGCAACCCCGAAAAACCTAACACCTTTTCTTGTTTAAAACATTTTTTAGCGCACAAAAAAATGTGAACAGATTGATTTTTAATGTATTTAAAATAAGATAGTATAATAAAAAATTGAGAACCACTAATTTGACATTTTAATTTTTAAAACCTGAAATCGTACGGTTTCGTAGATTTTCCTATACATGAGTTAATTTTGGTAAAATTGATAAATTTCATATATCAATTTTTATGTATAGAAATATAATATTTTGTGCTAGTGAATTTTTACACTCATATAACGCTTATAATTTTAATCGCTTATAAGCACTGGGCACAGATTTTCTAAGAAAAACGATATCAGTTCGTTCAAAACGATACCTAATTTGCTATCGGTTTGACGATGTTTCTTACGAAAACGTTAAACTAAACGATGGAAAATTGTTGTTGTTTTTACCAAAATTGTTAACATTATTAAGTTCCCCAACTCTCCATCAGGTGGCGAGCAACAACTGTTCTAAGACTTATCATCTCGCGCAATTACAGTGTTGCCATGTTCGAAGCCCTTCATCTTTCACCACCTTTCATCTCTCCACTATCCCCTTTCCAAAAAAGCACCACATTAATTAATAGGAAGAATTTCTTGAGTGTTGCTTCTCTTTAAAAAAAAAAATAAAAAATTTGACTTCGAAAAGTGGACTATTATCGTCGATCGTTCTACAGAATTCGTAGCCTGGTTTTTACAAGATGTTTGCCGCTACACGAATGAGTGACTATATGTATTTTGTTTTTGTATAGCATGTAGCATGTTTTTTCGTTCGTTTAAAATTATAAGAGGTTTTAATAAACTTTGAATAAAGACTGAGATCGAAATAAGTATAACACGGGTTTTCATTTGTAAGTTTTCCCTCAAACAACAACATTTGGATATGTTACAAAGAATCAAAAATTACCCCATTTACTGTTTTTTGCGGTTGTTTCTTATTTCTTCCAAAGAAACAATATATACATTTGGTATCAAATGAAAAGTGTTTAAAATGCGCATCAAAAGTAGAAAGTAGAATGTCCGAGTATGCTCAAATTTTCGTGCTATTCAAAAAAAAAAAACATATTTTTTTTGGGATTTGTACTAGGAGTTATAGTCGGTTCAGGTCCAAACTCACATATGTTATCTCTATTAAGTTATAGTGGATACGAATTTTTTAATTTTTCGATATTAGTGTGCATTTGGATTTTAGACGAAGTTTCCCAAATATTTTGCAATGTGTATCAAACTTCATATTTTTTAAAATACGTTACTGCTGTGTAAAAATATTTCAGGTTTTAGATATGCTCCCATACAAAATTTTGTGAAAACTGTGTTTTTAACAGGGATGGCAGGCAATACCGCTAAAATGCCGTTATCGGTTAAAAACCCTTTCAACTGACTATCGTTACCCCTAAAATACCGTTACCGATATAACTAAAATACCAACATCATTAAAATACCGTTACCAAAATAACTGAAATACCGTTATCGCTAAAATATAGTTACCGAAATAATTGAAATACCGTCATCCTTAAAATACCATTACAAAATCCGAAAAAAAAATCGCTGTATATAGTTATACGTTTCCCCAAAAGCTTGATCATAAACTAGCTAGTAATTAGTAGACATTAGCTGAATAACGTAAATATAAAGTTATCATTTTAAATATATGTTACAATATAGTATTGTTATTTTAGTTTAATAAAATGATCATTAAAATCTAAAATTTGCTTATACATGTGTACAAATAATCACTCACTAATTATAAAAATCAAATAGGTCCTTCAAATTGTCTAACTAGCATAAAGTTTGTTCGATAACACAAAAATGTTTATAAAAATATGACAAGTTGATTTTTTTTTTAATATTTGGCATTTAAACACAACTGTTTTATCTATTTTACCAATTCTTACAAATTTTCCGTTCGTTTACTTATTTACTCTCTAATTTTGTTACTGAATAATTTTTAATGGAAAAGTAATCGAACAGACTTATAGTACAAAATTCCAGGGACCGTAACGGTTATAAGTGATATCAAAAAAGTTCCTTTATAACAGTTATTTTGTGGCTTAAAAAGAAAAAAAAAAAACATCCAAAACAGTTGTTTTTCAACTAAAAATAAAAGATCGGATGAAACTCTTAAGAGAGTTTTATTTCGCCTTCACTAAATAAAACTCTTTTGAGGAGTTTTATTTTTTCCGTTTAAAATAAAACTCTTTTGAGGAGTTTTATTTTAAAACTCATTTGAGGAGTTTTATTTTTTCCGTCAGAGAATAAAACTCATTTTATGTAGTTTGACACTCAAAGCTAGCCGCTTGCCAGATCATTACAATTTGTAAGGTAGTGTAATCTAATCACTTGCAATGCAATTGAAAAAATCGTCATTAAAATGAAAACATGTGGGTTTTTAATTTGTTATTTTTTGATTCCTATTATTAAATGGTTTTTGTTTTATTTCTTATATATGTAGATAGGGAACAAGAAAGCGAAGGAAGTGATAATGAGGATGAAAAAACTCCTTAAATGCGTTTCAAAATAAAACTCCTCAAATTAGCTTTATTTTCTGACGGGAAAAATAAGACTCCTCAAAAGAGTTTTATTTCAGACGGAAAAAATAAAATTCCTCAAAGGAGTTTTAATTAATGAAGGCGAAATAAAACTCTCTTCTTAAGAGTTTCATCCGATTCATTCATTTCGTTAAAAATAACTCTTAAGTTGAGATCGTTTCCTTAAGATCACAATAGATTCTGAAAGAGCACTTCAATACGAATCGTTTGGTTTATAATAGTATACGTATACGTTGACTCTAACATAGAGAGTTTTTGAGTTAAAGTTTTCGGGATAACTGTTATTTTCGGTCTCTGCAAAATTCACCAAAGCTGATGTGGTTTTCCGAATACCACGAAAAGCTGAGCATGCACGGGCCTACTAAATTTACCAAATTGATATAGTTTCTATAAAAAAAAGCAAAAAAAGGAAATGGTGTATTTTTTACCATTAATTTGAGATTGGGCAGCTAAAAAAACATGGGTCTTTATATTTTTTTCATTTATAACATAGAAATTTCATCGCAATCGGCGAGAACTCATGAACGAACTCTCCTTGTTAGCATTTGTTTTAATAAAAAGTATATTTTTTTTCCCAAGATCTGGAAATTGTAGGATTCCTCCAAACGAATACTGTTGCATTCTTTTAATATCAGGACTTATGATAATTCTTGCTTTTTACTGTACCTTCATATTCAGTTTTCTCATCCAGATGCACAATTTTTTCAATATTTCCCAGCTTTTCCTGAGCATTAAATACCAACTGTTGGAATTCATGAAATTCATTAATATGATGCCAACATTCCAAACATATTGCAGCTAAATGATATCCTTGTTCTGATGACAATAACTAGAATTTTGTAATAATTTTTTTTATTTCACATACAATTTATGTATTTTCTTTTTATTATTCACCATCGGATCAAAATATTTAATAGTGATTTCATAAACTTCATTGCTTTGGCCATTATCTTCGTATAACTTTATGAAATTCTCTTGGGAACAAATGCACAACCGACACAAAATTGTTGTCGGAGACATTTTTATAAATAAGTTATTTAGTTTTAATAACAGTAAAAAATAAAAACTTATTCTGTGCTTATTTATATTTTCTAAAAGACTTGTGAAGTTCGTGACAGAGACCTGCGCCGAGCAAAATAATCGGTGGCGGCGGATGAGGGAAAAATTAGCGGCGTTGGTTCAAAGCCGGCTGCTAACCAAAAAAAAACTGATCGGATAGCCAACTTTTGAATGGCCTATACCAAAAATCGTCTAACCCGCATACAAAAAAGATTATTATTGAGAAAATAATATTTTGAACCTTTGCAACTCTTTTTAAATTTTAGAGGGGCCACTGGGTTGCTGAATCTTAATTTTGTGCAAGAAAGAAGTTATGAACAAAAAAAAAAAAATTGTTTCTCTTGTGCTTTGTGCACGTGTTTTGCAATGTAGTCTGAATGCCGTATAATACACAGTCCAATACGGCATTCACACGTAAATTAAAAACACGTGTTTTGCGCAAACGATTGCAAAAGAATAAACAACTTTTGTAATTAAATAAAGAGCTAAAATACATTTTTGGGAAAACACATGGTTAGCATTTAGGTATGAACTTGGATTAAGTTACCGTTTACATTTCGCAGTTTAACCTAGATTTCAAAATCTATACGCAGAAAAAAAATTTGTAGATTATTATCGAATTGCTATGTAATTATATGGGATTTGGATGAAATTTGACATTCCGTTTTGTTTTTTAAAACATTTTATAGAAAAACCCTGTTAAAATTGCTGCAAAAAAGGCAAGTGTCATACATGCTTTACAAAAGTTCTTAATTCCTCTGCACTGGTTTTGGCAAAACGAGTGTTTTGCGCTTAGGTGTGAATGTCATATAAGTACCCTATTAGTAAAAATCGTGTACCAGGTACTTAAATACTTACAACACTATTTTTTAATAAGGACTGTTTTTCATTTTTTTTTTTTTTTTTAAATAAACGAAAAATAATTATTTCCAACATAAAAATAAACAAAAACATAAATATGTGTCCATCTACAGTGTTATGTCGGTTATGCCTTTGTTTTAGCAGTGAATTTAAAGCATTGGTTGGTGAAACTGGAGAGTATAATGAAATCTATGACATCGCCTCCACTTATTTCGATGAAATGGTAAATTAAAGATATTAGATGAACTATACCTGTACTAAACATTGTTTAATTATTCTTATTGTAGCTATTGTCACCAGAAATTTGCATGGATTGTTGGCAGCATATACACGTATTTTATGAATATCAACAATCGGTCCTTAAGGCACAGTCTAATCTTAATGATGTTAAAATTGAATCTGAGCCAACTGCTTTGGAAATGGTGCAAATAAATCAGGGTAAGGTGTAAAATAATTATTCTTGTGTTTAGTTAACAGATTTAAGCTGACAATCAAATTTGTGGCCAACCGAATTTTTCGGTTAACGGTTGGTTGGTTGGTTTAAGTGGCAGCTCACGCTACTCGTGAGCATCAAGTAGAGTCAAAAAGCGACTCCGTTTTGAAGAGACCACACTACCCGTAAGGAACTGGTATCCGGAGTACTAGACCCACCCCGTTCGGTTAAGATAACGTATGAGATCACCGAATCCCACACGTGATATTACCGAGAGGTCGTCCAGTATATGGTCACCCAAGATCCGGAGTCGAATATTCTGCAGCACCGGACAATCGCAGAGAAGATGCTCCACAGTCTCCTCCTCGCCCGGTATGCCGCAGCTGCGACAATGCGAACCGCGTTAACAAAAATAAAAACTGGAATTCTGAAAAATCCCGGGATTTAAAAAAATTTGATTGGCATCCTTAGTGTGTACTCAAATTAAAGGAAATTTTCTCACGATTGCAAAAATGGTCCTATTTCAGATCCATTAAATGTAGCTTGAACTAGTCATTTTGATAAATTTTATAACCTTTAGGAAGAGCGAAAAATTAACATTTTTATATGCAAAAGTTGTGCCCAAATGAAAGGAAATTACATAAAAAGCATTAATTTTATTCTTCTCCCCAACCCCCCCTTTAGTGGGGAGAAGAATTGTTAACGTTTTTATATTCAAAAATTGTGCTCAAATTAAATGAAATTACAAAAATATTATAAAAAATGTACTTTTAAATTTAAAAAATATGTGTTTTTCCTGCGGCCCTTATTTTACAAAATCACTACACCCACACGAATTTTCCAAAATAACTCACAAAAGTTTACGTACTCGAACAAAACTTGCTTCGTAATAAAAAAAAATTGTGCACTTTTATCGATCTTGGGTCCCCAAAAACCGGTACTCGTAGTATTATATATGTAAGTGTGAATAATCACACAATCGACGATCAGAAAATTCTGCTAGAATGAATAAGTTTTTCCCATGGATGATAACCGATTCGATATGGGTTTCGGTAAGGGTAACGCTGTTTTCGTTATTTTGGTATCGGTTTTTTAGCGTTAACGGTATTTTACTTATTTCGGTGACGGTATTTTAGTTATTTCGGTAACGTTATTTTAGTTATTTCGTAAGCGTTTTTTTACGGATAACGGTTTTAAAGTTATTTCGGTAACGGTATTTTAAGGGTAACGTTATTTTAGTAATTCATGTATGCCCGGATTGCAATGACTGGCTTATTTACGGTATTTACGGATAACGCTATTTCAATTATTTCGGTAAAGGTATTTTTAGGACATTGGCATTTAAGTTATATCGGTAACGGTATTTTTCGGACAACAATATTTCAATTATTTCGGTAACGGTGTTTTAGGGATAACAATAGTCAGTTGAAAGGGTTTTGAATCGATGACGATGATTTTAGCGGTATTTACCTGCCATCCCTGGTTTTCCACGTTAAAATATCCTTGGAATACGAGAAAGTCCCCAGAATCTATAGGAGAAGTCTTCTATAGGAAAAAGTCTTTAGAATTTGAGTGTTTTTCTATAGAAAAAAGTCATCAGAATCTAAGGGGTTTTCTCAGGGATGGCAGGCAATACCGCTTAAATACCGTTCCGTATTCAAAATCCTTTCAACTGACTAACATTAACCCTAAAATACCGTTACCGAAATATTTGAATTACCATTATCCGTAAAATACCGTTACCGATATAACTGAAATACCAATATCCTTAAAATACCGTTACCAAAATATATAAAATGTCGTTATCGCTATAATACCGTTACCGAAATAATTGAAATAGCATTATCCTTAAAATAACGTTACCGAAATAATCTGACAAAATCAAGAAAAAATGATCGCTACATATAGATATATATTTTCCCAAATCTTGATTATAAACTAGCTAGTCATTAGAATTAGGGCATAATAAGGCTAAAATTATCAATGTGCATTGACATTACCTGAATAACTAAAATAACGTTATCCTTAAAATGCCATTACCGAAATAACTGAAAAACCTTTATCCCTAAAATAACATTACCGAAATAAATAAAATACCGTTACCGTTAAGCTATCCTATAGCCTCTATATAACTTATTTCGACTTTTGGAAATTGGATAAACAATTTTTAATTTCTGTTTTAACTCTTTTTCAAAATTCAAATTAATGTTTATTAATATTTCTATGTATTTGAATACAATATTAAGTATGTTTTAAAACAATGTCACACAACTGTCAATTAACTTATTAATTCTGTGGGAATTACACTTCTTTTAACTACTAAGAACATCTTTTATAATTTCGTCCCAACCACTTCAATTCTAAATTGAAGGATATACTAGTGTTTCCAATTATTGGACCTAGGCGGTTAACCAGTTAAGGCATTATTCGAGAAATCACTTAAATGCCTTAGAATCTTGGGATTTTATATTAAAGGAATCTAATACTACATTCATATTTAACCCCAAAATACGTATTTTCGTTTTTTTACAAGTTTTCGATTTAAAATTTATATGGAATTTGATTCGAAAACTTGAAGGAACTAAGATACCTATTTTGGAGTTCAGTGTGAATTTAGTTTAAGGACCGTTCAAAAACAAAATGTTATTAGCAGGGCAACTTTGCCATTAAATGCCACTTTTCCAATTATTTTTTAAAAATTAAATTTTTTTAATCCTTACCATAAAAACGCATTTTTGGAAATTTATTTATACCCTTCGTTAAAAATTTGTGTTAAATATAGTTAAATGTAAAAATTAGATGTTTGTAAAAAATTAATTTCGGAATATTTTCTTTTGAAGCAATTAAATTTTAAACTTTTAAGTTCATTCTTATTTACAACCATAACAATTTAGCACTTTAACTGTAAATTTCTTCATAATTGCTTTTAATTGAAAATGTAATAAAAAAAAACATTTAAATGAACTGTTATTTTAAGCAATTTTTGAAATTGTCAAGCCATTTTTGCCTTTTTGTAAAAATGCTGCTTTATTTTTGTGATATTATGTATTAACTTTTTTGTCATTTTAAATTTACCCCGATTGTCGTATATGTTCAGTGGAAATAATCCTTAGATTTACACTGCTTTTCTTTTAAAAACTCATAAGAATCTACCAGTGTTACCATTTTCAAAATATGCGAGTTTCGAAGAACGACTTGTGTATCAAATAATTTTTCTTTATAACCCGTTCTAGTGTCGGTTTTATTGCACCGAAATAGAACAGGTATTCACTAAAACAATTTCTGAAACTGGTTCTAGACCTATCATTTTCACTGGAACATGTTTAAAAATTGTTGTGGTTGGGAACCAATTATAAAAAATATTCTCGGGAGAAAGAGTCGGATTCTTACAGAATTAATTCGTAAATTGGTTAATAGTTATGTGACAACGATTCAAATCAAATTCAACCTATTCTTGAAATACATTGAGGCTTAATTTGAGGCTTAAGTATCGCTTTCACTCGATTTTAAAATATTTTTTATTTTTATTTTATTAATTAATAATCATATAATTACAAATTATATACTATTACCCTAACCGAGCACTAGCTACTATGGCCTTCGGCGCGTTGTAGCGAAAGCATACCAGTGCCTCTGGTGGGAATCGAACCCACGACCCCCGCACTGATAAGCCAGCACGCTACCAACTAGCCTACCGGGGCGCACTCGATTTTGAAATAATTTGATGACATTTTATATAGCGTTTCTTTTTTTTACGTCTTTCTTGTCATTTTTTAACCAAAGTTAAAACTGACAAGTTTTGGGATAAAATCCATATAAAAAGTTTAACCGGTTAATCGACTTATTGGAACCGGTTATTCGGGTCGAAATATTTGAGTTTTAAATGATTTGTTTCGACATTAACCGAAATAGAGGCAATTAATCGAGGAATCGGTTAATTGATTAACCGAATTGGAAACACTAGGATATACCTAACAAGAACTAGTTTCAGAAGTGGCTCTAGAAGTACCTGTTCTACTTTGCATCAACTAAACCAGTTGCTTTTAGAACAATTTCGAACAAAAATCAACTGTGTAAAAACCCACACTAGTACAGGTTATAAAGGAAAATAATTTGAAACTCGCATATTTTGTAAAAGGTGACACTGGCAGAATCTTAGATATTTTTAATAGAAAAACTGTGTAACTCTTAAGGATTTATTTCCACTGCACATATCTGATAACATTTTATTTTTAAAGAGCCCTTAGATTTTTCAAAATAAAACCCTAAGATCCTAAGCCATGTCATATTAAAAAATCGCAGAATGCTTTGAGTCATCCTCAGCAAATAAAATATATAAATCAATAGTATTCGACCGAGTATTCGGCTTCGGATTTCGGACAAAAAGCCTACGTCCAAATTTAGTTTATTATTTATTTATTTACAATACAATAAGCCTATAAGGTCAAATGTATTGCTAGATTATAACATACAAATTAAAGTTTATAATACAGCATTTCTAAGACTAAGATAAATATTAGTGTATAATGTGTTAATCCTTAGAACAGGATAATGTATACGTATGAACTTATTTAAAATTGTATGAGAAAGAAATCAACCTTTCTTTTACATTGTTTTAAAAAGACTAATTTATTAAAAAATGTGGATAAACCACTTGTGCATCTTATTACAAAAAAAAAGATTATGTTTGACTCAACGTTACAGTTAAACAACAACAATAGTAAAGAACTACTCAAAAATATCGTACGATTTAACCGTTAGTTATTAGAACAAAACCAAATAACATTAGGGTGACATTTAAATTATAATGTTAATAAAATGTAAAAATAATAAAATGCAAATGTTAAATAAAATTAAGGATACAAATTAACGATAGTAAAACGTCGTTAACATTCCGCCAGCCTTGAACGGAGCTATTGAAGTTCAATCATCTTTTGGCAAGGGATATAGTTTCGTGATCGGTCGGCGATACGTTGATGTTTCAGTCTTTACTGTAGCCACTCTAACAAGACCGTCAGAGCCAGCATGGGTTTCTACCACACGACCAAGTTTCCAGCAAGCGGGAGGCAAATTTTCTTCTCGTAGCAGGACGACGTCATCTATTTTTAAATTGGGATTTTCCTTTTGCCATTTCGTTCGAGGTTGTAGAGACAGAAGATAGTCATTGGACCACCGAGACCAAAAGTATTGGGTAAGCTGCTGAATTAGTCGCCATTTAGTGAGAGCAGACGTCTTTAAATGTGTTACATCAACTTCGGGTCGGGCATTTAGGGGCCTTCCAATCAAAAAATGGCCAGGACTAATGTAGGGCAGGTCATCGGAGTCAGCCTGTACCAGTGGTCGGGAGTTAAGAAGGGCTTCGATTCGGGTTAACAGTGTAGTTAGTTCTTCATAGTTTAACGTAGCTTGTGCAATAGTTCTCTTAAGGTGGTACTTCATACTTTTTACTGTGGATTCCCAAATACCCCCAAAATGGGGGGCCGCAGGAGGAATAAAATGCCATTGTATACCTTTAGAAGATAAGAAGTCTGAAATTTTAGTATTAAATTCAAATTTTGTTACCGATTTGTAGATTTCGCCAAGTTTCTTAGCGGCTCCTTGAAAATTAGTTCCATTATCACTGTGGATGTGACCACAAAGTCCTCTCCTTGCCACGAATCTGTCTAGGGCTGCTAGGAACGCATCAGAACTGAGGTCAGAAACCAGCTCCAGGTGAACTGACTTTGTGACTAGACAAATAAAAACTGCAACGTAGGCTTTAACAACAGGCGCTTTACGACCATTATGTTGTTTGTACAAAATGGGGCCGGCGTAGTCACAGCCAACTTCATAAAACGGATAGGCAGCATTAACACGATATTTGGGTAAATTACCCATTAGCTGTTCATTGGGTTTGTCACTGTAGCGATGACAGACTTTACATAGACGAAAGACACGTTTAACTAATTCTCGAGCACCTACGATCCAGTATTTTTGCCGCAGTGTAGCGATCATTAAAGTAACACCAGCGTGTAGATTTTTTAGATGACAGTTATGAACGATTTTAAAAGCAATAGGGTTATCCTTTGATAGAATAATTTGATGTTGACTATTATAGGGCACATTAGCATTACCAAGTCTACCACCTACTCGAAGTACACCATGCTCATCAAGAAATGGGGATAGTCGTTTTAACTTTTTGCTCGCAATTGGAGCCTTTTTTTTATACTATTTATAGCTTCAGTAAAATCAACTTCTTGGTGGTATTTATAGAGAGCATTCTCTGCCGCTTGTAATTCATCGACTTGAAGGGGTAAATTATTGCTAGTTTTAGATTTAAATAATTTTAAAGCTCTATAACAATATGCAAGTACTCTTATCATACGAAGGAAACTAGATATGCGTTCATTTAAATGTGCAAAAACATCTGTAGAAATGAATGATGACAGTGAAACTAGCTTTTCAACATGTAATTCTTCCTCAGTGTTAATATCTTTAACTGGCCCCGGCCAGTCGTCTGCGTTTTTTAAGAGGAAAGCTGGGCCTTTGAACCACATTTCATCATTGACTAGATAGCTGGATCTAACGCCTCTGCTAGCACAATCAGAGGGATTAAGTTTAGTAGGTACATACCTCCATTTGACATCAGGAAGAGTTTCCAGAATATAACCTGTTCTATGGGCAACAAAAGTCTTCCACTTTGAGGGATGTGATGACAGCCAGGCCAATACAGTTTTGCTATCCGACCAGCAGGTAATCTCTCTTATATTTATCGTCAGCACAGGAATCAAATACTCGAAAAGTTGGGTTAAAAGATGGGCAGCACATAGTTCCAGCCGGGGAATAGAAACAACCGTTATCGGTGCCACTTTAGTTTTGGCCATAACTATATTTGTAGATATATTACCATCTGTTGATATTTTACGACAATACACTACGGCTGCATACGCTGCTTTAGAAGCATCACAAAAGCCGTGAAAGGTTACGTCAGACTCTGTAGAAAAAATAATTCTTGGAATATTAATATTATTCAGTAAATAAAATTCAGAAAACAGTTGTTCTGCCGCGGATTTAACCTCCTGGGGGAGCTCTTCGTCCCAGTCTAAGCTTAAAAGCCAAAGTTTTTGAATAATAATTTTGACAGATATTATGACAGGTGAAATCCACCCAAGTGGATCGAAGATTTTCGATATTTCAGATAACAACTTTCTCTTGGTATCGATGCAGTAATCTTTACCCTTGAATTTATAAGAAAAGCAGTCAGTAGAAGGATTCCATATAACCCCAAGTAGACATATGGTAATATCTGTGGGTATTTTAACAATACTCTCAATTTTATCGCTTTCAGGGATTTTTACTAAAACACTACTATCGTTAGTAGCCCATTTCCTTAAATGAAAGCCGCCAGCTATAAGCAACTTGTTTAATTGTTCTGCTAGTTCAGCAGTATCCTCTTTAGTATTGGAGCCAGCCATACAATCATCAACATAAAAACTGTTTTTTAGAGCTTTACTAGCTAAGGGGAAGCGCTCACTCTCATCTTCGCTCAACTGTAAAAGGGTACGGATAGAAAGATAGGGAGCCGGGGTTGTACCATAAGTAACTGTGGTGAGTCTATAGTGATGTACTTCATCACAAGGATTTTCTCTCCATAAAATTCTTTGAAAATCACGATCGCATTCCTGTACCTCAATCATACGGAACATTTGTTTTATATCTGCAGAAAAGCAATATTTCTTACACCTATATCGTAGTATTACAGCCACTAAATCTTGCTGTAAAATTTGACCTTTAAGAAGGTTATCATTTAGAGATTTCCCATTCGATGTTTTACTAGAACCATCGAATACTACACGAAGTTTTGTAGTAACACTGGAATCTTTTAGCACAGCATGGTGCGGTAGATAACAAACTTTGCCGGCAGGACGGCTTATCTCATCTTTGGGTACAAGTTTCATATGCCCCAGGGTAATATACTCTTTCATAAATTCAGAATATGATTCTTTTAAAATATAATTAGATTTAAACTTACGTTCCATAGCTTGAAGTCTTCTCAACGCTGCATTATATGAATTGCCTAAGTCAGGCTTATCTTTGAAAGGCAATCTCACTGAATACCTATCAGACCGTACCGTAGTAGCTTTATAGAAATCTTCAACCCGTTGATCTTCCGGGGTTAAGGCAGGCTCTTTAAACTTTAAACTCTCAATTTCCCAAAACAGGCGTAATGATTGATTTAGATCTTCTTCAGGTACGATTTGGTTCATGGCGTGAAGTACTGTGATTGATTCATCGATCGAGCAACCACTGCAGACAATCCATCCAAAGACTGTATTTTTGGCAAGTACATTTCCGTCTTTCCAAATAGTACCCTCTCTAATAAGTGAAAAAAAGTAATCAAACCCAATAAAAATATCAATATCTTTAGGTATAAAAAATTTATTATCAGCTAGAGGAAGGTTTTTTAACTCATCCCAACAATCTATTTTTAATTTTGAACACGGTAACTTGGATGTTAATTTATTAAATATATGAGCTAGCATATAAAGTTTTTCTTCACAATGTATGGATTTGATTTCTATTTGAATAGTACCCTTAGTAGATCCAGCCTTGCTGTCACCCAGTCCACACACGTAAAATTTTGATGGCTTCCGAATAAGGCTTAGTCTTTGGGCACATTTTTCTGAAATTAAAGTATTTTGACTACCAGAATCTAAGAGTATATTACAGCTTTGATAATATCCCAGATTATCTTTTACTAAAACCCTGGCAGTAGGCCATAACATATTAAGATTTATTACCTTAGAAGATGCAGCTAGGCTCGTGGAAGAATTTTCATTGATGACAAACGTTTCATCAGCAGTCCTTGGCTTTTCAGTTGAACCCTCTGATTTAGATACAGTTGGCGAATAAGATGAGTTACTGATTGGCTTACGTTCTAAATGGATTAATGAATGGTGATGAGCATGGCAAACTTCACAAGTATTCTTTGATGGACATTTTTGAACGCGGTGATTCGGCTTCAAACAGTTGAAACATAGTTGTTTTTCTTTTATTATCTCTACACGAGAAGGCGTATCAATTCTATTGAACGTTGGGCAGTATGATAGGTGATGATTCTGGGAGCAAATAACACAGCCCTTTTTCAAAGTGCTAGTAAAAGCACGGACAGATTTAACCTTTTGATGATCCTTACTAGTAGCTGATGGTAAACGCTCCAAAGCATCACATCTTTTATTTATAAATGTAAGAAAACTATCCAGCGAAGGGAAGGATTCTTTACCCGAATGTTCGGCCCAAGCGTGTAGGGTAGCTCTATCTATTTTCTTACTTAGAATGTGGATCAGCCAAGGATCACGTTTTTCGGCATCAGTACCTTGTGCGCGTAAACCTCTTACCACCTCATCAGCTACATTGTATAAATTTCGAAGACTTGTAGTGCTGTCAGATTTTGGAATATACAAAAACGTTTCAATAAAAGAGTCTGCTACCAGTGAAGGCTTGTCGTATCGCTCTTTAAGTTTATTTAATGCCTCATTGTAATTTTGGTCGGTTACTTGAAGATGGCGTATTAGATTAGCGGGCTCATCTTTTAACAATCCCTTTAAGTACTGGAACTTTTGGGCAGCCGACAGCGAATTATTGTTGTGGATCGAACTGTTGAACAAGTCGAAAAATGATTTAAATTCACTATATTTACCATTAAAAACAGGGACATTCAGTTTTGGCAGACGTATATCAGCAGATGGATTTGAAGAATTCACCGATTGTGATAATGTAGCTTGAGACATTTGCTGTGGGTTAAATTGAAGAGCTGCAAATCTTTCAAAAAAAGCACTTTGTGATTCCAAAAGTTTTTGCATAGCGTCCTGATGCATTGTCGTTGAGTTGAGAGGGTCCCCAACAATGTTGGATGAGTGCAGCCTGGCATCAATAATCTCCGTGTACTTTGTTTTCATACGAAAATATCTATTTTCAAATTCTATTAATTCCGTATCACTGCCTGGAGCAGTATCACCAAGAGCAGCCATCTCTATATCCAGCGCTTGGAAGCTGTCATATATTTTCTCCAATTTTTCAAGTCTGGCTCTTATTTCAAACAGTGAAGTTTCGTTGCTAATCTGGGTTAGAAAATTTTCCAACCTGGTTGTAGTACCCTTAAGGTTGGCTCTTTTATTGCGCAACGCTTCCATTATATTTGAAATTAGTTTTCACACTTTAATTGTCCAAATTTATTTATTTTATAAAATACGGTTTTAATATTCCCCGTAGAATATTAAAAATTCTCTATATGTCTTTTTTTTTTTTATTTTATTTTATTAGTGCAGTAAAGCACACACACACACACTAATACGTAAATCACGTCGGGGTCACCAAAAAATGTATGAGAAAGAAATCAACCTTTCTTTTACATTGTTTTAAAAAGACTAATTTATTAAAAAATGTGGATAAACCACTTGTGCATCTTATTACAAAAAAAAAGATTATGTTTGACTCAACGTTACAGTTAAACAACAACAATAGTAAAGAACTACTCAAAAATATCGTACGATTTAACCGTTAGTTATTAGAACAAAACCAAATAACATTAGGGTGACATTTAAATTATAATGTTAATAAAATGTAAAAATAATAAAATGCAAATGTTAAATAAAATTAAGGATACAAATTAACGATAGTAAAACGTCGTTAACAAAAATCGTGCAATTTTCTTTTTTGAGCAACGCTTTGGATCATCATTAGTAGAGTCCAATAGTCTAGTTGTCAATATTCTGGTAGTAATATAGCATTTTATGTTTAAATACACTAGGTGTTAATAAAAAGTTTTGCAAATAGTTCGTTAAAGAATTCAGGCCGTACGTAAGAATTTGGCCGTACGTATAAGGTTCGACGATTTGAGGGATTAACGTGTATCTGGTGAAAGAAAATCTGGTATATAAATAATATGATGGTTGGTTGGTTTGGTTGGTTTAAGTGGCAGCTCACGCTACTCGTGAGCATCAAGTAGAGTCAAAAAGCGACTCCGTTTTGAAGAGACCACACTACCCGTAAGGAACTAGTATCCGGAGTACTAGACCCACCCCGTTCGGTTAAGATAACATATGAGATCACCGAATCCCACACGTGATATTACCGAGAGGTCGCCCAGTATATGGTCACGCAAGATCCGGAGTCGAATATTCTGCAGCGCCGGACAATCGCAGAGAAGATGCTCCACAGTCTCCTCCTCGCCCGGTATGCCGCAGCTGCGACAATGCGTACAATCCCAAGTCTAATGCCATGCCTACCAATCAGCCAGTGACCGGTCGGAACAGCCGTCAGCCTCGAGACATCCCTCCTGCTCCTGCTCAGGAGAGAGTTTGTACGCCCTAGGTCGTAGTTGGGCCACGTAAGTCTCGCGGTCCTACAGGTATCCAAATTATGCCACCTGTCCCCCGCCCTGCGAAAATAGTGCCGGAAAATTTCCCCCTTAACAGTCCCCAGCGGTGCAGCGACTGACACCGATGTGGAGACGTTTAAGGCAGATCCTGCCCTTGCCAATTCGTCTGCCCTTTCATTACCGTAGAGGTCTCTGTGGCCGGGGACCCAAACTAGAGTAACTTGGGATAGACAGCTTAGCCTGGACAGTTCCTCCCTGCACTGACCAACGAGAGCAGAGGATGTGACGTGCGAGCTCAGGGACATTAAAGCCGCTTGGCTATCGGCGAAGATGCCCACTGTCCCTCGAGCCCCCCTTTCAGACAGAAGTCTACAGTCTTCCCTGATAGCCAGAATTTCCGCCTGGAAAACAGTAGCATGATCAGGTAGCCTGAAAGAACACCGCAAGTTATACTCACCCGAGAAAACCCCGGAGCCTACACCACAACTCATCTTTGAGCCGTCGGTGTATACCCTGATGTCAAAGCCACATGTTGGATCCCCCATATCCCACTCCAGCCTGGAGGGAAAGCTAACCCGAAAAGGTCGGCAGAAATCCAATCTAGGAGTAACATAGTCGGACTCAAATCAGACACGTGGGTGAAGTCCATCAAGAAGCCTAGCATGTCCATAGGTCCTGGACTTCCGGGAACCCGTTGCAGCAAGCCGCGCTGCGCTGCGCTGCTAGAAGAAACCGCCATTATATGCAAATCAACAGGAATAATGTGAAGCATTGCTTTGAGAGCCTCCGAGGGACAAGTTCTTATCGCGCCCGTGACCCCAATGCAAGCAGAGCGCTGCACCCTATACAGACGATCCGTAACCACCCTCTTAGCGGTCGCAGTCCACCACACGATAGAGCCATATGTAAGTATTGGACGCACAATAGCCATGTACATCCACAGCACCATTTTCGGACTCAAACCCCACCTTGAACCAAACATCTTCCTACAGGAGTAGAAGGCTACCGTTGCCTTCCTGACCCTGTGCTCGGTGTTAAGTCGCCATGATAGTTTAGAGTCCAAGATGATACCCAGATATTTCGCATGATCAGAGAGGGTGAGCTGACAGCCTTGCAGCCGCGGAGGTCTGAAGCCCGAATTGGACCGAGTGGTGAAAAGTACCAGTTCTGTTTTACTCGGATTCACTCCTAAGCCACAACTGGTGGCCCAGCTACTGAGAGTATCCAGAGCGCTGGTCATAATATCGCTAATCACGTACAAGAACATCCCTGTTACCAATATCACCACATCGTCCGCATAAGCGACAACCTTAACACCCTTATTATCCAGCGTGACGAGAACTGAGTTAATAACAAGGAGCCATAACAGGGGCGAGATCACACCACCCTGAGGTGTACCTCTCCTGACCTGCTTTGACAACTCGCTATTTCCCAGACTAGCACTGACAACACGTGAGTCCAACATGTTCACTATCCAGTCGCTGATGAAAGTCTCAGCGCCCAGATCCACGAGGGCTCCCTGTATTGCATCGGTCGTGACATTGTTGAAAGCCCCCTCTATGTCCAGAAAGGCGGCCAGTGTATAATGTCCAAATTCCAAGGATCTCTCCACCACTCTCACAACCTCATGGAGTGCAGTTTCCGTTGAGCGTCCCTTGATATACGCATGTTGACTACCCGACAGTTGAGGCGATCCCTCGAGTTTCAGCCTTATATGTACGTCAATGAGTCTTTCCAACGTCTTCAGTAGAAAAGATGAGAGACTGATTGGCCTAAAGTCCTTTGCAGCCTCGTGACCACATTTGCCAATTTTAGGAAAAAAAACTACTTTAACCTTTCTCCAGCTTACGGGCACGTAGTTAAGAGAGAGGCAAAGTCTGTATATCACAAGCAGCCAGGGAGTAATCAAATCTTGACCCCTCTGCAGCATTATCGGTAAAATGCCATCCAGCCATCGATTGTTAATTATTTTGTAAAAGAATAGTAAATTGCGCAACTGCAAGTATTGATGACATTGATTAATGTCAAACATTAGGTTCCAGATTGTAGCCAAATGTAATAGAGTCGACTTCAATACAATAGTTAACATGAGACATCAATAACGCGTGAGCAAGAGTATATTTAACTTTTAAAGACAGGTGTAATCCACAACTGTATAGCTTCCTTAGACTCAATGTAACTCTAGAAGATACGAAATCAATTTGTTAATCAATCGTCAATAAAATCGTCTATAAAAACTCCCAAACATTTAATGTAATGAACATAAATCCACATTCGTACCGCAAATTTGAATTTCCGGATAAACAATTCTACGATTAGCTGTTCTAAACATAAAATCCTTGGTCTTCGAAGGTTTTATGGAAAATTTGTTATCTATCATACAATTGTTTAGCCGATCAAGAGTGAAATTAGCAACTGCCCCCAGGACGTCAGGAAATTCTCTACAATTACCGAATAATAACTGAATATCATCCGCAAATATAAACGGTGTTACTAGATTAAGGGCCATTATTACAACTTGCCAATAGCTAAAGTTCGGATGTTATCTGACAAATTATTAGTTTTTTGTTATTATAAGTATACTTTAAGCTAAAAGTGACGATAAGCTAAAGGGAAGACATTGTTGCCGTTAACTTTAAACGTAAAGTTAATGTGTTTAAAGTTACCAAATTTTCTGCTCTATAAAGAAGAAGAAGAAAATACCGAATTTCACAACCGAATTTCACAAATTATTGTTTGTTTGTTAACAAATAAATAAAAGTACGTTGCCACTACGTATTTTTATAAACCAATTCATAAACCAATAATCGGTTTTTAGTTTGGTGCTGCCACATTATCAAAAATATTAATTTTATTTTATTGGGAAGTTGTAATAACGAAAAACATTATGGCTCACTTTATTCCTCACTTTAGCTAAAGTTACTTTTTACTAACATTTCCTTTAAAGGCAAGTTGTAATAACGGCCCTAAGATCTAAATATTTAACGCAATCATTCAGATACATTGAGAATAATATTAGTCTAATGACCGACCCCTGAGGTATTCCAGAATAAGTAGAAATAACCTCTGAATCAACACTACTAACCCTTACAAATTGCGATCTATCCTGTAAATATGAATGTATTAATTTGCACGCCATGACTGAAAAGTTAAATTTCCGTTTCAGCTTCGTAATTAAAATAAAATGGTACAGGCTATCAAATGCCTTTGCCAGATCAAGCGATACCATTACACAAATTCTGCGTTACTTCAAATGTTCCCTAATAGAAGTACAATGATTTTCTCTGTATACATATTGACAATTGTTTATAAGATTATGGTTTTTCACATAATCTAAAATTTGTAATTTCAAAACATGTTCCATAATTTTGGAAAGAGAAGGCAAATTTCACATTTGTTTAAAATCAGTATCGGAATCTTTCAAGATTAGTGGAAAAATCAATTTTATGAATTTTATGGGAAACCCATTAACGCCAATAGAGTTTGATTTAACCTTTAATGGGTCATTCCACAAACCCCCAGCATATATATTGTTGAATGCAAATCCCTCTAATTCACCATTAAATATTCCAAAATCAAATTCATCAGAACTATTACTACCATTAGAAACAAAAAGAGTTATTTAATTCATTAACATCAATGTTACCTAATATCGTCCCATTTCTACAAGAGCATCCGGAGTTATTAAGAATTTTCCATATTTGTTTACTTCCAGCACCATCAAACATTTTCGTATGGTGACGTCTTCTAAACCTTCGAATGATAGTTTTCAATCTATATCTCAGTAGGCAGTAGGCTTTTCGGTTCTCCTTACATCCGTTATTTCTGAATTCAACATAAGCGGAATCTCTAAGGATTCTAGTTTCAATTACCTCTGTCTCATTCATCCAGGGATCCTTGCTATGCTTTGGTTTGTATCTAACTATAGGAACTTAGTCAAACAATTCAGATAATAGAGTATTCAAAATATTCAATTTAGAATATACGCAATCGTTATATTGTAAAAAAAAGATCAAAAAGTTCCACGTGAGAACTTAAACGATCGTAATTTACATTCCGAAAGTACCTAAATTCGACATATTCATCGCCTCTTGAGGTGATAATGGTAATGTGATGTAGATTAAAGCATGATGAGAATGAAGGAAGGGAACTTGTCCCTGAGATATGACAGAGCAAATGTGGCAGATTCATTAACCAAAAATAAGTCAATCTTTCACCCAAATTTGATTTTGAGCGTCCCCAAATTTTTCAACGTTTTTGAAATATGGTAACCCTGAAATGTAAAAACATTTTCTGAAACGATATTTGTTTTAATCGCTATAATTTCTTAACTAGTAGAGATATTAACATGAAACTTTTACCATAGTGTAGAATGGAAGTAGTGCTATATAATGGGTTGCCATTTTTCCATCCAGTACCACATATTCAATCCCATTTTTTTAGATTTAAAATATGATTTTGTTTTTGAAATAATTCAAAACCTAGGGGACCTGGGCCATCAGAACCGGTACCAAATTAAAGCTCACTTTTTTCTCTGCCACCACACCAAGTTTCATAAAAATATCTTGTATATTTCCCATTATTTTAGATTTTCAAAAATAGCGATGGAAAATAAGGCGAAAAATTCAAATTGATTCAAAAAATCATGTGACTTCCCCGTTTTTTGAATAACTCGGTCAATTCTGGTCCAATCAATATCCCATTGGTAGGCACCGAATTGTAGATCAAGGAAAGACTAAGCCTGCTACAAAAAGATCTTAAATTTGAAGCCTTTGTAGAATCAAATAAGTTACAGTTGAAATCACCCATCAGAATTAAATTATCGTATTGGCTAACCATTTCGCCTAAAATTTCCTCCATCACTAGGTAGACATACAAGATCAATAGGTAGATATACAACGCCTATGGATTAACATCCAAAAATTGGGATTTGGTTAATTTTTTATGTATAATTATTTATTTTTTTCGAATTCATTTCATTTTTCGATGCGGGACTTATTTTAATTTTGTTGGAATTTATTTGGTTGGGAGTTATTGCACTGGTAAAATATTGTATTGTACTATTCTCATATGTTATATATAAGGACAATACAACATTTAGAATACTCCTTAAATATTTTTTTTTACTTAATCCACATTTTTTTCTTATAGATAATGAATATAATCTAAAAGAAGAAGACGGAGAGGAGAATATTAATGGAATAATTGACTATAGTTCATTTGACTCAGATGATGATGAAGTATTATCTTCTGATCATTTCAACAAGAAAATTGGCGCATTTGGAGAACAAACAACACAAGAGATAAAATGTAATATCAAAAAACATGATATATCAAACCAAAAATCGAGTTTTAAATGTTCCATGTGTGATAAAAACTTTAAGAATGCCAGATTATTGACTGCTCATACAGTTACTCATACTGTAAGGGAAACTTTTAAGTGTCCACATTGTCCGACGAAGTTTCAAGGTAATAGGAGTATTCGTCGTCATGTTCGACAATTTCATCCTAATGAAATTTTAAATTTCGACATTAGAGAACTTAAAAGTTTAAATTCATCTTCAGAAAATACTGACATTCAAAATGCTAATGATGCTTCAAAAACTCATTTAAAAGTATTGAAAAATATTGAAGAAAATTCATTTGGTTACATATTAAAAGAAGAAACAATTGAGCCCGATAATGGTGCTACTGAACGTAATTATAAATGTTCCAAATGCGATAGAGAATATAGTAATGCCTGTGACTTTCGTTATCATTTAGCTACACATACAAAGGAGAGTATTTATCAGTGCCCCTTCTGTTCAACGAAATTAACATTGCCTCGAAACATTCGCCGTCATATAAAATTATTGCATCCTGAGAAATATGATGAGTATGTCAGTAACGTTTCGTATAGTCCGACGAAATTTAAAGAAAAAAATACTTCTCATGTTAAACGTTCTCATGTTAGAAAACCTAAAAATAAAAATCTGAATTTAAATTTAAATGTGAGAAAAGATGGAATCTCTTACGATAAAAATGCAGGCATTCAATCTAATGAACAGACTTCTGAAACTCTTTTTGAACAATTAAATTCATTTAATGATACATCTGAGGTTGAAACTCTTGGGCCTGATCTTCACAACGATGATACTACCGAAAGTGAACGTAAATATAAATGTACCAAATGTAGCAGAGAATATTCGAAAAGTTTAGACCTTCGTGATCATATGGCTACACACCAAAATGAGGCTATTAACCAATGTCCCTATTGTCCGACAAAATTAACATTGCCTCGAAACCTTCGTCGTCATATTAAAACACTACATCCCGAGAAATATATTGAGCCTAACGTAGATGTTCCAAAAGTGGATTTAAACTTATTAGGGCAACATTTAATAAATTTGGACCCCACTTTAGCAATTATAGAAAACGGGGATAATATTAACGAACATTTGCCCAACTATAATGATTATGATGCCTTTATAGCTAAATGGAAACAAGATCTTGAGTGTGATTTATGTAAAAATAAATTCAAAAGTTTCGATATATTACGTGAACATTTCAAAGTTGAACATCCACAAGATAAATGTCATGTAGTTTGTTGTGAACAAAAAATTTTATTCCGTATTAGATTAGTCGATCACATACGACTGCACCTGGATCCAAACTCTTTCAAGTGTACAATTTGTGGAAGGTGTTCAGATAATGGTAATTTACTTAAACTTCATATGCGATCACATAGTGATGAAAAACCTTTCCAATGTAATGTTTGTCAAAAAAGATTTCGAAAGAAAGATAAGTTGTTAGTTCACTCTGGAATTCATAGCACCGAAAAAAACCACTTTTGTAAGATTTGTAATAAGGGGTTCTCCACCATATTTCTCCTTAAAAAACATGGATATATTCATAAAAAAGATTTTTACACTAAACATCTTTGTGATCAATGTGGCAAACCTTGTTATAGCCCCAACATTCTTAAAGAGCATCTCCTTACGCATGATGGCACTGAAACATCTACATCTAAATGGCCCTGTGGCGCTAAATTAAAAACACGTTTTACTCTTAGAATCCATAAAATAAGATGCCATCATGATAACAAGACTGCTTACGAATGCAGTGAATGTGGTAAAATTTCTTTGAATAAATTCGCTTTAAAAAATCACAAAAAAAATGCTCATGGAAAAGAAATTGGAAAACGAAATGTACCAAAATTTCAATGTACCATATGTCTTAAAGTCTTTACATCTGCCCTATCATATCGTTTACATGGGGCTACACATACTAAAGAGGGTACACGTTATCAATGTCCACATTGTCCGATGAAAATGAAACAAAAAAAGAATCTTCCTCGCCATATTCAAATAGCACATCCCACAGAATTTTGTGAGACGAATCGACGTAGAAGATCAAAAGTGGATCTAAGTTTAATAGAGCAAAAAATTGTTATTTAAATGTGAACAAAAAAAAAAAAAATACTAAACAATGGACTTAAAAAAAACTTATCGAAGTTGGTTTGTTTTAAAATAATATAAAAAAAAAAAAAAAAAAAAACAGGCTTGAATCTGCGAACAGGATCAAGCCTGTTAAGATTTACAGCATAATATTAAAAACTATGTTAAGTTGGTTTTTTTTTATAATTGTTACAATAGAAAAGAAATGATTATACTCAAAAAAGTTTGACAGTAGAATCTAATGAAAATGTCAGTTAAAACAACTATAAATTCAGTTAAAAATTCGACAAAGTTTACTACCAGTTTAAAATGGCACAGAAAAAGTTAAAAATAGTATGTAAAATAGCACAAAAAACTGCAAAAATTACACAAAAAAGGGCAAAAATTGTTCAAAAAAATGCATGTAGATTAAAGTTTTTTTTAGTATTTTTTGCAGGTGGACGCTTTTTACTACTTCCAAACATATGTATATATTAGAGTTCATCACAAAAAATTGATTTTGTGATAACATCACTTTTATTAAAGTTTTTGCAGCAATAAAAAAAATGGTGTTATTATTTTTTATTTTAATTTCAACTCCTTCCAAATGAGCACGGTTGCCAAAAATACTAATTTAGGGTCCATTCTACTACAGATGGGATGTACATATTTATATGAATTTAAACTCATAAAGTTTTAAAAATAAATTTTTTTGTACACGCACAATAAAAATGTATTACCAACTGAGAGTGATAATACAAACATTTTCGATATATCGCGAAATATATATTTTTTAACACACAAAATAATGCTACAAACATTTTTGATATATCACGTCCCGTTAAAAAGTTGATAATAAAATACTGCACTTTAGTAAAGACAACATTTTGAAAACTTAATAACTTTTTACTGGGTTACCATAAAGCGAAGATTTTTGAAAAATTTTTCTCAGCTAAAAATGTTTTTTGATTGATTTGATAAAAATATACTTTATAGGTTTTTTTTTCAGACCACTCCATTTCCTAAATGGTGCACTTTAAAAACGGGGAAACAATTTTGTGTAGAATAATTTTTGGTGTAGAATCGAATGTTGAATTAATTTTTCATATAAATACAGCTATTATTGCTCTGTTGGAAAATCGACCCTAAATCAGCCTTTTTGGCCGCCGTGCGCATATGGAAGGAGGTGGAATTTTTAAAACATATTAACTTTTTTTTTTTTTTGTTGATGCAAAAACAAAATGCGTTAATTTACAATGGGTTAATTTATCTATTTTTTTTTTCAAAATTTTGCAATTTAAAAAAGTTATTTATATATATATATTAGGGCGGGTCGATTTAAAAATCGCTCAACGTTCAAGGAAAATCGTATTCTAGGGATCAAAATAAGAAACTGCCGAAGGAACCATACCTCTAAAACGAATTCTGATGTCCCGACTTTTGACCCGTAGGGTGAAATTTTGAAAAATCCCACTTTGACCCATTTAGAGTGCCCCAATCGAATCCAACCCAATCGAATATATTTATACTCTATTTCTTCCGGAGAAGAAATAGAGACCCTAATCTTGGAAAGACTCCTCCTACTTTCTGAAATATCTCTATCCCAAGATTTGTACATTTTGCTAAAAAAAACACGGCTAAAAAGGCCCTCTTTTAACTTAAATTTTAACCAATAGAATGATGATTTATGCATTAATCTGCTAGCGCGTCTCCCGGAGAAGAAGTATCTCCCATAATCTCGGAGAGATTCCTCCTACTTTCTGAAATATCAAAGTGGGCTTTTTCAAAATTTTACCCTACGGGTCAAAAGTCGGAACATCAGAATTCGTTTTAGAGGTATGGTTCCTTCGGCAAAGTTTCTTATTTTGATCCCTAGAATATGATTTTCCTTGAACGTTGAGCGATTTTTTCGCTTCCATACAAATCCACCCGGCCTAATATATATATATAGATATAACAACATAAGTGCAAAAATAAAAAATATTAATTATCGAATATAACTGGTAATATCTGCAGTGTTAGAAGGGTTAAAGTGGAATATAATATCTTAAATTAAAGCTTACAGTCTTAGGTACAATTAAGTAATTACTTCGTACCTTTATTTTAGTCAAATATTGAGAAAATTTGATTTTTTTTTCTAAAAAGTTCGGTTAAAAAATAGACTTTATCGAATTGACTCTTAGGGCCTTTATTACAACTTGCCAATAGCTAAAGTTCGGATGTTATCTGACAGATTATTAGTTTTTCGTTATTATAAGTATACTTTATGGTAAAAGTGACCGATAAGCAAAAGGGAAGATATTGTTGCCTTTAACTTTAAACGTAAGGTTTATGTGTTTAAAGTTACCACATTTTCTGCTCTATAAAGAAGAAGAAAATACCGAATTTCACAAATTATTGTTTGTAAACAAATAAATAAAAGTACGTTGCCACTACGTATTTTTATAAACCAATTCATAAACCAATAATCGGTTTTTAGTTTGGTGCTGCCACATTATCAAAAATATTAATTTTATTTTATTGGGAAGTTGTAATAACGAAAAACATTATACCTCACTTTATTCCTCATTTTAGCTAAAGTTACTTTTTACTAACATTTACTTTAAAGGCAAGTTGTAATAACGGCCCTTAATGGAACTGGAAGTAGTTATTTTGCGTTAAATGAGAAATTCTTTAACAGAGCAACTGAGAAACTTTTTCTTTGTAGCAATTGACAATGAAATCGCTAATATATCATTGAAACCGCTGCTCCGATAACACTGGCTTAAAAAGTACTCAGTACTAAGCACCCGGTACTCAAAAAGTCAATCTATTCTACAACACTAAATTTTTTCATTCTCGAAAGCTTGGTGCAAGATATATTGATATATCTTGGCTTGGTGGTAAACATTTTTATTTTATTCGCCAACAAAACAATTTAATTTATGTAGAAAAATATAAAAATTTACTAATATGTGCCCAAAATCAGAACTTTGTCGGCTATGTCTTTGTTCAAGTACTGAAATTAAAGAATTGGTCAATGAAAATGGTCAGTACAATGATATTTACGAAATCAGTGCAAAATATTTCGATCTAATGGTAAATTGACAATGTACAAATATGTGTATAGCATTTTGGAAAAAACTAATAATTTTATATTTTAGTTGTTAACAACGGTAATATGTGTGGATTGTTGGCAACATATTCACGAATTTTACGAATTTCAACAATCGGTGTTTAAGGCTCAGGAAAAGCTTGAGTATGTTGAAAAAACTACGCCAATTGTTAAATTGGAAATGGTTCTAGTAGATCAAGGTAAAGTACTAATATGTATTTAGTAAATGTTCGCCTCTAAGATTTAAAGGGAAATACATATTTACAGTGTGACAAAGATAAGTTCATAAAAATAAAATATTTTTATTAAAAATCTGGGTGGTAAAAGCGTACTCGGCCTAAAATTGAATTGGCTAAACTCTTATTTATAAGCATAACTCAGATTAGTTTAAAATTTTTACGACCAATAGAACTTTTAATGCTAAGCTCAAAAATGCATTTGTTTGTCGGCGATCCCCGGCTTTCGAGCTATGGACCTCCAAAATTTAGATTTTAAATTCTTTGTATATTCGACATTTGTAATCGGATCGAAACAAAATATATATATGTACAGTGGTGGCCATAACAAATGCAACTGGCAACAGGATTTTACAAAAGTTGTTTAAACTAGTTTTAAAAGAAAAAAAAAATATTCATGTGCTTGTATTATTTTTTTATTATTGCTTTAAAAATAAGAAAATAAAATTTAATCCACAATTATTTACATCAAAAAGAAAAAAAATAAAATAAACTACGTATAGGCTGATATTTCAGTGGCCAAAACATATGCAACAAATTGCTTTGAATACAGATATGTCCATAAAACTTACTATTTCGTGACAAATCTTTTATTTTCAATGACGGCCTGACATCTGCGAGGCATTGAAGCTATCAAATTTGCAATAAAATTTGCAGGAATATCATTCCAAGCTTCTACCAATCTTTGGAACATAATATCGGAATTAGTGCAATTTTCGCGATCGATTCTTTGATTAACGATTTCCCAAAGATTCTCAATGGGGTTTAGATCTGGTGATTGTGGTTGCCATTCCATTACCGAAACTCTTTCTTGTGCTAACCACGATTTAACAATTTTTGAAGAGTGCTTGGGGTCGTTATCGTGCTGAAAAACCCATCGTAGCGGCATATTATCCTTTGCATGTGGAAGCATAACTGTTTCCAATATGTTCTTATACATTAATCTATCCATTATTCCATTGATTCTGTGCAATGGGCCAACTCCAGCAGCAGAAAAACACCCCCAAACCATTACGTTGCCTCCTCCATGTTTCATCGTCTTTTTGCAGTATCGCGCTTGAAGCCGCTTGTTAACTGGTCGTCTTACATAACACATGCCATCACTGCCGATGATATTAAATTTGGACTCGTCGCTAAATAGGACAGTCTTCCATTTGGTTTCTGACCAATTTAAGTGCTCCTTGGCGAACTGCAAACGTTTTTTTTTGAGTATGTTTAGATATAAGCGGTTTTTTGCTGGAAGGTGTGCACGTAGGGATGCTTCTACAAGTCGCCTACGGATAGCTCGAGTAGAAATTGGTAATTGGACACATGCTGCAATCTTTGACGAAGTTGTAAACGGATCTTTCTTCGCCTGCTGGATAATCAAATTGTCCGTTCTATGGCTTGTCACCCGTGGTCGTCCTCCGTGGTGGGTTACTGAAATTTCAGTACTTTTCTTAAATTTTCCAATAATGCGTGAAACTGAGCTTTTATGGATATTATACTATACGGATATATCCCTTTGTGATATTTCATCAGAATAATCACTTACAATTAGCTTTCTCAGCTCAAAACCGAACTTATCGCGTGCCATTACAAAAACGAATTTATTATTAATTTTTATCAAAAATAATTAACTTTTATGCTGTTTTGTGTAGGTTAAAACATAAAAACAACACGTATTAATAAAAACAATAACTATACAAAAAGAGAATTGGTAAAAATACCGTTATCTGAGAAAATATAGTCGAGTTGCATTTGTTTAGTCCAGACGATTTTTGTTTAACCATAAAAAATTCCAAAAATATGGCAACATTACAAAACAAGTTGGACTCTTTTTTATCGATTTTATTTCTTGGAATGTTGTTTGTTAATATGTAGTTACTATTGAGATGTTTTTGAGAACAAATTAGTAAATTACAGATCAGTTTAACCTTAAAGAACCACAGTTGCATATGTTTTGGCCACCACTGTATATATATAAGCTAATAAAAGCACCTTTCATTTGAGATGTAATACTTCAGTTCCATTAAACCAAATTATAAAAGACTGTTTTTTAAACGAACTTTTTAGAAAAAAAAATCCCATTTTCTCGATATTTGACTAAAGTAATTTTACTTAATAAGTGTTATTTAATTGTAGCTAAGACTTTAAGCTTTAATTTAAGATATTTTATTCCACTTTAACCCTTCTAAAGTGCCGCAGATATTAACAGTTATATTAGCCCCTAATCCAGGCCAAAGGCACTACGCAGAAAACTTTGCTAAGCAAAGCCATCAACTTATTTATAGTTGACTTTTACGCAGGTAAACTTTTCTCAGCGAAGCCGGGATTGGGACATACTGGATAAGAAACCCCACACCACCCTTTTTTTTTAATAAAGTGCCAGTTAAAAAATGGAAAATCATGAGTTGGACTGCAATGGGTTACATTTTTTTTACCCCACCCTTTTTTTTTAATAAAGTGCCAGTTAAAATAATGGAAAATCATGAGTTGGGCTGCAATGGGTTAAATTTTTTTACATCAAATTTAAGGTCTTTTAAAAAGCTTTCTAATGACACCGATTTTGTTTCGTTCCGACAACGCATGCCAATGTTAGATAATTATCCAAATTATAGCGGCCTATAACTCGGTAAATAAAGGCCGCCGAAGTAAATTTTTTTCCCCCTAAACTCAGCTATATTAACCCTTATTTTGCTTTTTTGAGTTATGTCCGTAAACTAGATTTTATCCATTTTATTTTGCTAAAGATTACCCCTCACATACATGGGGTAAAAGCATTGAGACATTGATTTTTCCATATCAATGCTAAAATCCCAAGTATGACCCCTCGAAAAAAACCACCTCTTGTGGATGATCAAGCAACCAAAACAACAAATTCAGTGAAGAACATATTAAAAGAACATTTAACGGTTAAACTGCAATTTAGCGGGCACATGGAAAACACAAAATAGATGACCACATTCCAAATAAAAAACAGAAATTAAAAATTAGTGACGCCTGGGCCCCATATGGGTAAAAAAACGGAAACGCGTATTTACATACAAATTTGTGTAAAAAAAGTAAATTTTTTCAGATCCATTAAACGTGGCCCGAGCCATTTAAGAAAATTTTAGAACTTTAAGAGGACAACTGAAAACAGTTAACTTTTTATGTGCCAAAATGGTGCTCAAATGAAAGGAAATGACAAAAAATGACTACTCAATTTGGTATATTTAAGATATCGCGATTTCAAATCCATTAACTCATATTATACCACTCATCGATGCCGGAGGAATTTGTTGACGAAATTTGGTAGAAACATGTAATGGTGTCTTAAGCTTTTTCTGAAGTTTTTGTGCACTTATTGCTACCTTTAGCAGTGGCTTTGTTTGTACTTAACGGGTTAAGATTTTTTTTAATTATAATTTTTATTTATTGCTAAAGCAAATTTCTATCAAACTGTAATACACAATTTGATCTGTCAGATTTTCACGATTTTTGAGAATTTTTGAAAAATGTTGGTGTTTTTAGACAAATTTTCAAAATTTTATTATGGCAACACTGGCAAAATGAAGAAATTTTCTGAACATTAAAGTTTTTACAAGATTTCTTGATACGATCTTTTAATTTTACAAAAAAAAAGTACATACTGCACAACAAATGTTTCTTGTTCAAAACAATTTCCCATACGTCGTTAACCAAGTTAGCATATAACTAGTGTCCGACTGAACAGTTCGTCCAAAAAACTATATTTTGTCGGTTTTTTGATATCTAGAGGTAATGATGACAAATTTTGGTATTGGAAACATGTTTGTTGAGCCGATTTAATTCGATTTTGTGTATAAAATTTAAGAGAAAAGCCGAAGTTTAGCTATTAAAGTTAAAAGTTCGGCCGCCGAACTATTTTCGATTTGGCCGAACTTTCTGAGGCCGAACAGTGAATTCATTGCTTAACTACAGACTTTTCTTCAAATTTGGCATCTAATCAGTCCAATAAACATTTTTCCTTCCGCCAAATTTGTCCATAATGCTTGCAAATACCGATAACAGACCAAATACATTTTCTGGCCGATCTGTTCGGTCGGACACTACATATAACCTTTATAACACCAGTCTTCTTTCTATAGATTAATAATTTTTCAAATTGTATTTTTTAGTAAATTATATGGGAACCCTCAAACAATAGTTGATAAATTTTTTAAAATTATTTTTAAGTAAAGACCTCAAATTTTCACATGTTTTTTACTGCAATATCTAAAATTATTGGACCTTAAAAGTAGTTGCTTTAAAGCAACGGCAGTTTAAAATGGGTTAAACGTGGCCCGAGCTAGAGGCATTTAATTTTGAGTAAATTATAAACCATTTAGGGAAAAGCGAAAAATAGTTAACTTTTTGTATGCAAAAATGGTGTTCAAATGAAAAAAGGTCCATTTATGTTCTGTTTTCTGTCCGTCATAAACGGAATGCAGCTTCGTATACGTACCTTTTTTGGATCCGTATACGGACCAGAAAACGCATTTTTAGAAACATCGAAGCTGATTTGAATCCGTTAAAACTCTGTAATGCAGTCCCGTCTTGCAGTATAAAAAAAACAAAGTACAAATTGAATGTCCGTATAAAACGGGCCAATAACGGACCGTTTAAACGGAGTGGACTTCGTTTTTAAAATTACGTTTCCGGTCCGTATACGTACCGTTTTTTTTTTTTTCAACAAAACCGTATTGTTATTCTTATTAAAATTCTCAATTCTATTTTGTAACTGCCATACTTATTAATCTGGATTAATTAGGGCTTGAAATCCATAAATTAACATAAATAAATAAACCTGTTTTTATGGCATAAAACAAACAAGGCCAATATAAACATTAAGGTACCCAAAAAACAAAAAAGTTGGTATTCGCGAGCTTTACAACCCTTAAAATATGTCATTATGAAAATTAATATGGTTTGCCAAAAAAAAATCTCAAAAAAAGTTTTGTTTAGAGGTCGCAGATCGAAATTGAAGTTTGAAACTAGTACTATGTTATATTATTTTATTTGAATCATGAAGTAAAAAATAATGAGAAAAATTTATAATTTATTATTATGATCACGACACATCAAATGTGATATTTTTTTGGGCGTACCTATTCCTTAGATCGCAAATTGGACCCATCGAATAAATATATGTAGAAAGAAATAACACTTAAGAATTATATTAAATCTAAAAAAGGAGCAAAGACGTGCATTTTATGTTAAATATTGTTTAAATGTAATCATTGATGATGTTGAAAGTTGATGTTAAAACGCTTGAAATACGGATTCATTTTATAAAAGTTCTTTTAAAAAATAAACAAAAATTTACCAGACAAAACTTTCATCTTGTGATATTCTGTGGAAATACTAAACACTTGGCCTTGTGCTGACGATAATTTCATCCAAATTCCATTAGTGTTTCAAAAGTGAATGATATGTTTTTTGAATACCCAATAGTGACATTTTTATAATCTTCCTTTACATTACGCTCTTGAATGTTTGCAATGCACCCCTCCATATTTTTACCGCAATTACATGGTTTGATCATTGGTAGAAATATTTTAAAACTACTGTTAGTACCACCTTTTCGCTTAATTATATTTGCACGTTTTTTACTTTTTAAACGAAGAGACACGCTTGGGGACGCTGGACGAATTTTTTCAAATAATTTATCAAACTTTGCTCTCTGGCAATTCTTCCCCAACTACGTAAGCGCCATCTATCGAATATACAAAGAATATATCATAGATATGGCATCACTTACAACATCTGGGAAAACAGTGGACATTAGAGTGAGGTAAGTTTCTAAAAATAGAACTGTTGCGTTGTTGGAGTTGTACTTCTAAGATTATGTATGTAAGAACAAAAACACCGTGTATTGAATAAAACTAGTTTTAATCACAACAAAACTCGACCTGACGATAGCTCAGAGGGCTAAAGCGCTCTGTCTAACGTGTAGTGCGAGTGCATGTGGCATTAGAAATCAGTTTATCTATACCACGGTCAGTGATTGCATAGAAAAATTTCATATAGACGCAATCGAACAAATAAAAAACAACAAATATTACATTATTCAAAAATTCAAAAAAACAGGATCACTGACGAAGGCTCAATACCAGAAACTGCGCAGTCTGATTCAGAAAAAATTGAAAATTTGCAATGTAATGATTTTTAGAAAATACACTCATTCTTCTCTACCACGCCTTTCACAATTTATCAGTATGTTTCAGAGTTCCTACGGATTAAAATCTGTGTCAAACAGCACTAAAGCGGATACGTAAAAACGGAGTTAAATGGATTATTTTCGAAATTCCCATGAGACGGTACGTTTACGCTCCGTTTTCGTATCGGGTTCATGGATACCTTAGGACCTTTAACTTTCCGGCAATAACGTATTCATGATTCCGTAAGTAACAAAGGTTTCGTAAAATTATTAGGAATAAAAATATCTAACACCAATATTTAAAAATAACTCACAAAAGTTAACTACTTTAAACTGATATTTTGGGGTATCTACCAGATTTCAATTGAAATTAACATTTAGGACATATTGCGTTTGTTCTAAAAAAAATTTTTTTTTTTAATAACCGTTTTTCGCACATGTGGCTGCAGCCAAAAAATTACAAAATTATGTTTGTAATATTAATCATGAGAATTTTAGTAAATAAATTTTTTTTTTGTAAATTGGGATTTGTAAATACAAACACCACCATTTTGTTAATTTTTTTGTAATTTTGTATTTTTGTTTTTAAAGAATTTTTATATAAAAAGCCATGCCATAATACAAGGTAAAGGCATTTGGAAAAATTAGGGTTTTTTATTTGACGTTTTAAGGTTTTTTTTGTTTATTTTTTGTATGAATTTTTGACATTTTGATTTATTAGTAGAAAGTACATTTTTTGTGCAATGCGAAAAACTACAATTTACCCAGCTAACATGGCAATAGGATTATGATTCTCCAATCGTATTGCCTGAAAGAAGTATTACGTTTGAAAACGTGTCCCGAATGCTATACTTCTAAGTACTACGAAAGCAACTCTTCTGAAAGATAAATATACGATATTGCAAAATTATCAATTGGAAGATAAAAATACTTCCTAATATTATATATTTATCATCTGGAAGTTAAATAGAAGATATCGCTAGACAACGTCCCAGAAGATATAAATACGTTTTAATACATTTTCAACATTTTATTAAAAAAAAAAAACTAACGAAAACATATCAATTTGAACTACAATTCAATATTTAACTCCTGTTCTAATAAAATATTAGCCCATCTGTTAGTTTCTCTACTTTCCGTGAGATGTAAATTTTATTGCCAACCTTTCACAATACTTTATTTTCTAAAAAAAGATTAAAGAAATTTCGTTAATATTTGCAATACATTTTGCAAATTGTTTTTACTTACTATAGCATTTGCAATTTGGTTTGAAAAATGAATTAAGAAATCTTGCCGCTTGTTTATTTTCTTTTGAAATTTCTTTTATTGGCAAAACTTTTTTTTTAATTATATTTTTTCTAATGACACTATTTTTTCATATATCGCCGATATATCATCTATGTGATATAAAGAAGATATGTTTAAAATACTACTTTCTTATTGTCTTCTAAATTAAAAATTGAAAATATTGCCGGTAATCCCAGTAAATATGACAATACGAAGGCGATTTCCCTAACGAATTGCCTGAAAGAAAACGTGCAATACTTATAAATTGGAGATATTGTCAAACTATCATTTGGAAGATAAAAAAGTATCGCCAATATTGCGGATAGATATATCAGCTGGAAGTCAAAAAGAAAATATCGCCAGATAACCATTCAGAAGATAAAAATAAGTTTTTAACCATTTTTTTTTTAAATTTTTTTTTATTATAAAAACATTACAATCCAGTAAAAATAAAATGAATGCATTCTTCCAGGACGCATTTTTAGCGATTAAAAAATAAGCTTTTCCACTTTTAAAAATCGATTTTAAATGGTTTTCAAACTGAATTTTATTTAAAATTAATCCGCATCAAAATTAAGTGATTTGATCTTATTTTTCATACGATAAATTAAAAATATATATATTTCTTTTTAAGCTAAACATTAATTAAATGTTAGCTCGTTCATTCCAGTTCAACTTTATTGATTTTTTAAGTTCTTTGAAATAAAATTTTTGTAATTTTTTATGTTTAATGGATTAAAATTTATGTTTAATGAAATAAATATATTACATATGTACTTTATATTTTATAACTTTTAAATACTTGAATTCCTTACTGTTTTTTTTCCAATGGAAATACATATATACATTTTAAATAACATTGAAAACGAACCAAATTACATAAAAAAATCTAGCGCAACAAAAACGAACACACCAATTTTATAGTCTGATTTTAAAGCTATAATTACAACTGGACTATACTTTAGCTTTCTTTCGATATAGTTGTGCAAAATGAAATTTATTTTGATTTTTTTTTTTAGATTTATTTAAAAATGTTTTTTTTTAAACACAAACCTCTTAAACGTGGTTTTTAAGCATGCAATAAACATCGCTCATTAAATACATATTTAAATGTATTCACAAGAAGTTACTCTTGTACATTTAAAAAAATTAATTTATTAAACGTATAAAAAGGAATATTCAAGAATCGATCTTTTATACAATTAAATCAGTCGTTTTTATTAAGTGTAAAATAGTCATTTACGAGCATAAACACCTTCTTGCCAATGACAATGTTAACAAAATGAGTTTTCCCCACAATTTGAACGCATTCGCAGGTGCTTTTTGGTCAGGTATATTTTTGCTGGGAACTTAATTATATTAAAGTCGTTACTTTGATTTCTTTGATCTATACACCTCAATTCATCCATCAATCTTATGTGGGTTTTAATTAATTTCGCATCCCATTCAGAACGTTAACATCATTTCCTAAAAGCAAACAAATTTGTTTTAATTTGGAATTGATACTCCTTACTAAATAAATCAAAAACTATTTTAGCTTACCTTACATAATTTGCAAAAGTTATCTTAAACCCAACGGCTTGAAACTTTTTATTTTTCCCTCTTTGCTTCAGAACCAAAATTTTCAAATGAACCAAAAAGAAAATTCTTTTAAATTTTTTCAACATCGACAATTTAACTTCCACTTTATAAAATACGATATATTCAAAATACTACTTTGAATTTCATCAAAATGATAAATAATATGGATATTGCGGCAATAAATTTTGGATGATATTTATTCCAAGTGCTTATTGGGATGTCTCCAGAATTATTTCTCTTCCAAATGTTTATTGGAAGAGAAATAATATTTAACTACACCATTTTCAATTGTATTTCAGTAGTTATTAATTGTATTTCTGACATAAATTGAAGGGCTTATTGTAAAAACTCAATAAGCCACATTTTTTGATTGCTGCTTTTAGCTATTTTTTAGTCATATTTTAATGAATATTTTATAAAAGTCTTGCTTACACATTTATAACAAGTATATAGAGTACAAAAGTAATGCAAAAGTTCTACTTTCTGCATTATATCGAAACTTTAAAGGCAAAAACCAGCCAAAGTTTAAATGTGGCTTATCAAGTTTTTACAATAAGCCCTTTAATTGTATTTTATATTTATCAATTGTATTTCAGAAATTATCTATTGTATTTCAGAAAATATCAATTGTATTTCAGTTTTACCAATTGTATTTCCTAATTATCAATTGTATTTCAGATTTAACAATTGTATTTTAGAAATTACCAATTGCATTTCAGAAATTATCAAATGTATTTCAGAAATTAGCAATTGTGTCAAATATTAATTAATGGACGCCTAGAAATCAGCGACAATGCATAAAACAATAAATGTGGCTTATCAAGTTTTTACAATAAGCCCTTCAATTGATAAATCTGAAATAAATTGATAACTTCTGAATTACAATTGAAAATGGTGTAGTAAAAAAGAAAGAAAAGTTTTCAAAATATGAAAAAGTACTCGAACGGAAAAATTTTAAAAATAGTAAATAAACAAAATAAATTCACAAAAACTGAAAAAACATACGCGGAGACCAAATTTTAAAGCGAAACACTTAGGGCGAGTAACTTTTCTTTTCTTACTTTTCTCTTAAAAATAACCTAAGTTTAACTTTAACAATAGATAGATTCCATAAATTAAATTAAATTTGACATTAATAACTATGATTAAGCACTAACATTTGATTAGTTTGAGATAAGTTAGCAGTAATAAATTTAATAACGATTCGACTAAAATAGTGTTTAATTTTATCATTTGTTCAACTTTAAAAACATGTTACTACTTTAAGCCAGAAGAAAATTTTCAAGTAAAAACTTGTAAAATTTCACTTTAAGAGCAGGGTTGCCAGGTTTATTAGTAACGAAAATCGCAAAAAAAATGATTTTCATTTAATTTTTGCGTAAAAAAGCTGCCAAAAATAGCCAAAAACAATTTTTTTTTTTTTTGGATTTTAACTTTTATCAATCTTAGTATATCTTGTAAGATAGGTAAGAGTTTTTTGCATTTTTTTCTTCAAAAATTGTTTCAAAACAATTGAAGAATTTTTGGTTTCACCATTTCTTGATGAACATTTTAATTTGATGTACATTCTAGTCCACAATTACCTTTGAAATTCATTAAAAAGACGAGCTGTTTTAAGTTTTTAAATTAATAATTTTGGCAAATAAATAAAAATCGCACGCCATTTCAAAAATTAAGGAATAAGATCAGTGAAACTTGTGCACGCATTTTGCATTGTAAGTTCATTGATTACTTCAAATTAAATATTTTGTTATCAAGTGAGCTTTGAAAATATACATTAATTGTGTGTGACAAGTATCAATCAAAACTATTAGTTCGTCTAAAAATGGGTAACACACCTCGACAAGCATCATTTGTTTGAATGCCGATATGTGATGTATATACTCTTTGATGCCCTGACTCCAAATCCGGCATCCATCACGTCACAATTTTTAGAAAACCTTGTTAAAGTTGCCAAAAATGTCTATTTTTACTCTTTTTAATTCCTTTTATCATACGATTAACGCTTTCTAATGATTCTGAATAAATTTAAGGTTAGAATACACTTTACTGAGTAGTAAAGTTTACTCCTAAAGAGTATGAATGTGCGTTTAAAAGTTTATCAAAAACTCTATTAATAAAATATGTAATAAAAAAATAATAATAATAAAAAAATAACAGCAAAACATAGGTTGCCAGTACTAACTAGATTTTTTGAACTGTCGGTAATTTCACACATATTTACATGTAATGAAACCCTTTTAATCAAAGAGGTAAGCATAATTAAACTTCATTAAACAATAATGTTCAATATTATTATAGATGAAAATGATAAAAAAAAATGTGAAAACTATATTATTAAAGAAAATAATTATAATATAGGAGAAGAAAATGAGAACCCATTGCTATTCGATTCATTTGAACCCACCGATTATAAACAATTTAGTTTTGACGATGAAATGCCATTAGCTGCAAATTCCTCCCAATATATTTCAATAGAGGAAGAAAATATTTCAATAAAGGAAGAAAATGTTTCAATAAAGGAAGAAAATATTGAACCTGTTCCTCATGATACTTTAAATGACGATGAATATAAATTTAAGTGCACCTTTTGTGGTAGAGCATTTAAACTTGTCAGCGATTTGTGTGATCATACAACCATGCATACTGGAGAGGACTTTTATCAGTGTCCCTTTTGTACCACGAAATGTACACTATATCGAAACATTCGTAGTCATATTCAAAATCTGCATCCTAAAGAATATGTTGAGCTGGGTTATCATGAACATGGTGCACTTAACAATTTATACATAAACTTAAATGAAAAACCTATTCAGTCGGATGACGATGAAAGCAAATTCAAATGTCCCTATTGTACGAAAAAAGTTTCAAATGAAAAAAACCTTCGTCGTCATATTATAACACTACATCCTGAAAAATTTGAAGAAAATTCATTAGAAGTTCAAAATATAAAATTAAAACACGAAACTGGTTATGATAACAATGATGCATATAAATGTCCCTATTGCCACAGGAAATTTAAGAAAAGAAGGAATATTAATCGTCATATAAAAACAAGACATCCCGAGAAATCTGTTGCGCCTGGTGTTGATGTAGCAAAAATTGGTTTAAATTTATTAGGAAATCAAGCAGAAAAAACAGAAACTATTGACGAAGATATGCGCAATTATGATGACTATGATGCATTTATAGCGAAATGGAAAGAAGTATTAGAATGTGATTTATGTAAAAAATCATTCAGCAATTTCGGTTTATTACGTAAACATTACAAGGTTGAACATCCAAGTGATAAATGTCATGTAATATGTTGCGAATATAAAATACCATCTCGTATCAGATTAGTGGAGCACATACGTTTTCATCTGGATCCAAATTCTTTCAAATGTACCACATGTGAAAAATGTCTACCTAATAGTATTGCACTTAATCTTCATATGCAAATTCATGACGATAAAAAACCATATCAATGCAATGTTTGTGAAAAAAGTTTTCGAAAAAGAGACAAATTATTACTTCACTCCGGTCGTCACAGCTCAGAAACGAACTATTTTTGTAGCGTATGTGATAAGGGGTTTCCTACTAAGCTTCTTCTTAAAAATCATGGATACATTCATACTCGTAATATAAAATATCATTGTGATCACTGTGGTAAATTTTACTACAGCGCCCTCGAACTTGAAGAGCATACCCTTCAGCATACTGATATTGAAAATTCTAATAGTAAATGGCCCTGTGATTTATGTAGCGCTTCATATAATTCACACATAGCCCTCAATCAGCATAAAACGTCTTGTCATTCTGATGCTGCTTACATATGCAGTGAATGTGGTAAAAAGTGTTTAAGTAAATTATATTTGAAATTACATAAGAAACGGGTTCATGGAATTATAGATACTTTTAAATGTACAATATGTAATAAAGAATTAATGTCTGCTCGGACGTTACATTATCATAAAGCAACACACGATGGAAATGCTGAATATCAATGTCCACATTGTTCGTTAAAATTAAAACATAAAAAGAATATTCCTCGTCATATTCAAATTGCACATCATGAAGAATATAACGAGATGAAAAAACGTAAAAGAACCAGTAAGAAAGTAAATTAAAGTTCTATAGATTATCAGATTGTTATTTAATTACAAAGTCACTTACCCTAGAAAGTTAATTTAAGTATATTAGACCAATAGCGTTTTCTTAAATTTGGGGTTTCTCTAATCTCTAGCTATAAATCAGAGATCCTAAAATTGGCGTTAGTTTTTTGTTTTCTTTCGCGCTGCTGTGTCATTTTTAAGGTCAAAAAATGTACTAAAAATAAGATTAACTTTCTAGAGTTAAAATGAATACGATAAAAATAGTATGTATCGAAAGTTTTGAATATAATTTTTAGTAATAGTAGAAATAAAGTGTGTGCCCAAATAAACGTTAACACCTAAAAAGTTACGTTAATGGGGACTGAGTTAAGCGATAGGTTAAAATAAAACATTTTATTAATTAAAATTTTATACAGATTTATATTCTGTACCATCTTATATAAAATTTAAGCGTTTAATTAATTTTTCTGGTATGCCTCTCATAAGCAATTTCTGTTGTGATTTTTTTTGTCCACTTATATCGAAAGTTGGAAATAGATTTGAGAACTTTTTTTTTTGCAAATTTCGATAGTTTTTTTTAATTGGTACTATTCCGGGACATCTCTAAGATAAAACGTCCGTCTCATCCGCTACATAAAACTTCCGTCCGGGAAGCTGTGAAAAATACGCAAATACATAACTTTTGTCGTCCATAATACAACATTCGAATTTTTGAAAAAAAAATCTTTTTCAGTAGTTTTGCTAGTTTCTTGGCTTCAGTATTCTTCTTTGCATTCCTATCCGGAACTTCTTGCACTTTAAATGTACTAAGCCCAACAATCTTTTTTAACTTGGCTCACAAGATGTTTCAAACATTGTAAGCGACCTTTATTAGATTAGAGTAGACTAGAGTGGCACTATGCACCGCGACCAGAAGTTGGTATTTTGTGCTGCCAGCGAATAAATCCTATAGGTTCAGGCTCCCTACGAATCCAACTATCCTACCAGGTAAACAGTTCCAAACGTCCGATGGCGTCACTATTCCACCACCAAACTAACGCACCCTCCTGTCGGAGAGCCTCGGACATTTGCAGAGAACATGCTCTGAGGTCTCCGGTTCCAATTCACAAAACCTGCACGTATCCGTAGAGAATTTTTTTTTCCCTGTGAGGTAACCCGTCACGGTCCTTAGTTCGCCCCTCGTCATAGACAAGAGTTTCCGCGACCTCTCCCCAGATGGTGATATAAACAGCCTCGCCTGTCGCTGCCCAGGCGATCTGGCCCAATAGGCCCCAAACTCCGACTCCCTCCATCTTCTGAGCCTCTCTCTGACATACCCATTGGGTACGCCACAGAATGGTTCAGGACCAATGAATTGTCGACGAGCTCCGCAGTTGGCTAAATAGTCAGCCCGTTCGTTGCCCTCATGGCCAGGAACCCAGCCCAGTGTCAAGGAGTTGTTAAGTCTTAGACGATTTAAAGTGTCGATACATTCCTTAACCAGACCAGACGACACATCTTGATCCTTCAAGGCACCAAGTGCCGCCTGGCTGTCAGATAGAATGTAGATCGTGGCCCCACGTGTCCTCCTCCGCAGACACTCTTCCACACAGATACAGATAGCGAAGACCTCCGCCTGAAAAACGGAGGGATATTTGGCCATGGGCAGAGCACGCTGAAATCCGGGTCCGACGACACCCGCCCCCGTATCCATGTTCGACTGTTTTGAGCCATCCGTGAACCAGACCTGTGCATCAACCTCCGGTACCCAAGATTCAGTCAACCACGTGCTCCTGTCGAAAATCACAACAGCAAAGTGCCTCACAAATATCTGCACAGACAGTATCCTGTCACTGACCCTAATAACCGGGTCTTCAGCGAACATTTTCGCAATCTCAAGATGCCCCTTCAGATCCCCACTCCTCATCCTGCCAATCTTCCGCAGCCTTAGGGATCCCATGCACGCGTTCTCCTTTACAGAGATATGCAAAGGAGGAATGTCCAGCATGGCTCCAATGACATCAGTCGGACATGAGTTCGAGACACCAGTGATACCAATACATGCCAGTCAATAAATCCTCTTAAGAATCATCTGAGCCCCGAGTTGTTCAACCTTTGTCCACCACGCCAATGAGGCGTATGTGACCATCGGTTTCACAATGGTGTTAAAAGACCATTTGAGGTCTAAGGCCCCAGGTCCTGCCAAAGAGCCTCTGGCAGGCAAACCTTGCCCTAGTGGCCCTTTTAGAGATCATATCAAGGTGCTCATTTCAATTCAGGGACCTATCTAATATAACTCCCAAGTACTTAACGCTATCCGAGAAGCAGATCCTCGTCCCCTGAAGCGATGGCTCAGTGAGACATAACTTACGTCTCCTAGTAAAGGGCACTAGGATGGTCTTAGAGGGATTTATAGTCAATCCCTTCTCCTGGCACCACTTCAAGGTAAAGTCCAGAGCCTGTTGCATGCGCTCAGAAATTGTCCTGTCATCCCAGCCTGTGACAGAAATAACAAGATCGTCAGCATATCCGTAGGTTCTGAAACCCAGGTCATTAAGCTGCTCAAGCAGCTCATCAATAACCATAGTCCACAGCAGAAGCGATAGCACACACCCCTGAGGACAGCCTCTATGGTCCTAGAAGTGTTCCCGATGCCGAATGTAAGACCCTAGATTTCAACATCTCCAGAGTCCAACTAACGATAACACTGGGGATGTCTCCTCAACATCGCAGTCTTAATCGGATCGTAGAACGTGTTGTCAAAAGCGCCCTGAATATTAACGAAAACACACAAGGCTATTTGCTTCGCCTCCAGTGCCTTTTCGATCGTAGTGACAACTTGAAGGACAGCAGTCCACCCAGTCGCCTGTCTCCTTGGCCCTATTAAATAGTCTTCTCGCCTCAGTTCTAAGTTTCCCAAGTTTATCGTTCCACCATGGAACATCACGCTTGGTTTTCCTTGCCCCCATGGGGCAGCTCGACTCATTGGCGGAAATTAGATTACCCTGAATATCAGCCGCCTACTGATCGATTTGTGTCGTGCTCAAAATAAGCCCCCTCGAGCAGTTAGCGGAGTCTTCAACATAATATCGAAAGAGATCCCAATCTGTCCTCCTGGGATTACGGAAGGACTGGATAGTACCCAAAGAACCCGCAATGTTGAAGACCAGGTGTTGGTGGTCCGACATTGAAACTTCCGAAGATACATGCCAGTCAGAGATAGCGAAGGAAAGATTAGAGCTAGTAAGTGTGAGGTCTAAAACCTCCGATCTAACTACGTTCCTGAAAGTGGGTTCGTTACCCCTATTAGCTATATTTATATTATTACTACTAATAAACTCTAGCAGGTACTCACCTCGCTTGTTGTTACCTGTACTTCCCCAAGTAATGCGATGAGCATTGGCATCGCATCAGCCAAGATTTCTGGAGTTGCAGAATTCTACCAAAGCTTTCACTTCAGGTGTTGGCGCCTCATCTACATCTCCCGGTAGGTACGCGGATGCAAGTACCACCTCATGCTCACCAGATAGGGAGGGCACCCTAGCCCATATGACAACCAAATCCCCTAAGATAAACTCTGAGATGGGAAGAATGGGTAAATTGTTTCTAACAAACATGAACGTTCTAGGCCTCTCATGTTGATTGTTATATATGAGCCTACCTTGTTTTGAATTGAGCCCTTTTATTGCTCCGGCATGCACCCATGGTTCGTCTGAGGTGAACCTTCTAATTGCCACATCTGAAGCCGCTTTGGCATGGTGAAGGTTCACCTGTAAGCACTTAATGTGCTGTTTTGACTTACTTTTTGAGGCCATTATTTGCGTGCTTGTTTGTTGGCGCGCTTCGCCACTTCCGCGATTGCTGTTCAGCAGGGATGCTTCTTCTGCTGAGTGCCTCTCCCACTTTCTAGGCCTCGTAGGGGCCGTGGGAGCCTTGTTTTTGGCCATCTGGCTATTTTTCCTTTCTCTCTTATCAGACTTAGCCGAAGTTGCTGAAGCAGATGCATTGGTCGTTTCGAGTTTCTTGCGCTCGACCACATTAGGTTGACGGGTGGTTCTTACCAGCACCGTTCCAAACTCGAATTTCACCCGATAGTTCTTTTGTTTGTTCGGCAGATATTGGATCGATCGAAAGATTGATCTCGACTACACCACCCTTCACGACACTATTTAATACCTTCCAGTACTCAACCGGAAGATCACGGGTCTGGGCTTCAACCAGTCCAAGTATGAAGTTACTTGAGGTATCCTCCTTGTCCGGGAAGTATCCCACGAACACTTGGGCTCTTGGCACTTCATCCTCAGCTACGACTTTCAGAACAGCACCTTCCCATGGCTTAATTTCGTGGACATAGGTCTCCATCCACTGTACCGTCTCTTTATCGTCACATACAAAGTTGATCCATCCTGGTGTGAAGAAGCAGTTGGAAAAACTGGGTTTCAGGGGCCCCTTCGTGAGCTCAACAATTTTATACAGGATGGACCTTTTGATTGAATGTTGCTGCTCGTCAGACCATCTCGTTGTCGGAAAATCAGGCGGTATAACGCCAATTTTTAGGGCGGCAACGACATCCTTGTATGAGGGGAACATTGTTTTTGGCGGTTTTGCCGCACGGTTGTGGCTGGTTTCTTCAGTTTGCCACTGTCCACCTTAAGGGGCGTGCCATCCGCAGCTGCTCCAGCGGTCCTCTTTGCAGGCTGTTTCGTAGCAGGTGGCGTTGATCCATCGGATCGCACTTTCTTACGAACACCTGTCAGTGCCTTGACTTCTTTTCGAGTCTCTCGCATCGGTTTTTGGCATAGTATGCGAGCCGTCTCGATGTCAATACCATCTTACCGGCATTGCTTCATGCGTTTTCGAGCCGCACCAGTTAATTTGACTCAATTGTTTGTCGATTGCTTCGACACAGCGCTTTCAGCAGTTACGGCCTCATCAGGTTGCGAGTTTAATAGTGCATCCTCATCGTCCGTTGGGATGGTGGAGTCATCAGCCACGGGTGGAGCTGAAGTCGCAATAACCTGCTCCACAACATCCATATTTTCTGCAGGTTCGGTTTTCTCATCCTCATCGTCCGTTGGGATGGTGGAGTCATCAGCCACGGGTGGATCAGAAGTCGCAATAACCTGCTCCACAACATCCATATTTTCTGCAGGTTCGGACCACAATGTGTCCATTGGCTGCACTTTATTTTTCTCTTTGGCACATTGCAGGCCCTGAGGCACACTGTTTGCGTTAGATAGATCTGCTTCGATCTCTTGCTTTTTATTATTTAATTCATGAATATTCTCCATCTAAAATATATATAAAAGTAAATAGGGATTAAACAGAACGCTCGGTAACAGAGCCCTGTGCTACCAGCGGGTGAGTACAACCAGGGTTCAACTCATCCTGGAGGACTCCGTTCAAAAACGCACTCACGTAGTGCTACCCATCCCATGGGCACGGGTCGGATGACACCCGGGATTACGGGTTTTTATCGAGTTATTCCACTCTAGAGCCGCCATGTTCTGCGAAAGTAGGGGGCCACCTCTAACCGGGTGTGACTCTTCACCACGATGGTCGGTCTTGATCCTTGAATTAAGCTAAGGCATTATCGATAGATTTGCTGTATTCGCATTCAAGGACCCTTTGGCTCACACTCACTAACCAACCAGTGAGCAGGCACCACTGCAACCGATTTGATGCGGGTATGGATAAGGGTAACGCGATTTTCTTTTTTTCGGTAACGGTATTTTTAGCTTTAAAGGTAGTTTGCTTTTTTCGGTAACGGTATTTTAGCGGTAAAGTTATTTTAGCTATTTCGGTAACGTTATTTTAAGGATAACGTTAACGTCAATGAACACCGATATGTTTAGCCTCATTATGCCCAAATTCTAATGACTGGCTAGTTTATGACGAAAATTTTGGAAAATATACATATGTATTTACAGTTATTATTTTTTCTGATCTAGGCAGATTATTTCGGTAACGGTATTTTAAGAATAACGCTATTTCAATTATTTCTTTAACGGGTTTTTAGTTATTTCGTTAATGGTATTTTAAGGGTATTGGTATTTTAAATATATCGGTAACGGTATTTTGAGGATAACGGTATTTAAATTATTCCGGTAACGCTATTTTAGGGATAGCGGTATTGCCTGTCATCCCTGAAAAGATGTTATAAGGAAAAATGTGTGTTAACTTTTGTTTGGGCCAGACTTGGACGAGGTCAATTACATTTCACAATCATTCCCAGTGAAATTTTTCTACATCATTAATAATTTCTGCGTTTAATGACAGTGCAATTACTTACATGTAATTAGACGTAAAAAATAAATTGTCCTGTAATTAAATACACAAATATTGTTATTATGTCCCATATCTGGTGTTGACAAAATTGAAAATTTTTCAAGGAAGCGTTTAAGCCCACAAGAAAAAAAAAATTCACAAGTGAATGATTGTGAAATGTAATTGAAGTTGTTCAGGTCAATTTTTTTTTAATTGTAATACTAGGCTTTGGCCCATTATTCGAAAAATCACTTAAATTTATAAAATTAATCATTTAATGTAAAATAAATGTATTTCCTTGGTGTTTTTATCAATAAAAATATAAATGTGTTTTTTTAATATCAAGTTAATCCGTTTTTTTTACCAATATGTCTTTAAAGACACGGTGACTTTAAAGTATTGGCAGAAATGCCGCTGATATATAAAATTGGCCATAAATGCGCCAAATTAGTGTTTCGTAATAAGAATTTAAACTATTTCGATCAAAACACAATATGTTTAATTTCTAGTGTCCGACCGAACTCATTTTTTTCGGCCGAAGTCGAACTTTGGCCATAATATCAATGTTCGGCCGAAGCCGAACTTTTGTTTTAATAAAAAAAATATAAACTGTTTTTTAGATCAATAAATTTAAACCAAAAAGTTATTAAACATAAACAAAAATAAAAATTCATAGGTATATTTTTTTAAAAAATCATATTTGGAAAATAGTTCTACTATTTTAAGCAAAAAAAAAAAAAGAATAAAATATATGTATTCTACTATATTTTATAGTCAAAGAAAAATATTTGATCGATTTTTAAGTTGATATAAAAAAAAAAACGTAAACTTTAATGTTTAAAATTAAAAAGTTTGATATTGTAATGACAGAAAAGCAATTTGACCACATTTACACCATGTTAATTGCTTCGTCTATCAGAATACAGCTGCCCGCTAGCTAAAAAGCTGTTCGCTAGCTACACTAGTTGGTGGGGCTGATAAATATTTTATTGCTACAGCTTTTATATTTGTAAATGGACTTGAATTCCAATACTCAAATAAAAAAAAATTTATATATCGGGACTTAAAGGCTCCGTAATAAACATTTTAATTTCTTTTTCAATAAAATTTTCATTTGGTTCTGTTACTTCTAAGTCTGGTTCTGCAGCATGTCTATCCCAAATTGATGAACCTTTTATTCTCTTTTTACGATTACTTACCACTCGAAATTAATTGCAAAATATAAAGTATACGTGTATTATATTATATCGCATTAAATTTGATAATTTGCTTATAAGTCTTGTAGGTATATTTCTGGCAAAAAATTTTTTAAACTCTTGGCTTTTTTTTTATTTAAATATCGTTTTTTTTTTTGTATTCTATCATTAGTGTCCGACCGAACGTTCGGCTTCGAAGTTCGGCCAAAAAGTGATGTTCGGCCAAGTTCGGTGTTCGGCCAAATTTTGACCGAATACCGTATATTTGAAGAAGAACAGTTCATTTTTGATTTATTTCACGTAAAAAAACAAAATTTTCATATTTATTTCACGTAAAAAACAAAATTTTCAATTAAATTCGTCATATACTTTAGTTAAAATAATAAAGTTCAGGCATTTCCATATTTTTGTCGAAAACTTCAATAAAATAATTGAACTGACTTTATAATATTTTTGAAAAAATATTCTAAATTTGCTTTTTTACAAATTTATTGATGTTTGAATATTTTTTAATATACTTTAATGATGCTTTTTGTAGTCAAAATCAACGAAAATTTAAATTTTATTCAAACTTAAAATAAATTAAAAAGTTCGGCTACGGCTTCGGCCGAATATTAAAAATTTGGCCGAAGTTCGGCTTCGGGCAAAAAAAGTGACTTCGGTCGGAAACTATCTATCATATTCAACATTGTATTTTTTTTAGTAGTTTTTTGGTAAATTCTGAAAAGTAAATATAACCACAGTTGTTATTTATTTGTGCTTTTTATTAAATAATCATAAAAAGTTCGGCCAAATTCGGCCAAAATTTTGGCCAAACTCCGAAGCCGAATACTCGGTCAGACACTATTAATTTCTTTAACATTCTCTTTTACACTAAAGATAAAAGATAAATCTGATACAACCGTTTGAACTCACTAAAGTTCAATGGCTTTAAAACGTGAACACATTTTTTTATAAGAAATTTTCTTTTTCTTCAATATTTTAGTAATTTGGGGAGTCCCCGAGTATTACTTTCACCACGTTCTTATAGTAAACACCTTTTCTAACGTGAACAGAAAAACTCGTTAACTCTTTTTTTCCTGTATCTCCAAATTTAAGAATTTTTTATATAAAATTGTTTTAAAACGACCAGAATAAAATTTGTGAGAGTAGCACGGACTTTTAATCATTTGCCAAATACTTTAAGGCGAGATTTCTGTGATTCGGTTAATACATTCAAAAGAAAACTTATTCAAAATGTTTCTAATAGATGATAGAAGAGTTTTTTTTTTTATTTTATCAGCAATTAATAGCTGATATAGATTAAATTTTTTTGTTTAAGATTGTTTGGGATTTGTTTTTTTTTTTTTTATTTTTTAATTATTTTATAATTAATTTTTTTTATTATATATTTTTTTTTTATAATTATTTTATTAATTAATTCTAAATATTTATCTTGTTATAATTATCTTGTTATAATAATACAGAAATATTGTAACTTGTTTTTGAGTAGAAGTTTATGACCGATTATGGCCAAAAGGATAGGTCATTGAAAATGAAGAAAATAAATAAAAATAAATAAAATAGAATTAGCAGTTATTTTTATGATAAATGTATTAGAAATTAAGAACTGTTAAATATCAAAAACATATTAAAATCAATAATTTGGTTATGCAAAAATTGTCTTAGATTCTGAATTTGGTCTATTTAAAAAAGTCCCAGAATCAGAAAGTTTTCTAATAGAAAAATTTTGTCTAAAAATGTATTTTTGAATTTAAGAATTATTCAGGAGAAAAATATTCAAAATCTTAGCATTTTTTATTTTTTTGTTAAATAATCAACATAATGATTGGTTCTAAATTACTTGGAGTATAATTTATTTTACGTGAATAAATTTTTTAGTAAAATAGTTTAAAAGAAATCCAATCACAAACGTGAAAAATATCAGAAAAGCGAACACCCCTTGCAAAAATTTGTTCACGTTTTTGAGAGTTCACTGTATTGAAATTGCAGTTGGTCTTTTGATTTTCGTTAATAAAATTGGTGTTTTTGGACGTAAACGTGTAAAATTTTGTAGGAAGGTGTATGTCGGTTAACTACATCGTAATCAATCAAAAAAAAAAAAAAAACAATTTTGAATTTTTGTTTTAGTTACGGTCTTTTGGATTTTAGGTTGGCTCTTTTTGGCTTCGTGAATAGCATATTTATTAATATTTTAATTGAATTCGAACATTTAAATTTAGTCATTTTCAGTTTTTAAAGAATGTTCCATCTTTACATCGAAAATATATAATTCGGGTAAATTAATATTGTTGGTCGTTGGTTGACTACTTTTCACTATATTCTGTAAGGTTGTTGGTTGACTACTTTCCACTATATTCTGTAAAACAGTGTCTGGTAAGACACTCGTATCCTTAGGATCATTATTTGATAACTTATTTAATTTTGTATTCATATATTGTGTATGCTGATGTTTTTGCACATAATAACTATTTCTAATATATGTTCTACATTCATTAGATTGAAGTGTGTTTCCTTGATTATTAGCAGTATTAGTTTCAAATTCCAATGGTTGAATGTTATTCCTATTAATTGTAGGTTTCTCCTTAGGTTTTTTAATGTATTCCTGGTTAATTATATTGTGTACCTTAAGCATGTGTAATTTAAAGGAAAGATTACCTTTAATACTTATATTACATTTAATGCAGTCATGGGCTTTTGGAATTTTAGGGCCTTGTTTGTGATGAATTACCGACGAAGGAGAACCTAGTTTATCGTTTATTGTATCACACGGTAGTGTCTGGGGTGTATTACTACATATTGGTATCAAAAAGTCCAAATCTTTTTTAGAAGCTGCTAATCTTAATTCATTAGATATGTCATCATTGGCGTGCTTATCTTCTATAATTCGGTGGCATTTTATTACATTTTGTCCATTAGATATTAAAATGTCAATACTTTCTTTATTCAAGGATTTGGGAATATCATTTAAATTCGGCTTCTTTCTCTTTGCCTTGGTCATATGTGGCGCTTTTAATTGGTCGTCCAATTTGTAAGCAAGTACAATTGGCCTTTTATAATTTATTAGTTTTGCTTGAGAATTAGTTATCGATTGTTGAAATGTATGAAAATCATTAATTTGTTGCCAGCATTCTATACATATTACTGAGACGTAATAATCATTTTCCGATTGCAATATCTAAAAGGTAAAGATATATATTAGCTCTATAGATTTTTTAAGCTTTCCTCTTACCATTGGATCAAAATATTTAACCGCAATTTCATAGACTCTATTTAATTGACCAGTGTCATCAAGCAAGCTTTTAAATCTGTAGGAGGATGATATGCATAGGCGGCATAATATTCCAGGAGACATAATTTACACTTATGTTGTATACAATAAACCAAAATATACTTTTTGTGATTGCAATTTGAAAAAAAACTTATTTGTAGATTTGTGTAGTTCGTGAACGAACTAGTTCAATTGAACTATTCTCTTAATTGAACGGTATGACCTAGTTTACCAATATTCGACCTTTTCGTTCATTCGCTCATTTCGTTCTTTTTATTCATAGAATATATAACTATTCAATCAAATTGCTTGCAAGAGTAATTATTTTTTTTAGCAAATAGTAATATTATTGTTCCAAATTAGGAACAACTATTAGTCATAAAAAGAAAATGTTTTTTACACAAAATAACTCAACTTTTGTTAGAAAAGTTTAAATTTTATAACAATTTTTGTCTGTGTACAGTCAAATTTGTGAAAAAAAAACTCGTAAAACATGAATACACAGTTAACAACGCGCAGTTCAGTCACAGGTAAAAACAAAAAAGAACGATTTTAACGAACTAGTTCACTTAAACGAATTGAACGATAATGATCGAGTCACTAAAGTGAACAATTAACCCCAACTTTACTTATTTGTATTCACGAACAAGAATAAAAACAAAAAATCCAAAAACAGATATGTCAAAAACCGGCTGCATTTTGACTTGGTAACATCAGTTCTCATTTTTGTTTTATTTTACGTTCGTTGTTTTGGTCATTGCAGCAAAACAATATATTATGTATATAATCCATTTCTAATTCCTGGTTCACACACGGCAATTATAATTGCCCAATTCTTCTTCAATTCTCCTTTGAACTTGCTCTTGTGTTCACACAGGAAAAGTTTGTTTCAGCAATTTTCGTATATCAACCTGCAGTATTGAAAATTGCGAATGACAAAACAAAACGGAATTGGAGTACGGGCAATTCTGTACCCCCTATCATTCTCTTTCCCTCCCTCTTCTATAAACTCAAGAATTACGCAATTATAATTGCCGTGTGTGAACCTAGTCTAACTCAATGGTCAGTGGCTCAAATCAGTAGTCTGATGGCAACAAAGAAAAACTTGTTGTTGAATTCATGTCTCGTGTAGACACAAAGTCCCCATTTAGACGTGCGAACATTTGGAAGGAAAACATTTGGAATTCTCTTTTGTTTTTTCTTTCGCGTTCACACAGTCGAACATGTTGCCGGCAACATTCCATTATTATTATTTGCTTTTTTGACATTTGTCTTATTTGTGCTGTGTTTTTTATCTTTAATAAGTGTTTTGTTATTTTAAATAAAAAAAAATAATAAAAATAAATCAAGATTTTAATAAACAAATCTAAAAAATAAAAATAAAATGTCAAAAAGCAAATTAAGAAAACGGCAACAAAGCGAGTGTCCGAGTACCGGAGACAAAATTGATACTCTCTTCCCCACTCGTAATTTGCTTCCAAACTAAATGTTTCCCTTCCAAATGTTTCCTCGTCTAAATGGGGACAAAGTAATGGCGAATTTAAGCATCTCTGTTTTTATAGTTTGTTTCTTTTCAGAACATTCTTCAATAGTAAACATTTTAAAGAACAACACAAAAATTAAAAATTTTCGATTTTGCAATAAAAATTATACATTTTATAGCAATATGTCAACCGTATGCCGCTTATGTTTATTATCCAGCACCTCATTTAAAAGCCTTTATGGTGATAATGGCCAATTAAATGAAATTTATAAAATTGCGGCCAAATATATAAATCCAAAGGTATGTAGTTTCTCACAATCGCATGTAAATTATTGTGCAGAGCTTGCTAAAAATCTACACATTAAGGCATTAGGGGCTACTCCAAAATTTCTTGGGGCATTATTTTGTAATATATTTGGGTGAAGTGACACAACTTGTTTGCGGCAAGTTTAAAATATAAAAGTCCGGGTTAAAGCTGAGTGAACAAACAAAGTTTAGCGTCGTAAGAGCAAAAGTTTTGAAAAATAAAATTTTGTCGGTAGCGCACTTCGGTTCATATTTTGAGAAGGAGGCCAGAAAATTGTTTTTTATGTTCTCCAATTTTAAAATTATTTTATTCATATGAAAGTAAATACTAGTAAACCTCGGGAGCCACAAAATTTCTACTATTTCATTAAGAATATATTGGTCCAAAATGGACTTTCTGAGTATTTGGTTATAGTTATGAATTTCTTAGTCAATTTTTCAAGTTTAAATGCTTATAACTTTTTAGTTTTTAAAGATTTTTCGACAGAATAAGTTTCTTCTAGTAGTTTAACTTATTACCAATTAGTTGTTTAAAACATTAAGCTCTGCTACTTTTGAACTATATATATATTTTTTTTAAAAGATCTACTTAATAGAGCATAACTCCTTACCGTCTGACATGGCTGTGATAACCGGCCACTGTCTTATTGGCAGGCACGCTCGTAGGTTGAAGGTGTTATCGCCTGACTTCTGTAGGAGCTGCGGGGACGAGGAGGAGAGTATTGAGCACTTTCTCTATTCATGTCCTGCGCTGGCGCTACGTAGGAGGGCCTCACTGGGTCGTCGTTCTTTCACGATCTTGGGGATATGTCAGGTGCTGGTATTCCGTACCTCCTTAGCTTCGTAAGGAGCTCTAACTAGTAATCCGTCAGTCTCGTGGCATCACAACGGACCTCAGAGTCTAAGTGTGCTGGTGCTCACGGAGCCGGCTACCACTCTGACCTAACCTACCGTCAAAATGATTATAAAAAATCTGTACTTTCTTGTAGTCTTTCTATACCCCATTGTATATGCTTCTGGTTGCGGCCGTGCGAGCTAGAGAAATTTCTGTGACCCAAGGGAAGATATTTGGTTCAAAATATAAGTTATAAATATAACGATACTGAAATTAAAGAAGGCGCATCTTAGAGTTTTCGACGCTTAAAACAATTCCGGACACAGAAATTGTCTAGCACGTCAGGTTTGGGAGCAATTATTTTGGAAAAGTTAAAAATTGCTTAAACATAATTGCTTTTATTGCCATTTTTATGAATTAGCATAAATTAAATAGTTTAAATACCTGAAAATTTCAATTAAATTTAAAACAAATTGACAGAACAGGTAAACGGTAAAAAACAAGTACGCAGCAATATGTTACCTGTTAATTTATTGCCGGTATTTTATCGTTTTATTGCCGGTAAAAATCGTTTAATACTGAATTTAAAAAAATTTAGGGCTTTTTATGTTTCAAAGAACTGGTAATAAAAGATTATTTAAAAAACTTCGAGCAATAGTAGAATAATACATGCATTCAAATTTTTTTGTCATTGTTTAAACAGTTTCTACGTTCAGTTATAAAGTTCACGCTGATATATATTTTGAACAGAAAGATAAAAACGATATTATGTTACACATAATGAATAATCCATTCTTTAAATTATGCAACGAACAAGAAATCAAAGTTCATAAGAAAACAATCAAAAATTTTTCAATTACGTTTAGAAAACGGTAACATAAATTTTCTAGAAACAAGAAAACGTTCAACTTACGCAAGGCAGAATGGCTGACAAATGAACTTACTTTTAAGAATCCATCGATAACCGTCAAGTAAACTGGAAAAGTGGGTCGACCAGCAAAACCAATTGACAATTGTAGTGGAAGCTCACGAAGAAACAAGCATGAAAATATCAATGAAGAAATTTCTCATAAAGGGTCCGCCAAATAACTTTTTTTTTTTGAACTCTTGAACCCATTGGACTTTGTATGGCGTCATACCAAGGTCTTTATCCAAAATTCGTCTCAATGATGTCTCCGAAATGTTCAATTGTTGAGAACGACGGTGAATTGATGTTGATGGCGCTTCACGCACACTTTCTGCCACAGCAGCAATATTCTCGGGTGTACGCACTGTTTTTGGCTTTTCACGCTTTGGTTTATCGATGAGGATGCCAGTTTCTTTCACTTTTTTCACAAGATAACGAACATACGGACCATATTCGTTCAGCGGAAGGATAAAACTAATTATCTGTCAAATCAGACATGAGCTAAGTGTTACCATTCACGAAATAAGAACTAGTTGAAAAAAAACGTTAGATGGCGGACCCTTTAGTATCATAAAGGATTAGTTTTTGCATTAAATTCAATTAAAGCAAAATCAGAAAAGTAAAATTTCTATAATTGAAAAAATAGTGGAAGTGAGCCCCAGACGCACAAAAAAGATTTTAAAAATTATGCATACACCAATTGAAGAAAAGAAATTTACTCTAGAAGAATCATTTGCACTATTTTTGAATTTAAACCTGACTAAAAATCAGTACAGAGAATTGCGGAAGCGAACCAATGAAAAAAAATTGTGGAATATTTATAGCGAGATTTAGTTTCTGTCAAAAAAGACTGCTTATCTTCCCAAACTGCTATTAGTGTAACTTTAAGTTCAGCAGAAATAAAATTGCAGGATCTTCTTGAACACACTGCACGACGATTATTAAATACGCTTGATGCTGACTATTTAAAAAAAAAAAAAACGTTAAAATTGCAGCATCACTTTAATTTCTAAATTGAGATGTGATTGAGATCCTCTGGTCGGAAACAATACAAGCAATGTAATACAGAAAATTCATCAGATGCTTATTTATTTATGGTATCTTCCGTTTCATTACGTTTAACAAAAACTTATATTGGTTTAGATCCTTCAACTAGTAGAGCTACAGAAATGGATGTATAGAAAAATTAAATTCCCTTCTTAACAAAGTATAGCAGACAAATAAAGTTTGCTTACAAAAAGGAAATTAAAGATGTCATAACTGAAGACATCTTTAAAATGACATTGATTAATATTTGTTTACAAATTATATCCTATTACCCTAACCGAGCACTAGCTACTGTGGCTTTCGGCGCGTTGTAGCGAAAACATACCAGTGCCTCTGGTAGGAATCGAACCCACAACCCCCGCACTGATAAGCCAGCACGCTATCAACTAGCCTACCGGGGCGCACTGCATGATTATATGTTGACGTTTTTACTCGGGATTTTAATCCCAAAATCTTAAGAAAACGCATTTTAAAAGTTCAAAATCAAAAAATCCAAAGAAGTAAAAAAAAAACATAAAAGGGAAAAAAGTTAATTTGCATTCTCTGATAATCAAATATAACCATATATGTTAGAAACAAGGGAAAAAATATTGTTTTTACATATAATTGTATATGGCATCACATATTAGTTCAATTAAAATCACATCTAATTTTAAAATCCATTGATTTATATTTAAATTTTCATTTGAAATGTGAAACAACACATAAGTACGGATTTCCAAACAATTTTAAAGAATTTGATATATCAAATTGTATCAAATTATATATAACTTTAACAAATCAGATAGAATCATTTTTCGGATCAAATTATATCACATTATATCCCATGAGATCACATGAGATAAGGTTATGTATGCCATTTTTCGGATCAGCTAAGATATGATATGTGATATTAAATTATATATATGCCTATATCGGAACATTTTTCATCGGGCGGTTTGTTTGTCTTTTTCAGACTTGGAAATGGCAAATTTTTATTCAAATAATTGGTGCGCCCCTTTAGGCTAGTTGGTAGCGTGCTGGCTTATCAGTGCGGGGGTCGTGGGTTCGATTCCCACCAGAGGCACTGGTCTGTTTTCGCTACAACGCGCCGAAGGCCATAGTAGCTAGTGCTCGGTTAGGGTAATAGTATATAATTTGTAATTATATGATTATTAATTAATAAAATAAAAAAAAAATTATTCAAATAACTCTTTTTTTTTTTTGGAAAAAGTGTCTGTACTTTTAAACCAGCTCCTTTTTTATATTTAAACTGATATCTTAATTGATATACATGTTTTTTATTTTCAACAAAATTTTAGTTTCTACAACCTGGTAAAGGACATAATTTAACCGTTTTATGCTTGGAATGCTGGCAACAAATAATAGATTTTCATCAATTTTACCAATCAATAATAAATTGTCAATCCAGATTGGAATATGAAACCCCAATAAACGATTATGTTAAAATGGAAACACAAGAACTAGAAGAACACAGATTTCTATGTAATTCAGATGATGTTGTATACAATGAAATTCCAGTATCAACCTTAGATGTTGTGGACATAAAAGAAGAAATATCCTTGAATTCTTCTGAACTATCTGAATTCAATATTTTCCATATTAACGAAACAAATGATATGCTAATAGATAACAATACCACTGAATATACTAGCATTGACAAAGAACAACGTTTTGTTCCAAAAGTTTATCAATGTAATTTATGTGAAAAAAGTTTTCAGAATTTTCGTGCATTAGAGGAACATAATTGTAAAATTTCTAATGTTGATGAACATAAACAGAATGACGATGAAACTTCAACTTTTAATGATTATCAAATTCAAATGCTAGACGAAGAAACTAATGAACCGCCTATATCTTTAAAACAAAATGAAAAAGAAATGGAACAGTCTAATATTCCTTTAAACAACACCAAACGAAAACGTAAAGTAAAAGAAAATGATGATTTTATAGCTGAATGTAAGGGAGAATTGGAATGTACAATATGCAAAGAATTATTAACAAGTTATACTTTGTTAAATCAACATTTTCTTATTAAACATCCAGATCAAGAATGTCATATATTATGTTGTGACAAAAAATTTAATAAGCGATATAAATTAGTTGAACATCTTCAACAGTTTCATAATCGAACCGAAAGCAATTCATGGAACTGTAAATTATGTAGAGCTGCTTTTTCGCAATATGGAAGTTTAAGAAGGCATATTCGTAAAAAACATCCAGCTCAAATTTACCAACATAAATGGCATTGTCAATTTTGTAATATAATGTTTAGAACGCGTTGTAATTTAGAGCAGCATAAGATAGTTAAACATTCTAATACGGAATTGGAACGTGGTACAAATGTACAAACGGATTGTGAACAAAATAATAATTCAAGTAATTTTATAAAACTGCCGGATAAGAATCAAGATTTAATTGTTAAGAAATCTCAGAAAGTTGAAAAACAAATTATTGCTAAAAGTGAAGTAGAATTTATTTATAGTCCTATTACTTCTACTGACAATATTCATGTTCCCTCTATAGATATTATTGATATAAAAGATGAAATATCAATTAATTCTGATAAGTCGTGTACAAAACAAAATGAATTCCTTGAATTATCTTATAGTTCCGATGAAATATCTTTAAGTTCGGTCAATTCAATTAGCGATAAATATAATTTGAAGGAAATTAAGAATGTTTTTGATTCATCTAGAGATAAAAAGATATTGGAACATGATAGTTTAATAGCAAATTGGAAAAAATATTTAGAATGTCCTATATGTCAAATACATACTGAAAATGTTTCATTGTTAAGTAGTCACTTTCACATGGAACATCCCGATAAAAAATGCTATATAAATTGTTGCCAAACTATTCTGACTGATCGTCTTCAAATAGTTGAACATATAAAACATCATAGAGATGACAAAACATTATATTGCGATATTTGTAACAAATCGTTCAACAACTCCAGAGGTTTGGAATCTCATAAGCGTCAAGTGCATATTAAGAATCGCAGTACATATCATTCACATTTATGTTATTGTAAAAAGTCCAACCAACAAGAAAGCTCATTAAATTCCAATGTATACGATACAACCGCATGCTGTCAACGTAAACAAAAAATTTTAGAAGATGATGCCATCATAGCAAAATGGAAAGGAGATCTCAAGTGTGGCATATGTACGTCAACATTCTCTTACTATTCCTTGTTACGTGTCCATTATTATTATGCACATCCTGGTGAACGATGTTTTGTGGATTGTTGTGAGAGAAAATTTTACAAATTATTAGATGGACTACAACACATTCGTGTTCATTTGGATCCAAGTGCCTTTAAATGCGAAATATGCGATATGAAATTTGGTGGAAAAAGTAGATTAATGTCACATATGCGTAGGGCACATGGTAAAACGGTGCAACAAAAATATTCTTGTGATCAATGTGATGAAACATTTGAACATCTTATTATTTTAACAAGACATAAAAATAATATTCACACCAAGAAGGTTGAATAGCGATTTAATTTTGTGATTATTACAAACTAAAATAAAAAGAAATATTACATTTATTATAAACAGGGACCGAAATTTTTTTTTTTTTTACGGGATTGTTATCCCTGAAGATTTTACTTGCCAAATCCGCTCATCTTTAAAAGCTTACCAATCGCTGTGATCTTATATTAAGATAAAAGTCCATACTCTGCTTCATTGATACACTTTAAAGAATGAAATTTAAGTACAGTTGAACCTCGATTATCCGGGCCTCTATTAACCGGGTACATCTGTTAACCGGCATGCTGGCGGTTTGATTTATACCTCTATTGACCGTGTTTACCTCTGTTATCCGTGCTATTATTTTTTTCCTCTATTAACCGTGCTTCACCTCTATTATCCGTGCAGCACACATATATATTTGCTTGTTTTTTCTTTTCACCTGCTTACAAAAAGTTAAAATTCGGGAAAAATAAATAACTTCTATTAACCGTGTTTTCGATTATCCGTGCTGAGTCCGGTCCCGTGCAACCCGGATAATCGAGGTTCAACTGTATTTAATTACAACAGGAAATTGCACATAATGACAGTAAAAAGGATTTATTTTAAGTTTGATTTGATTGTATATTGTATCAAATTAAATAATGACAGCAGATTTTTTTTTTTTTTTTATTTAATTCATTTTATTGTAATTTTAAAGCCCATGGGGCCAATTAAGCAAAATTACAAAGACAACTTACTAGCTAATGTGCATAATAATAATACTATATTAAAAATACAAAAGAATATAAGAAACCCACTCAGCGATAGTTATTTTATCAATGAATAAAAGTATTTACTTCATATTATAAACTCTGTTAATATCTGAATTATAGGATCCTCGTGCTCTATTTAAATAGACAATATTTACAAGTCGATGTTTTAATTAAAAAAAGTATTGAGAAATTATGAATCTGTGATTTGTGCTTGTTCATAAGCAATAAGACGACGCCTCTGTAAAGCATATGAATTAGAAAATGATTTAAGCGCTCTAGGCAGAGCGTTATATAATTTACCCACTCTTACAAAATATGCACGATCTAATATCGTAGTTAGCTTTGGTAGCAAAATCTGTTTATTCCTATTAGATCTACTAAATTTAAATCGATCTATAAAGCCGGAAGGATAACCGTTCTTAAATATTCTGTAGAAGAGAAGAAGATTACGAATCTTGATAAAACTATTAAAACTACATCCCAGAAAGTCTTGCACATAAGAAGATATATGATCACGGTTTCTTAGTGAATAAACATATCTAACAACACGATTGAAAAGTAACGATAATTTTTTCAAATTAAAGCCAGGGGTACCAGTATATACCTCAATACCATAAGTAAAGATAGGCATAACCATAGCATGGGCAATTTTTCTCCTAACTGCTAATGGAATATATAAATTAGTGCAATACAGCTTCCTTAAAACATAGTGAACTCTAGATGATATCGAATTAATTTGGTAAACAAACTTTAGTTCGCTATCAATAACCACACCCAAACAAGACAACCTATCTACAAACTCAATTTCCGTAGGTCCAACAAAAATTGATATATTATCCCTATACGAGGGCTTTCCAAAAAACAAAGTCTTGGTCTTATTTGCATTAATTACCAAACCATTTCGATTCATCCAATCAACTGTCTCATTAACATAATAGTTAATGTTTGACTGAAAAACATCTAGAAATTCCTTATCACCAGATATCATCAGCTGCAAGTCATCAGCAAATGCGAAGGAAGTACACATACTATTATCATATATATAAAAAAGGTCATTAAGAAACATCACAAACAAAAGTGGCCCTAAAACCGAACCTTGCGGTACTCCAGAGACTACTGGTAGAGTCCTACTAGAACTACTACCAATCGAAACATATTGAAAACGATCTTTCAGATAAGAGGATATCAGTCTGCAAGCACTAGTTGAAAATTTAAAATAATTTGCCAACTTTGCAATAAGTATCGAATGCGGAATTTTATCAAAAGCTCTACATAAATCAAGCGACAGTAAAACTGACAATCGGCCGTTACTAATTGCACTCCGTAAACTATCAGTTAAATTAATTAACAGTTGTGTGGAACTACGTCCACGTCTAAAACCATATTGACAATCATGTAAAAATCCATTGGAATCTAAATAATCAGTAATTTGGTTCTTTATCAAAATTTCAACTAACTTAGCCAAAATAGGCAAAATTGAAATTGGTCGGAGATTATTTAATTCATCTGATGTGCCATGTTTCCTGATCGGCGTAACCCTAGCCAATTTCCAATTATAAGGGAAGCAAGATGTAGTCAAAATCCTATTTACGATATGCAAAATGTGATTACTAAAAAAGGGAAATACTAATTTTAAAAATTTCATTGAAAATCCATCACAGCCTGCCGAATTCGATTTAATTGTTGAAAATGCAAGAATTAACTCATCAATAGTAACACACCTAAACATAAAGCCATCTAAGCTTGAGTCAAGGACAATATCATTGGAAACATAATTATTGTTTTGAGAATCCACAAAAAACCTATTTAAACCATCAACATCCGAATACTGTACATCGGTATTACCATTTGTTATACCGTAACTTCTAAGTTTAGACCACATCTGTTCTGTAGTAAGATTGTCAAAGATTTTATTGTTGGATTCCCTTTTGTACTTCCTCATAATCGACTTGGCTTTGTTTCGAGCTCTACAAAAAATCTTCCAATTCTGATCGGTCCTATCATTCAAATAAGCTTTATGTGCCAAATTACGTAAAGATAAATAATATGTAACTTCAGGAGCCTTTATCCACTTAGATATACTGTTTACTTTACTGCGCTGTACGAATGGAACTATAGAGTGAACTGTGTTAAGAAAGGAATTCAAAATATTAAGATGTTCATCAACATTACTCGTCTCATATAATTGGTTAAAATCAAAGGAACTTATAACATTCAACAATTCCTCATTATCTACCGCATTATAATCAAAGTATTCATAAAAAATCTCAGTTCTCACAATCGGAAGAGAGAGACCCAAAAAAATTAAAGAATGGTGCGAAACACCTGGGCATTGAACCTGTCCAATTTTACCAACTTGTGCAGGATCAGAGACGAGAAAAAAATCTATTAATGATGTCGAGTGATATCTTAAATCAAAATGAGTCGGAATGGATCCATGTAAACAAGAAATATTAAGTCTCTGGCAAATTTCACGAAATGCAATTGAACGAGACTCTTGAAACATATTACAGTTGAAGTCACCCATAATCAAAATATTATCATAAGTTAAAATAAGATCACTTATCTCATCTTCCAGAGTAGATATACTGCCATTGGGCAAGTACACACAACCAACTAACATTTTACCACCATGTACCAGTACCTCAACAAAAATTGCCTCAAATGTACCATACATCCCACTAACATACACAGTTCTAAACTTAATCGAATCCCTAATATATAAGGCAACACCACCTCCATTTCTATTTGGACAATCACTCCGTGCACACTTGTATCCTGGGATATTCACAACTTCATTACTTATAGAAGGTTTCAACCATGTCTCAGAAAACCCTATAAAATCTAAAAAGTTACCACTAACAATATTGTTTATCTCATCAAATTTAACAGAGTTACTTCCAATACAAAAGCTTGTGCAATTTAGATGAGCTACTTTAATATCATTACCAATTAATTGTGAACGGATGAAATAACTATCGTTAACTGGTATACCTAAATTAATATTAAAATTCATTTAAACATATGTTATAATTCAAAAAATTTAAAAAATATAATTTGAGAATGCAAAATATTTAAAGCATATAAAAGGTAAAAACAATTTGAAAATTGAGAAAAAAAAATTAAACATACATTAAAGCTGTATTCACGGCATCATCCGCCAGGCAAGAAAAGCAACAAGAGTCCTTAATACTCTTCCAGTCCGGCAAACAAAACCGCCAAACAGCCAAATACCAAAAAAAAGTGTAGGTTAAATGATTATTTGTTGTTAGTTTAATGAACATCTGATTTAAAATCATATTTTTTCAAAATGTTCTAAACTGGAAGCTGTTTGCTAACTTTTCCGAAAAATCCCCAATTTTTCTTACTGTGAATCAAATTTCGGAAACTAAAACAAACAAATATTATAAAAACGTGGATACTGTAATATTTATTTTGCACAAATTTTTAGTTTAACTGAAATCAATTAAGCCACTTCGCAGGAGGAGTAATAATTAAAAGAATGCCTAGTAAAAGTGATAATATTGTAAATTAGTGTGTTATCGTCGTAAATTAGTATGAACAATAAATTGTTCACTTGGCAACTTAATATAAAGCTTATAACATACATATATTTAACCCTTTGACGACGGAACTTAAACTGCTGGAAAACTTGCAATTGGATTCGGCTTTATTGACCCCACCTTTTTAACAAAAGTGTTGTCAAAAATATTTCTTGCAACCTCTTCTATTAAAAAATCAATGCGACATATACAGTGGTGTTTAAAACATTTGCAACTGAAATCATGGTTAAGGTAATTATAATTTTTTTGATCAAAAATATTTGTAGTATAAGTATCTGTTTTTTTTTTTATTAAATTCAGTTATAGCATATTGTTTTACAAATACAAAAAAATTATTCATAACTTTTAAAAAAAAAATTAACAAAATCAGTCGATAGTGCAGTGTTCAAAACATTTGCAACTCTTAAAGTAATTAACAGGAAATACAAACAATGGTTTTAAGGCTCAGTATTTTGTACCATAGCCATTATTTTTTATAACTTCTGAACACCTCTTAGACATTGAGGCACTGAACTTTTTAATATAATCGTCAGAAATTTCATTCCACTGCTTCTCCAACTAAAGTTCATCACCATTTCGGAATACTTTATTGCCGATATTCCGTTTTACAATCATCCACATTTTCTCAATCGGGTTGAGATCAGGAGATTGAGCCGTCCACGACATGATACTAATTTCATTTTCCTGCAGCTGAACTTTTTTTTTTTTTTTTTTTTATAATTTAACCAATACTCAGGGGTGCATTGTATTGATCAGGAAAATAAGGTATGGGAAGGAGGAAAGAGGGAGTAGTGTTTGTGGATATTTGATTTAAATTTTTCTAAATTGTAAGTAACAGGGAAGACTTCTGCGGGAAGTTTTTTCCACATACGAATCGTTCGACTAAAAAACGAATTTTCTCTGTAATGCGTTGTGCGAAACACAGGACAATAAACTACAAACGGATGTGCTCTACTAGATAAGCGAGTATTACGAATAAAAACTCGGGCTCGTGGAATAAGTTCACTTATCTCAGATGAGCATCTCCCATGGTAATATCGATAGAAAAGTGTCACACAACCCACATTCCGACGATGCTCCAATGAATCAATAGAGTTGGATACACTACTGTCATTGATAAGCTTCACCGCCCTCCCCTGAACACGGTCCAGAAGCTTCAGAATAGACAATGGAGCCCCTGCCCATATATGAGAGTTGTATTCCATTTTTGGCCGGATATATATATATACGGAAGCATAACTGAATTCAAAAGATCTCTATAGATTGTGGCCGTCATTGTGCTAGTAATGCGGAGAATTGGGCCAATCCCATTTCCTGAAAAACACCCCCACACCATAATGTTTCCAGCTCCGTGCTTCACTGTGGCGGTTGTGTATCTGGGATTAAACTTTTCGCCTCGTGGTCTTCGAACATTGGCTCTTCCATCTGATCCCCGGAGGTTGAATTTAGACTCATCTGACCACAATACATTTTTCAATTGCTGTTGAGTCCAGTTCAAATGGGTGCGTGCAAAGTCAAGCCGAGCTTTTCGGTTTTTTCCGACACAAACGGGTTTTTTGTACATCTATAACTTCTAAGACCATATTCTCGGGCTCTTCTTTTAATGGTGGGAAGACTGGCATCTATCAAAAGTTCAGTTTTAGCTTCTCTGGGAACTGCTTTGGGATATTTCGTAAAAAATTCTTGATTTTCCGATCTTCTCTTACAGTTGTAATACGGGGTCTTCCATCTTTATGAGTTGTGTGGATGTTAAAACTATTAACAATGCGGCAAATCGTTGATTATAGAACAGAGTACTTTATAGAAATTTCTTTTTAGGAAAGTCCATTTTGAAAACCATTTAAAACTTTTGATTTAAAATCAGAACTGTATTTATTTCCTGCCATTTTTACAAAAATTATTCTTACGATGTTTATGCTTCCAAAATCTTATTACAACTTTTAAAGAACAATAATTACAATAAATTTGTTTAAAAAATGTAACGGCCTGAATCGCATATTAAAAAGGAATGCGATTACCGTTATATCCTAGCATTTGTTAGTATAAATTGTTTCGTTAAGAGTAAGAATAATGAGAGTTGCATATGTTTTGAACACCTGCATTTTGAATACATCTACTATTATTAATTTTTTTGTTGTTTTAATTTAACGGAATTAATTTTTTTATTTGTGTGCCCGGTAGGCTAGTTGGTAGCGTGCTGGCTTGTCAGTGCGGGGGTCGTGGGTTCGATTCCCACCAGATGCACTGGTCTGTTTTCGCTACAACGAGCCGAAGGCCATAGTAGCTAGTGTTTGGTAAGGGTAATAGTATATAATTTGTAATTATATGATTATTAATTAATAAAAAAAAAAAAAAAAATTTTGTTTAACATAAAACAATGTATGAAGAATATGTAAAAAAAAAAAAATTAGTAACAAAGTGTGATTTGAAGAAAATAAATCAATGAAAACAACATATGCGATTTCAGTTCCAAACGTTTTGACCACTACTGTATATCCCATTGGTGAGCAAATACCGCACCCAAGTAATAGTAAACGAATTGTCGATTTTACCATTAACTGGTAATGAAAAAATGTCAATACCATTTAATGGTAATGGAATTTTTTGCATTAGAAAAATCATTATTAATGATAACAAAATCACACTAATGCATAAAAAAATTAATTGCAATTGATAAAAAAAAAGAATTTGTTTACAAAAAAGTCCTAATAAATGAAAGCGAAGAACAGGATTGGGCAGGGAAGTAAAAATACAATTTTTTTTAAAAGATGTCATTGTATGGATGGAATGTAAAATTTTTTGAAATCGAAATTATATGGCATAAAACTCGAAATTTGTGGAACTGGAGTGCATAAAATTTGGAACGAAATTTAATGGATCGTATAATGAATGTAATTGATAGACTAACATGGAGACCGGAATGGAATATAACGGGGAACAAGTGGTATTAGAACATTGATTACATGTTACGCAATTGTATTGAACTGGGAATGAACTTTGTTATATCGGAGTATCTAAATTTATATTAAAAGTAAAAAATAAATAAATCAAACTGTGACCGCTTTGTAGAAAATGGAATCCTTGGGATATTTCCGGGACATATGCTGTTTGTATTATCAGGGTGTATTAATACTCCAGTGGAGTATGAGCATTTTAAAGTTTTTGGTTTTGCGGGAAGTGTCACTCCCATCACGTTCATATTTAACAAATTGCTTAAATATATACAGTGGCGGACAAAAGTATTCACACAGCAGCAAACTTTATTTTTAATCTTTTATATTTTTATAATGAAACCCACTAGCCGGATATGGTATTCAACAAAATTGTTTATAAATTATTAAAATACAACAAAAAACTTATTCTTAGTATGTTATATTATAATAAAAAACTAAATATGTAATTCAAAGTATTATGTTAGGCGGAAAAAAGTATTCACACAGCTTCAAATGTTTGTACAAAAAATAAAATTTCACATGATTTAATACTTTGTGGAGTAGCCATTCTTTGCTATGACTTCTTTTAATCTTCTTGGCATAGAATGAACCAATTTCTTCGTAACATCAGCTCCAATATTTTGCCATTTTTTTTTAATACAACATGCTTAGTGTTAGTTTTTTGTTGTATTTAAATTATTAATAAGTTAATAAACAATTTTGTTGAATACCTTATATGGCTAATAGCTTTCATTTTAAAAATATAAAAGATTTAAAATAAAGTTTGCTGCTGTGTGAATACTTTTGTCCGGCACTGTATGTAGTCGTAAAAATGTTTGCCAAATAGTGTGACAATGTGTGCAATGGAAGCCAAGTATAAACATTAAAAAAATATTGCGCCATCTATCGGAGAAAGTCCAAAATATACAGAAACACATATAACATATATAAATGTATGTCAAAATCGGTGCAGTTGTTCTTGATTATAGCTCGTAGAAACAAACAGAGATAATGGAAAAATAAAGTAGTAATAACTTATACATTATTTTATGTTTCAATGTAATGTACTTTTGAAAGCAATGATCATTACTATCCTTTACCGGTTTAACGTTGAGAAATAAAAAAATCCTGTTAACTATGTGGTATAGAATACCTAAAGCACAAATTTAACACACAATTGCACACTTATAGGGCTGCTTGTAAATTAGCATCATTGCATTAATTATTGATTGGAGCAATTTCATTAAAATGAAAAAAAGTGTTTTACAGGCGGATCCGGGCGGGTATAAAAGTATATATACAATTGAAGAGAACACTCACTTTTCTATTGCTGGTATAATCATCTTGGCATCTTTTGGGCCTTAGAAGTTCTATTACACTAAAGTTCAAATTTGACAAAAGTATAGGCTTTTGAAAATTATTTCTTAGCCCCCAATTATAAATGGTAAAGCTGTGACCACATACAATTATTTAAACACTACAATCATAAGAACCTAGAAATAAAGAGCGCATCCCATTATCGATAATAGTTTGCGAGAAATTAAAATTCATTTCGGTAATATATTTGTATATTTTTCTGAAATATAAAAAAATTGTTGTATTTAACAGCATGCCACGCCTAATTTTTTGGCTACCTTAATTTTGATATATTTACCATCAAATGGCGTTAAAATTTTGTAAATCGGTGACAACCAACGAATTTAATACTTGAGCCACAGTGCGACGTACTATGTGCAAAACATTCTCATGAGTTACGTGCACTGACAGCTAATGTCAAAGAGTTTGAGATCTATGTAATCTATGGCTCTGGTCGTTATTGTCAACTTATGAATACGACACTTAAAAGCTTAAATGATATACCAACAAACTTGGAATATTTAAGAGAATTTTACAGTAAAAATTGTCTCTTATCATGGCAAAACTATATCTGGTCGACTTATTAGAAAAATGTTCCCTTATTTTCAAAAACAAAATGACAAAAATTCATACAAAAAGTAAACAGAAAACCATAGAAAATCAAATAAAAAAAACACAATTTCTCCCTAATGGCTTTACCTTGCCATCGTTTCTTATATTTTAAAAACATACATATCAGTGGACTATTGACAAAACAACATATGTCAACTAAAAAAAATCCAAGATTTTTGTAGTCAATATAAAGTGTAGTTTCATGAAACGAATCTTCTTTGATCTCACGATTACTTCTCTGGAAAAATATTCCCTTATTTATAAAATTTGATATTTTATATAAAAATGTACTTGTTTTCGTAACATATTTTCCAGGTGAAATATTTTTGACAAACATATGGTAAAACTACAATGTTTACGATATTACGTGAATCCGCTCAACTTTTGAAAATGATATATTTGGTAAGTTTTTTGGGTTTCTCGTGTTAAAACTGACATATTTTATTAAGTTTTTTGGGTTTCTCGTGATAAAACTGACATATTTCATAATAAAGTAATTACGATGTCCGTCCGTTTGTATTACCTAGATTATTTAGCAATCTACCGGGCAGTTTGGTATTTAAAATGACCAAAATCGGTGCAGCGGTTCAAAAGTTATTAGTAAAAATGCGAAGGTACCTGTAAAATTTTCATACAAATTGGTGTATATTAGTACAATTTCGTAGTAGCGTTTGGTGTATAAAATATAACGTGATATTGTTCCGAAATTGGTATACAGTGCACTCGCGATAATATGAACTAATTAAAACCAAGCCAGTTCACTTTTGCAAGATTGTTCATATTTGCGAATGGCATCTAATTTACCTTTAAAAACGTTTTTCCAATAAAAATAAAAGTTTCTTATGTTAAATTTTTTATTTATTGTTTATTGGATTCAAAAAAAAAAACAATTAATTTTTGAAAAAGAAACTAATTTTTTTTTGCTGTTTCTTCTTCTACCCTGTTGATTTAGATTTAAACACTGCGTAGGTTAATAAAATCCGTTAAAAATACAATAATAAGCTGTTCATATTTTAAAGCTTTGGCACTAAGTTCATATTTTAGAGTAGTCAATGGAAGAACAAAAATGTTCATATTTTGGGGTGTTCATATTTTCGCTAAACCTGTAAAAATAGCAAAAAAAAAAAAAAAGCTACTAAAAATTAGTTAAAAATGAGCTTGCAGAAAAAAAACTGCTAAAATTAACAGATTTTTTTTGCTAAATATTCATTATAGCAAAAATAAATCTGTTGATTTTACAAATATTTAGTTATATTTGAGCTAAATTTTAGTTAATTTAAAGTAACAAAATAATCTGCTAAAATCAGCAAAAACGTTTACTAAATACAAGGTGGCGCAAAAGTAATCCTCCTATCAGAAAATGCTATAAATTTTGCGATTGGCCCCTAATGTCAATTCTGTTTTGACATTTGTGTAGTAAACACATGCGAAATACACGTTAATAAACAATGTTACGCTACACTGCTCAAGAACGCGGAATATTGGTGACTATTTATTTGACCAATAATCGGTCGGTGACTTTGGCACAATTTCCATTCCCATTTCCATCTTAGCGGGTACGTAAATAAGCAAAATTTATGCTTCTGGGGCACTGAAAATCCGCGTGTAACCCACGAAGAGAAATTACACCCGCTCAAAGTCACTGTATGGTGTGCTGTTTTCGCTGGGGAGTCATCGGACCTTTTTTCTTCGAAGACGTCGCAGGCCAAACGGTTACTGTGAATGGTGAGCGCTACAGAGCAATGATCAACTAGTTCTTTTTGCCGCAACTTGATGAATTGTGATTGGAAAACATGTGGTTCCAACAGGACGGTGCAACGGCACACACTGCACGTGCCACAACCGATATGCTGAAGGATGCATTTCCCGGGCGCCTAATCTCCCGTTTTGGCGATTTGCACTGACCAGCAAGATCGCCTGATTTGACCGCTCCAGACTTCTTTTTGTGGGGCTTTTTGAAGTCGCGGGTTTATGTCAACAAGCCTCAGACTCTTTCAGCTCTTAAAGACAATATCCGTCAAGAATGTGAGGACCTATCGCCGGAAGTTTTGGCCAAAGTGATGGAAAATGCCATAAAAACGGCTCAAATGACAATCAACTGTGGCCGCGGCCATTTACATGACATAATATTCTTGACTTGATGTAAAAAAAATTAAAATACCAAATAAAAATAATCCACAAGAAGAATCAAAGTTTTTCATTTTTTTTTTAAATTACAGCCAAAAAACATCGGAATGTTATTTTTGCGCCACCTTGTATTAGTTGACAAAAAAAAAATTAAAAAATGTGAAATTTTTAATGTTTTTTTTTTAATGCGCATAAAAGTATGCCCTTATGAAATCAGCAATTTACCATTTTTTAGCAAAAAATTTCTGTTGATTTTAGCAAAATAAACTGTTATATGCATTCTACTAAATTTGTAGAGCAAAAACTTTGTTAATATTACAGTTTTTGTTTGCTATTTTGAGTCTACAAATATTTATTAAAAGTTTTTGCTAATTTTACAGAGTAAAATGTTGTTTTCCATTAACTAAAATTCACATCGAATATAACTAAAATTTTGTTAAGTTAATAGATTTATTTTTGCTGTTCTTATTTTATTAATATTTAGCGAAAAAATCTGCTAAATTTAGCAGTTTTTTCTGCAAGTTAATTATTAACTCATTTTTAGTAGATTTTTCTGCTGTTTTTATTGGTTTATTTTTATGAATGTATATATACTACATATTTATATATAGCCACATATATAATTATATAACACTTCATAATTTATTTGATCCGGAAAATGTCATTCATAACCTTATCTCATCCCATGCGATCCGAAAAATTGTTTCATATAATTTGATCAAGTTATATATAATTTGCCACAATTTTATATAACTTAAAAAAATTCTTTAAAATTGTTCTACATCCCAAATTGTAATAACAGCATTTTTTCGTTCGTAATAGATGAACAGACGGCTAAGCTCTTAAATTTTTTTTAAATAAACAATACTTTATTGACTAATAAATTACAAAACCCCAAACTTCTTTTGAATTTTTTTATTTTTTCGACAAAACAACTTATTTTTGTGGAAGTTATTTTTTAAGAGACTTCAATAGAGTTTCCAAAAAGCTACACTCAAAAAAATAAGTTAGTAGAAAAGTTAGTAAAACGTCTTGTAAATCAGGTATACCTTTTGTTAGCAAAATTTTTTGCTAAAATCGTGTTTTCAGCTCAAATTTTTGTTATACTTATTCAGCACTTAACTGCTTTATACTAATGCTATACTAATATTAATTTTGCTAAAAAAAATGTGCTGATAATAGTGTGGACGACAACCAGATTGAAAGATATACTCAGAATGAAGCAGATATCGCGGCATGTCAAGATGTAGTAGAGAAAAGGAAAATGATACTAAAAAGTACAACTCTAATAAGACATATCAAAAAATCAACCATGGAAGACTTTTGTATCTGTTTTTCATACATAAAACAATATTGAGGATTAAAACAACTTAAACTTTGCGTTGTCACCGGCTTGTGATTAATTAAATAAAAGACAAAATAAAATATTTAAATTTAATATTTATTTCTAAACTAAATGTATACAGATTGATAATCTAGTGTGGTCAAATTGCAAGCAAAAAAACATATACAGACATGTAGACAGAGTAAAGCGAAAGACAAAGACACACATCTTAGGTAGATTTTTATGGTTCCTTTTTCTTATTGCAAAAAAAGTGTTGTTTTTCGTTTCGTTTGTTTTTGTTTATTTTTTCGTTTCGTTTCTATAATTATCTTCGGCAGTTGAGTCCTTAGACAATGTGGGAAAATGAAAATTTTTATATTTCGTAATTATTGTAAGCTATTTTTAAAAGAATCACAAAAATATATTTTATGATTTTCAGCAAATAAATTAACTAAATTACAATTTTTCTACAAATTTTTTGCGTTTTTTTCAGTCTACTAAAATTCAGCAAAAATTTATTAATTTTTAGCAAGGCTTTTGTATTTCTAATCTACTAAGTGTTAGCAAAACTTTTGCTGAAACTACTAATTTTGTTGCTAAAAATCAGCTCGCTGATTTTCAGCAAAAGATTTTGCTGACGTTAGCAATTTTTTTGCAAGCACCCTCCTGACTTAAATTTTGCTGACTCAGCAAAATTTTTTGCTGACTTTACAAACTTTTTTTTTTGAGTGTAGCAATTCTTTGTTATTATTTCAACACAAACTTTTAAAATTTGTTAAAAGTGTATTTTTTTTACTATCCTGTAAAATGTATGTTTTTGAAATAAGTTCTTCTGCCAAAAGCCCATAATTATAATTTCCATATACATTTGTAGTTTGTTTGAAACAAACATAAAATTATTCTTATAGAGAACGTCAGCCAGTAAAGTTGTTCAAACTTAAATTAAAACAAAAAAAAAAACGTTACATTTTGAAGAAGTTTAAAAAAATTAAATTAAAGTGAATTGTTTAAATAAAATAAAACCCATCTATAAATAAAAAAAAAACTTTGTTTATTCGTGCCAAAAAAAAAAAAAGAAGTAATACCATAAATATATAAATAATAACTGACTGCATCAATATCTAAGGATAAATGATAACAACAACAATAAAAAAATAAGTTGACCTAACCTTGGCCCATACCATCGTTATAACAACCTTGAATAACTTTTCAGTTTTTATGAAAACCGAAACGAACAGGAAAACAAAACCAAAAGATATTTGTGACATTTAGTAAATTACCACAAAATGACAGAAGAAACAAATTGTTTGCGACCAGCAACTGGTGTCCCTGTTCCTGGTGGTGGCGGTGAATATGTTTGGACGCATCGTGAACCATTAATGCATTTACAAAAATATACACCCTTCTTTCGTTTAATTGATTTTGTGGAAAAAACACGCACGAAACGATTCTATGAACCGGCTGAACGTTTTGAAATTCTAATGTCTGCCTGTATTTTGAGGCATCCAGCACCATTTTGTCAAAATCGTCGTTTTCCCGAGGATTATTGGGCAAATTTATCAATTGGTCCAGTGGCCGAGGCATTTGATCGTTTAATAGCTGCTTTAGATATACCAAGTCCACAACTGCTATCGCAAATGAATGCTCAAGATTGGGATACATGGAAAAAGAAATTTGATTTGGCAATGGCTGATATAAGACGATTATCCTATTGTACCGATTTGGATAAATTGGCTGATATTGGCATATATAATCGTTATTCGTTTGAACAACGTTTTAATATGCAATGGCATGAGTAGGGTATACATAATAAAATGCAACAAAGAGGATGAGCAACAAGAGGAAGAAGAAATAGTCATGTAACAACTACAACATGTGTTTGGTGCTGTCCCTTATGTGGGTCAAGTTTAAATGAGATGATGATGATGATGACGATGACGAGGGTGTAATTGTTTCTTTTAGGTAAAGTGAGCATGTGTGTGGATATGTGGAGGCTCTAGAAAATAAATGGAAAGGGGTTAGGGTTAGGAAAACATGTATGTATGTATACTAATTGTAAGGTCGTTAGTATTTTTTGTTTATTTAATTTACTTTTTAACATGTATCTTAAGGGCAATGGCACTTTATATTTATGTATTTTTATGGGGGTATTTATTTTTAAAAATTTTATTTTTTTAACTTTTAAGTACTTAACAAACAAATGTTAAATATTAGAAAAGACAAACATAAATTGATTGAAATCGTATCTAGTTTTTAAAACTGACCCCACTTCAATGTATATACCCAGTCAGAAAAAGACAAACGGACAACCGCTGTCCAAAGAGCAATTTTGGCCCACTACATCTTTCAATTTAAAACAAGTAATAAATAAAATTACTTGTTCCAAACTAAATGATGCTGTGGTGAACCAAAATTAATCTATGGAAATTTTAAAAATGTTTTCCCATAATATGCCATATTTTTAACACTTCTTTGTCCAAAAATTTTAAAAATACAATACGAAGGCCGCGGGTACCAACTATAAGTATGTACTCTGAAAATTTTTTTTTGGTTTTTATCCATAAACAGCTCAATAATATCTATCGTTTGAGTGCGTGACGAAATTCGCAATTCTTTTAAATTCTAGGCTAATGTACAGCCAGCAGACTTTAAATGCGGCAATATATAGTTTTATACCAAAAAAGATTTACATTTTGCTTGTATGGGACGATATATAACTATCTGGTATAGTACGATATATAACTATATGGTCAAGATATCGTGTTATCCAAAATGACATTTTTTTGTATATTACTATATATGTTATTATATATATTTTTGATTTGTGTTATATATAATTATACATGATTCGTACATAATAAGTTTAACCATATAAGTTTAACCGTATATTTCATATACGATTATTTATTGGTCAATATGTATTAAGATGTAATTATATGTGGCATCGTATTAAAAAGTTAAGATTAAAAAATGTTTATATATCAACGTACATAAACATATCGCACTTGATCAACAAGAGGGTATTAACTCAAAATTTTAAAATTTTCAGTAGAGTAAAAAACTGTTTATGGCCACATTTTAACAGAATTTAAAAATTCAAACATATAATAATAAGCAAATTCCATTTGAAAATATATATACATTGTTTTTGTTTTAAATTTTACCACTCATTGCAAAAAAAAATCAATTTTTTGAGTTAATACAATTTTTTTGAAATTTTATCGATTTAAATTTATAGAATAAAACAAATTTTATCAACAAAACAGTATCAACTCAAAATACAACCAAATATAAATAAAACAGTTTGATTATTTTTAACATAAATAAAGGCTCAAATCAAAATAATACCTTTTTTATGAAAATATACGATTCATTTCTATTTGAACTTTTGTATTAACTTGAAATAATACCTTTTTGTTGAAATAAAGGCAATCACTACATTATCATGAAAATGGTCTCAAAAGTGGTTTTCGAGATGAAAGAGTAATCGGAATACGTTGAAATTTTTACAGTAGATACATATTGACGTGTTAGTTGATTTCTTGAAAAGTGATATTTTAAAAATTTTGAGTTAATACCCTCTTGTTGATCAAGTGCGATATGTATTCACATATAATAGCATGCAATAACTTATACATGTATATAAAATAATGCATGATTATATGTAAACGTTTTTATTCGCGATGTTAATGTTTTGTTATTTTTTTTTTTGTAAATGGCTTTAAATGTTTTAACATTTACCATGTAAAAATCAGCTTCGCAAATTGTTTAATCCGATCATGTATAAAAATAAAACTAAGCCAATCGGTTACAATTTCTTGTAATTAGAAAACGTTGACGAAATTATTTAGAGAAAAATAGATTTTATTTATAAAGAAAAATATTGATGTTTAAAACAAACCAGTTTACAAAGGAATAAAAATATTTTCAAATATTTTTACAAACTTGAAATACAAACAAAAACAAAGTTTCTATGATTGAAAAACTTATTTCAATACAATTTTAAAGAAATATAATGATTACAAGATTGTTAAATATTGCAAAAACACGTTATAACGACTTTGTCTATTGTTCATATGCCAAGAATTCGACCATATGAACAATTTAAAACAGCACGTGGTGTTAACGTACGTAATAAAGTACGTTAACACCACGTGATGTTTTAAATTGTTCATACATGGTTTATATTGTAGGACATTTTACTTTCCCCATATGGGGGTTTTACTTGTTTAACAAATTTATGTAGCAAATTGTTAAATATTTGAATATATATAATAAAAAACTAACCAGGAGCTTGAATATTTATTTATTGAATTACAACAAAAAGATGTAATTAAAAAATCACTTTATTATAATTTTTTACTTCGACCTTTTGTTGTAATTCAAAAAATAAATAATCAAGCTCGAGGTCAGTTTTTTATTATTTTCTATTCTTTATTTATTTTTTTACTTCTCGATATTTCGCTGTCAGAAAAATACAATCGCCACAATGTTGGCAAAGCGTCGGCGACTGTCGGTTATGCGTTGGCAGAACGAGGGATTAACAATTTTTATAGTATTGTCCTGTTGCCCGATTGATAACAGTGGCCAACCGTTGGTTTGAGCGAACTTGACGCCGTTGGCATAACGTTTGTAAATCAAAAAATGAAATATGTATAATAAAACGCATTTAAAAAAGTATTATACATCATATTTAAATGTGTGAAATATAATCAAATATTATAAAAAATGCTTATAATTGGTTGTAATATTGGCAACAAAAAAAAACTATTTTGCGTGTGGTACTAACAAAACACAACTTTGCAATCAAAATAGTGTTTTCCTAATACATACAATATTATCTGTAACTTTGTCCATTTTTAACACGGTGGGTTTTACTATTTATTTTTTTTTTTTTTTTGGAAAAGTTGGCATTTCTACCTGGGTTACATCGAGCTTGAATATTTATTTATTGAATTATTCAAATATCTTTAGCATTAATTTGTTATTGTAATAAATTCAACGAAGCAATATTATATATTATATCTTTATGCATCAAATTGTATAAAGTTTAATATATAACAATATATAAGTTTACATTACGAGATGAGACCAAAACTCGGACTTTATGTCAATTTGTAGTAATTAATCTTGATTTATACATATTTATAGAGCCAATTTCATGATCGAATCATATCAAACAAGGTGTGGGCCATATCAAATAATAAGTGGCACCATGTCAATTATTTTTAATCGGGTAGATATAATTTCATGTCCCGGATATGGACAAACCTCGGATAAAATTGTATTAAATTATATCTAATTTGATATAAATATATCTATGTAGATGACCCATTTTTCTGATCAATTTGCATGTGTTTAAATTGGGAACTTATCAAATGAGAAATAATTAGATTAGACTCCATATTAAAATTTTTACCCGGGTGGATAAAGTTGGCCTCTTTCGTTTAAAATTAAATTTAAATATGGTGTAGAAAAGATAAAACTAACTGACTGATGTTTTATTTAAAATTATCAACGTTGGCCTATCAGGACTCCTTTTTCAGAGGAAAGGAATTTAAATGATATGATTAGATAACGAATTTAAATGAAACTTAGCACATAGACCTTATTCAGAGGAATGGGATTTTAATGATATGATTAGATAACGAATTTAGATGAAACTTAGCACATATAGAATTAAGACATTCGGGAACAGGGGCAACATTGTGGAGATCACAAAATCCAACTTTCATCTTTTTTTAAACCACTCATATAAATAACTTTTTTTTCAATTTAAATGAAATTAATTAAATTTTGTTTTGTTGTGAACAACATCGCGAAAGACAATGATCAATAAAAATATGAAAGTAGTTTTTCTCTTAATTATTATAAGTGTTTCATTAAATGTTTAATATGTACTTAATGTAAAAGAAAAACAAATATAATTCCATGAAAAATCGACACAAAGCTGACCAAAGGGTTCTCTCTGATTTTCTTTTTATTGGGAGCAGGAAGATTCTATAAAGCCATATACATATTCTCGCTTTTTAATGATTGAGATTGTAATAAATCGCGGTTTTATACACGTTTTGAAAAATTTCTAAACTTTAAAGAGACACGTTTTCTAAACTGTAGATTAACTATTTTAAACACCGTTTCAAAAAAGCTTTAAGCTTTCTAAACCAAAAATAATCGTTTTTTTTTAATGGATTTATAATGAAAATACATTTTCAATGAATATTTCCTCACTGTGATTTTTGAAAAGTTTACATTTTTTGCAATATTTCGAATTGTTGATTAAAAAAAACCTTTAATTTTAATTGTCTTTATTGCTCATGTTCACAATATGGAGGAAATTGGTGGTCAAAAAAAGCAATTTTTTGTATGTTATTTCAGGAAATGATTGTTAAAAACGTTAAATAAATCTTTTAAAAAATGGAATATAAATTATATAAACTGTGCCATCTACATTATGTATGGAATATTTTTAAAATTTCTTTAAATGTAACAATTCAGAAATATACTCAATGTGTTGGGTTTAAAAGGCACTTCTTATGATATTATAAAAAAAAACGAATTATGTATAATAAAATATGAATATTAATAAAATAAAATAAATATTTATAAGAACTAAAAATGTATATAAATAAAAAGCAACTTACCTTAAAAACGAAGATTTTTCTTTATTAAGTGCAAAAATTGGTTAGATATAACAGAAAATAGACTTGAAAATGAACTATGGAATTGGAGGGTTGATATTTATGTTACAAAGATCACTTCTGTAAGAAAAATATATTAAAAATTACACATTTAAAAAAATAATAATATAAAACACAGTAAAAAACTAATTTACACAATGTAAACGTACAGGAGAGGCTGTGTAAGTTACGTTAAGCAGGCAAGACGTTCATCGAATATTGATTTATGTTCATTTTTTAAGAAACGTCTCATACCACGTAGCATATATAATAAATTAGGTTTGCCCAATAACTCAAATAGTAAATCCAATAAAGCAGCAATAATATTAGTACGTTTGTAAGTAATTAATGCCGCAGTGAATGAACTAAAATCTTCTGGCGATAAAACACTACGCAGCTAAAACAAAAAATTAAAACAAATTAATTAAATTTTAATTTAATTTAATATGTTTATTAAAAAACTTACCACTTTTAAAAATTCGACTCTTTCTTCGGGTGCTTTTTGATCATCAACACTTCTTAGTTGAGGTTTATTATTACTAAAAGCAAATGAATTTAAGTTGGCAGTTGATGATGTCGAAGATAAACTTGCTTCTGTTGAAAATTTGGAACTTAATAAATTATTTCCTACTAATTTGTATTTTTTCTTTTTACTAAATTCTGTGCTCGTTGTACTCATCGAAGTGGAAGGTGATAGACTTAAAGGACTACGTTCACGTTTGTGTATTTTAACTTGACCTAGTGATGATGATGATGAAGAAGTAGAGCTATTAAAATCAATTGATGTTACATCAGAATCTAAACGGCTCATAAAATCCATAGCACTGGGTAATTTACCATTACGCGACCGACCAGCGGCCGAAGCATAATCATTTGGAGACCAAGATTCTATGGAATTTGTCTTTTCAATTGTACTATAAAGAGATATTTTTATATGATAGTTAATGATATCAAAATTGCATTCTTAATTAAATAATAGCTTACATGGCTTGATTATGTGCAGATTGAAATTTTGCTTTATCTGCTAATATTGCTTTGGGATTAGAAAAATATGTACTACGTACTACTTCAGATCCGGCTTGTTCACAAGTTTCGCTAACTAAAGTTTCGACTGAACGTTCTTTAGGTGCAGGCATCTAAGGTAGACATTAAAACGTAAAAAAGGAAATGTTTACTAAACAATGACAATAGCACTGCGCTACATATTGAAATTTGTTTGTATCATTCTATCTGTTTTTTTCCATGGAATATGCCGTTATAATTTATAACCGATAGATACCATTACCAAATACACAACATAATGAATTCAAATATGAAATTCATGTTTTATTTGAAATAACTAAAAGTCCCGACGTTTTGGCATACAAACCCTCGGTTAAGACGAACTAATTTTATAATTTGTAAAAATTTACATTTTTAATATGAACTTTAAAAAATTTTGCAATTTCTCGAGTAATTGTTTTTAACTTTGAATAATTTTCAATCGAAAACATACATACATTTTTTTATTAAGTGCATCGCAAACTATTTTTTAAGAAATCAAATGAAAGTATTTCATAATTTTTTAACCCTAGAAAGTTAATCTTGTTTTTTGCACGTAAAAGTTAATCTAGGTCTAAAACTTAAACTACTTTTGTACAAAAAAAAATAAAATTTTGTCTGTAAAAATGCACTTAAATTATAATTTGATATCTTTTTTGTTAAAATAAAACAAAATTAACTCATATTTAATTATTTTAATTGCTTTTTTTTTTAAACAAAAAGTCACTACCTTGGAACATATTTTTTTTTTAAAGCAGCTTAAATAAAAGGCAAAAAAGAGGGGTATACTTAATATTTTAAAGATAAAATCGATAAAACATTAAAATAGACCCTTCAAATTATTGGTAAAAAGAGTAAAAAATAAAATGTAGATTTTTCTTGCACAAGAGGCACAAACCCCAACTTGTACTTAGACCTCAAATGCTGCAGTAAAAAAGTTTTATGTAAACAAATTGTGAATTTTTATATTCCGAAATAAAAATTAAGCTATCTCTAAGGGTTTAGCAGGAAAGTTGAAAAATATAAAACATATATTTAGGTCTAAAAGACCTAGATTAACTTTCTAGGGTTAAATAGTATTAAATGTTAAAGACTTTGTGGGAAACTATAAAAAATGATAGTGACAGTTGAATTTTTCTTGAAAAAACATTAATTCGATACTTTAAAACTTTTGAAACTTTTAAATTACCGCTCATGAATTATTTCATTCTTGTTTATTGATTTCAAATCAAAAATCAAATGTGTTGCCATAATTTTATTTAAAATTAAATAGTTTAAAAACTACAAATTTTATTTGAACATTTCTCACTTTCAAAATGCAAATTTCATCTTCAGTAAAAAACTCAATAATAATTGTGTTCGATAACACAAAAAATTTTAAAAATTTGTAAAAGTTTTTACTGGAAGGTGTTCGTTAACACAAATACTCAGTAAAAAATAGTAAGAAGAGAGAGTAAAATGACAGGTTGTTGACAAAAAACTTACAAGTTTTTACTGGATAAATTTTTGCCAGTAAGAATTTGTAAGTTATTATTATTATAATTCTCGAAGTAAATGGCGAGGTGCGTAACCAAAGAGCCAGGGTAATCCACACAGTATAGTTATACTAAATACGTAATAAAACTGCAGATTTATTAGCTGCAGATAAATCAGCTTCACCAATAAAGTTTTTCATTGAACGATGAAATATTCTATGTGCACAATTTGCAATATGATGGGCATTAAAAAATGCCTACTTCTCTCATAAATCACTAAAATAAAGCGCGTTGTAGTATCATTAAAATAAATCTGAAATGTTGGCCTCCTCAATAAATTTTGCCAACTTGATAAAATTGTTCATATCAAGTGAATGTAATAAATCAAAGAGATTTGAAAAATCTTCAAAAAACTTGTGTCTTTGACGGATCACGTCATACTTAGAACAGTGAAAAATAACATGTTCAGAGTTGTCCACCAGACCACAAAAAGGACAATCAAAAGAAGTCCTTTTCCCAATTCTGTGAAGATATACACCATCATAGGTATGCCCAGATAAAAGTCGATTAACAATCTTAATATCCCTTGGAACCATATCAGACCGCACAAACCATGGTGCATTCGGTATATCAGGAAATAATGAGAAAAAGAAAGCTCCCGTGAGTCGGGACTGATCAATGTAGTATGTGTTCCATTCATGTCTCAGGGAGGCTTTAATCGACCTCACAGCTTCATCATACGTAAAAGCAACAACAGACGGAGTTCCAATACAAGCAGCCTGCTTTGCCATATAGTCAACTTTCTCATTAAAGAAAACACCTACATGTGAGGGAACCCAAACAATATGAAGATCGGTAATACATGAACCATCAACAGCTCTATGAATATCATGAACTAAATAATTCAGAGACCTAGGATTACGTAAAACAATGCCTGCATTACGACTGTCAGTATATATTACCATTCGAGTAATATTATTATCACCAGCTACATCAATGGCCAAAAGTTCACCAGTCAAAGAGGAAAAACGATGTGAAAATTTAAATAAGTAGAAACGATCATTGTTGATATGAAAAACAGCACAGCCAGTTGCTGTATCAGAAATTGAAGCATCAGTAGCAAACGGAACGAAACCATTCTGTTTATAATCTTCTAGGGAAGAAATAAAGTAGGACCGAATAAATTCTAGAGGAGTTCCAGTTCTCTTATTGAAAGGAGGATCGTTGATAACCTTTATTTTAGTAGACTGACTATGTAAATCAAGAGGAAACACTTTGTCAAAAATATGACTAAGTTTGTGATAAACATACGAGTAACTGTTGTTAAGAGCCGGAGCGGTTTTAATATCATGAAATAGGTCCCCATTAAATAGGATCACCTTCAACAACTCCTTGGCAGCCAGAAAAACTGATCTTAAATGTGGTGGAAGTTCATTTGCCAAGACGTAAATCACCTGTACCGGAGTCCAAGGGTTCAAACCAAGGCATCGTCGAAGATTTGTATTCTGAAAAGTTCTAATTCTGTTGTCAATATACTGCGGAGCATGAGCTGTCACAGATCGCGCATATTCAATTTTCCCCCTTATAAAGCTTCTATAAAAGTTTAAAGCAACGTTGGGCCTAAGACCTGCCTTAATACTAGTTAACTTCTTCAAAAGATTAACCGCTGATGCCGATTCTCTTGTTACACGCTGATAATGATCGTTCAAAGTTAAAGTATTCTTTATTGTCATACCGAGAAATTTAAATGATTTAGTCATCTCAATAGGTACACCATCTATTGATATACTGATCTGCTTTGTCGGAGCAACACCAAAATACATCGTTCTTGTCTTAGAGATGTTAAAAGAAAGATTAAGGGAGTCACAGCGTGATTTAAAATGACGCAGCTTGCGATGCAGATTAAAAACGGCGGAATCAAAAAAAGAGTCATAAGACAAGATAATGAAATCGTCGGCGTATTGAAATACAAAAGTTTCCGGATCCTCAAGACTGTGAAGGGACGCAGTATACAAATTAAAAAGAATCGGACTAAGGCAACTACCTTGCGGCAGACCATTATAGACACGTACCGACTTATCACCCAAACAGAGTTCCCTATCAGATAAAAAGCACAGAATCCAATCAATGAGCTCAGGCGGGAAACCAAAGCCAGATAAAATCTCCTTCAAAAAGATAACATTAACACAATCATAAGCGCTGCTTATATCAACAGTAGCCATTACAACATTATAACCCCGAGATTTCAAAAGAGACACCCTAAAGAGGAACTCATTCAAACAGGTAGTAGTAGACATTATCTTCCTGTAAGCATAACTATGTTTGGGTAAGCAATTAGCAGCATCAATAAACTGGACCAATCTTTCCTTTACCATTAAATTAATAATCTTCACAAATACCGAAATCAACGCTATTGGCCTGTAATTACGAAAATCATCTAAAGGTTTATCTTTCTTGGGTATTGGAACAATCCTAACCTTTCTCCACAAGGGATTAATTTGACAATCAATATAATGTTTATTCAATACCATCAAAAGGGAATGCTTAGCATCATCCGAGAGGGCATTGATCATTTGATATGTAACTCGATCCACACCACCAGCAGACGGAGCTTGCTTGGACTTAAGAACATCTGAGAAATCCCTGAAAGAAAATGGAGTAGGTGGATCACTGGCAAGAGGAGATGCATTAACGTGAAAATTATTTGGAACCTGATCCCTCAAGTACTCCAGAAAAACCTGATTGTTATCATCATCCCACGAAGTTGTAGGGTTACAACCCCTAACATTTCTGACAAAAAGCCAAGCCGAACGAGTATTTGGACGTAGATTAATATCATCAATTTTCTCCCTATAAAGACGTTTTTTTGACAGTCTAACTGCTTCCTTCCAAGATTCATTAGCACGAATTGCATCCTCCAAATTAGCAGGGCATGGATACTGATTCGCCTTTTTGCGAGCCGCAACATGCCTGCGAAATAGCGATGCAAGTTCATCATTCCACCACGCCTTTGGTGTTCGTTGAGAAGAAATAATTGGGTAGGATGCTTTAGCAATTTCACTTCTAAAAGCAAGTGAAATAGCTTCAGGATCATCTGGTAACGCTAGAGAAGATAAATTTCCAAGCAAAGCTTTCTTAGCCACAAACATCACCGACCTGGTAACTACGACATCCGTTTCCATTATAATCGGAAAATGATGGGAACCACCAGACCACATTGGTGCCGTTCTCCAAGAAATGTTAAAACCAGCATTGGTGAAGCTGATATCCGGAACCGTACCACTACCAATATCCAGTCTCTGAATAAAAGTTGGTGTGCCATCATTGAGACAAACGAAATTCGAAATATTAAAGTTCCTGAAAACTGTTCTACCCTTGGAATCATCCACGCGATCGCCCCAGGAGGAATGATGCGCATTAAAATCCCCAGCAAAAATAACATTTTCCATATTCTCAACAAAAGGAATAAGGTTAGAAAGTTCATTCTGAATATCATTAGCAACCAAATTAGGAGGGAAATACACAGAAACAAACGTAAAATTAGGACTAAGATTTAAAGTTTTGACTATAAGAACATCCAAAGCTGTGTTATACGTAATCCTTTTAGCACGAATATTATTCCTTAAACATATTGCAGTACCACCATATCGTCCATCACGCAATTTATGAAAAATATTATAGTTAAATAATTTGTAATTGGATTTAGAATCATCAATGTTAAAAATCTCAGATAAAATACAGATATCAATGTTATAGTTATTAATGTAAAATTCAAGAGTAGATTTATTAGATATAAAACTTTGAATATTGTATTGTAAAATCTTCATTTTGAAAAATATTTAAGGCGAGATAGAAGTTACACTCACAGTTTCATTGAAATCAGTATAAGGATCAGTTACCGTATTAAGATCAGAAAATGCACCAGATATTTTGGTATTAAAATCATCAAGAATACGAAGGCCAGGACCATTACCCTCCTTCATAAAATAATTACGAATAAAAGAAGTAAATTGCGACATAATTCTTTCAAAATCAGATACCCTCTCATTACCCCTATCAATAACAGGAGTTAAAGGGTCGGTATTAACCGGTTGAGTCAAAAAGAAATTGGGTTTCGGTTTCGGAGGAGGAGGTTTACGCATAACCACCTTACTAAATTTACGAGAAGTAAGGATCTTGCTTATTTCCGCGTCCCTATTCTTCACCGGAGCAGGGCGAGTCTGACTCAAATCAGGAAAATTACCATCGTAGTCATTAAAAATATCAAATCTGTTTGTCGAATATGAGTTCAAAACCTCCTTTCTAGAAAGACGTTTAAGAGTCATAATCTTGCGGACATCACTTTCCTGTTGCCACTTGGGGCAAGATTTTTTGTCCGAACCTGCATGAGAAGTATCACCACATAGAATACATTTCACTGCGCATTTACCAGAACAATCAAATTTACCACAATTGAGGCATCTTTTCTTTGAGCGACATCCCTTAAAAGTATGACCTAGACGGCCACAGTTGTTACATTGACGAACAGGGGGGTAGTAGAGATTAACCTGAACATGACAATAATCCAAAATCACATATTCCGGAATATCATTAGAGTAAAATCCAATTTTTACAGAAAAAGTGGGAACGCCATTATCATTATCCTTAGAGGAAATATTACTTTCATCTCCTTTTTTGCCGGCAGTATCATCTTGCCCATCTCTGAAAATCTTTTTGATAAAACGTTTGGCCGATACGACCGGAATGTTGGATATAATGTTCAACCGAATATAATCATCATCAAGTTCTTTAGGGATTCCATGTATGACACCATACGAATAAACAAAAGACTCTGGTATAAAAGGACGAAGTCCAATATTATCAAGATTCATTGAAACGAAATTATTAGCATTTAAAGCCAAATCAAATTTAACTCTAAACAAAGTTCTACCAATCTCCTTAATTAAAAGAATTCCACGAATATTTAGATTTTTAATCTTTTGATACAGAAAAATAGAATTTCTAACTTTTTGGTTCTCAGGATCCGCCTTAGACGTGTCAACAAGTACCAAAAAGTCACCATTATAATCAAGTGGATAAACAAAATGTTGCAACGAGCTATTATTAGATGTAGTGCCCTGAATATTAGAGCCACCCTGAGACATGTTCTGTTTATCACCACCATTGTCAGTAGTATTATCATTAGAAATTATTTTAGCATTATCAATCTTACCAGTTCCAAGAGTTGATTCAGGTGCACCAATCAGTTCACCCGTAACACTCCTTTTACCCAAAGTATGAGCATTGTTCAGTTTACCTTCACAAAATTGTTCAAATCTGGCGTGAGACGCCTCCATAGGGGACGGATTAGCGTCCCCCATAATGAAAAGCTTTCCGGACGACAAACCCGAAAGTTATCTTAATTTTTAACACTTATGAAAAAATAACACAAATTCTTAGTTAAGAAATCTCAATTCTTGGAAAAAAAAATTTGATATAAAATTCAAAAATTTTCCACAAAGACCACGTGTAATCAAAAAAGCTTCTAGAAATATCTATACACAACAGCACGCTTTGAGCGAAAAAAGAGAAGTGAAGAATTTGTAAGAAGAAAAAAACATATGATTGAAAAAATATGCTTGTATTTTTAGTAAACAAAAAAAAATATTAAATTAAATTTTAATTGTCTATGAATTCAAAGTGCAAAATATTAAAGAATTAACTATGGAAGAAATTAAAAAACATTCTAAACTATTTTTGTCAACAATTTCAATTAACTTTTATCTTTTCCATAATGAAAAGTTGATTTTTTTTTTAATATTTGTTATTTAAAATCAGCTGTTTTATATATTTTACCAATTGTTACAAATTTTCCGTTCGTTTACTTTTTTGTAAATTTGTCTTACTCTCTGTAATTTTGTTACTGAGTAATTTTTACTGGACTTTACTGGGAAAGTAATCGAACACACTTAATGTTTTATGTAAAATTATTTAAAATCAAAATTCATATTTTTTAAATTTACATCCCGGGTAAAAAAAAATTATATGGTGGTATATCTAATTAGATAAGGTCCAATAACTAATCAGATACAATTTAATCCGAAAAATATTTGCCTTTTATTGACTTCATTGACTTTATTAGTGATTTTTTTTGCCTTTTATTGACTTTTTTAGCACACCCCTTGTGAACAACATTATTCTCTTTTAAAATTCAATTTATATAAAGCTTGTAAGAAATCCCAATTTTGTCGAGATTGATCTTCTTGTTAAACATTTCATACAAATTTGGTTCGCTCATAAGCCTTTTCTAAATCTGATTATAAAAAGTGTAAGTATTTTTTCTTACCGATTTTTCAGCGTTTTTAAAGAAATCCCTTAATTCCTTTACAACTGGACCAAAAGCTGAACTTCTTGCCGATGATCCCAATATATCACGTATCCATTTAGATAATTGTTGTACTTGTGATGCCTGTTGAAAGCGTATATCACATAATAGTATAGCCCCGTAATCATTACGATGACGTATAACACGACCTATTGCCTGATTAACAGCTCGTGTAGCATCTAAAGCATACCAAGCTTGACCTGTTAATAACTGAAAGAAATGAACAATAAATAAAAACGAATTGAACGAATTTTCTCTCTACAAACCCTACCTCATTTTCCTTAGTACGATTATCTTCTAAATATTTTTTTTTCAATATAACTTTGGGATCTTTTAAAGGAGGAAATGGCAATCCAGTTACTATAACAGCTCTACCATTACGATCGGCAAAATCAAGACCTTCTGAAACTTTGCCACGACATACGGCCATAAAACATGCACCTTTAGAATCTTTAATACTTTGATAAAATTCTTCCATAGCATTGGTAAACTCTTCTTTACTTCTAGGCTCAACATAGACAGGTTTATAACGTGATATATCGGCCCATAAACCAGAAGCTTGCCAAGAGTTTACACATTTATTAAGTAAAGGGTAAGAGGGAAAGAATACTAATAAGCCATCGGGTACAATACGCGCCACATTTAAAATGGTAGAACCCAAAGAGCTTATATATTTGGGATTATCACTGAAAACATAACAAAAATCATACATTAATAACGATTATGTTTTCATTTGAGTTACAAAACTAACCGATTTTGATAATTGGATATTAGCTGCTCACGGTCTGGTCCTGAACCTATAATTTTAACATACACTTGCGATGATTGTACAATATGTGGATTTTCCAAACGTTGAGCTACCGGTATGCCCAATTCTGCTATAAGTGGTTTTAAGGGAGCCAAAGTACCGCTTGTCAAGATAACACTTCTTACATTAGTGTTAAGCAATTGTTCCATACTAAAGAAAATTACAACAAAAATGTTTTCTTATTTTTTATTATCTAAAAACGTTTGTTTGCCCCTACCCAAAACCAGGATTAAAACACCAATAATTTATTATTTTTGCTGCTGTTGTCGTTGTTGTGTTACCCTTCGATAACCAACCACCATCTTTGTTTCCTCCTCCTCCTTTTGTATATTGCTGTTTCGGTTCCTCAATCTGTACATGTACTTTGAAACTTCGATAGACTTTTTCTATGGTCTCCTCTTTGTTAATGAATACACTAATCAATAGATCAGCCAACTTTTGAAAACTACCACCTTTGCGTAAATGATTAGTTTGCGATGCTACCGCCATATATTGAACTAACTTGTCCAAGAGAGCTACAATTGCTTTTGATGAACTATAATTTATCTGAAAAATAATATTTAAACAATATTGGATTGACATTAATTACGGTGTTTGGGTTTCCATAGAGAAGGGCACAGTTAAAATTCTAAGATTAATCAGTTTTTAAGTGGTTTTTAGATTTCTTTTTATTTCGTGATTTTTTTTTTTTTTCATATTTAGATTGTTTGACCTTTTTTCTATATACTAAGAAAATTTTGGAGAAAAATTCTTTGAAATAAAAAAGTTTTTAAACAAACTCCTTGCCCTATATTTAACTTGAGCAATATTTACTTTAAATGCTTTTTTTTCTCAAAACAACATATACAGAAATAAATTACAAAATTCTGTCAGTTTGTTCATTGTAATGACTCGAATTCGGAGTGTTTAGATGTAACCAGTGGAGTACCATAGGGCTCAGTTATAGGGAATTTACTATTCATGTTATATATGAACGACTTTTTTAACATACTTCATGGTTTTGAGTGTGATGCTTTTGCCTTTGCGGACTATATACAACTTCTTTTTTCGGGCCATCTTCAGCTCATTGATGTTTTCGAATATGACATGAATTTGCTTTTATCTAATATTTCTGCCTGGATGATAATTTGTAATTTGAATACCAAGGCAAAAGCTATGCTTTTTAAACTACATAACTCTGAAGTGGATGTATCTATTACGATTAATGGCGAGCTTATTGAATTCGTTGATGTTATGAGATGTCTAGGTGTTTTAATAGATAACAATCTAGAATTCGGTCGACATATAACCTGGTTAAGTTCCAAAATAAATTTTACCCTGCGTAGATTATATTCCCTAAATCTTTATTTGCCACTTTCTATTAGAACTTATACTGTATTGAAGTTTTTTCTGGGTGTAGTGTCGATGACTTCAATAAATGTAATTTACTGTTTAATAAAATAATACGTTTTGTTTACAAATTGGAGCCATATGATCATGTTTCGAGGCATATTTCTGATTTTTTGGGATGCAATTTTAAAAATTTTGTTCGAATTCGATTGCTATTATTCTATCATAAAGTCATGCTCTCTAATTGCCCTGAATATGTACATAGACATTTTATACTCTTGAACACTGAAAGAAACCCTCAACTTTTATATCCTATTAGAAATTATATTATTCATGAACGATCATTTCATGTTCGTGTAGCTAAGTGTTGGAATCATTTACCCTTATCACTTAGATCTTTTGATCTATCTTTAAAAACATTCAAGTGTAAACTTCAAGAATATGCTTCTGTAAATGATATTTGATGTGCAAAAATTTTAAAAAATTTTCAAAAATTCTCTAAACTGCAATACATTTCGTCATGTGAGTTTATGCCATATTCTTTAATAATTCTTTTAAACTTTTTTCTTAAATTTTTGTAAGTTAAACTTGCTATATACAAACTGTTTCATATTGTTAGAAAATAGGATATTTAAGGTTTTATAGTTTTAAGTGACATAATGAAGTTGATTGTTAATGTTGGTCTACCAAATATATATGGCCCGAAGGGCTGGGTTGGTTTTTTGAAATAAATTAAATTAATATTAAACATGACTCCTAGAACATTTTTGTAAATACAAAAAAAAAAAGTTTTTTGAATTGGCACCAACAATGATGATTTACAAACACAATTTTGTTGATTTATTTTTATTTACACAATATCCTAATGAAGAAATATTGAGTATGGCCTCGAACTTGAATAATTTCCATTGCACAATTAAAGGTCGAAAAAAACATAATTTTTATTTTTAATAAAAATTATAACAAACTTGTGTAAAAGGCAAAGTACCGCCTAGTTTACTTCCCCTGTTTTGTTTACAAACTAAACAAAATATAAAAAGGAGAGAAAAACAAAAAACGTGTATTGAATATCCACCAGAGGTGGACCTTGCACATCAAACAAGTTTTCAATTTATTTTTTGATCAATGGTTATAATCTTTAACTTCAAACTCATATGTATATTAGTTCACATGTAGTGAGTAAACTAGTTCATATGAATGTTTGATGTTTGGCATGGGATTGTTACCGCTTTCAAAACGTGTTCTGATGATGGGAACCTAGAAAATTCCCGAAATAGATCTATCAACGCATTCCTGAAAGGGTCAAAGAATAAATTTGAAAACAAAAAACTCTATAGATTATTTGTTAGGACAATATCCTAATGAAGAAATATAGAGTATGGCCTCGAACTTGAATAATTTCCATTATTTATTTATTTTATTTATTATTCCATATTGTAATACAAAGCCATTAAAGCCAAAAAACGTATTACATAGCAAAACAATCCTGAGTATAGTACTTAACCTAATCTATACTATAACTTATGTAAATATAAATAACTGCACCCATCAATTTAACTTATTGGCTCCCCAGCCGTAACAAATTATAAAAAGTACTATTAAAAAGAGATTCAGTTAAGTAATTATAATCCGGTAATTTTCACAACTCATATCAAACAATAAGAATCATAGAAGCAAGTCCCAAGATAATTTAACAGCTACTATACAGAAAACATAAAAAGCTATCGTAATAAACTTGAGAAATGCTTCATAAGCTTAAGGCGAAACACATTATTGGATTGCGAAAAGATACACAATTCATGCGGTAAACGATTCCAGCAGCGAGCAACCCTTACAATAAAAGACCTCTCAAACACAGAACACCTGATTCTAGGTATTATAATTTGCTTATTCCTAGTAAACCGCGAAAAAGTAAATTCTTTACATAACAGGACAGGTATGCCACTTTTAATAATGCGATGAAATAGGAGAATATTACTGTACTTAACGAATTTATCAAAGTGGCACCCTAAGAATTTCTTCACAAATTCAGAAATATGTTCACGTCTACGGATATTAAACACATACCGAGCCACAGCTCCATAATACCCAAACATCTATGTTGGCTTACAAAATCGATCTTAGAGTTCTGAATAAAAATCTCAAAACCATTCACAATTGTGAATGGTTTTGAGATTTTTTGAGAACTTTAAAGTTCTCTGACGATCCAAACAATATAGCCTTAGATTTAGAAGGGTTAACAACCATTTGTTATATTAAATTTATTTGTTATATTAAATTTTTGTTTTTAAACAATTTTTGTATGAAAACTACAATTTACAAGCATTTCAAATAAAATATTTATTAAAAATTAATTTGAATTTAAAAATGAGTGTGTTTGAACTTATAAATTCTATTGTTGGTGCCTACTGTTTTTTTCTGTGTATTGAAAATCGGGTGTCACTGTGCAGCTTTAACGGATGGTCCGATTTTCAATTGTTTTTTTTTTTTTTGTTTTGTAGACTACTAAAAAATTAAGTCCCTAACGTAGACATTTCAAAATATCTTTTGAGTAAAATAAACCTTTTATTAACCTCCTGAAAGTGCTTATTATCGCAAAGCCTTAGAACGTTAGAAAATTTCAAATTCCCTCTTTACCGTTTGTGAAAATGAAAAACAAATAGAAATACATATTGACAACTTTGTACTTTCCGGCAAATATTTACTATTTAGCAATCTACCAAAAGAATATTAATGCGACGAGCTTTATCAAGAAAAATTCTAGCATGACGATTAAATTTATAAAGTTTATTAAAATGAGAACATAAATGTTTAAGGGCATCCACAAATTGAATCTTATGTCCGTCAAGGTACAATTTATGACGTTTACTTTCAGGTACAACAAAACCTTTGCATTTACCGAAAGCATTCCTTAAACAAATAGCTTTGCTTATAGTAACTATTAACAACATTTAAATGTCTCGTAACGTATAAATCGAAGAAATACCATGCGCGTAAATCAAAGAATCATCCGCATAAAGAATTCCCATGGACTCGCCATTCATGCGGGAAATCATGAATTAAAATATTATATAAATGTGGAGCCAATATTGAACCCTGGGGTACTCCGCATCTTATATCGCCTAGATCAGAATATTCGTTCCGTAGTTGAACGCAAAATTTTCTGTTTAATGCTGAATTAAAAATATTGAATAGTTAACTTTTTTGTTTTTACTTGTATCGTGTATGTTTAAAAAATCGGGTATTCCCGGGAGGCATTCCAAAATAAATACATATCACTTACCCCAGCTTTTCCAAGTAAATCAAACATAAATGATGCTGGAAATGTTGCACCTTCTTGTTTATTTTCCACTAAAATATCATCAATAGCCTTTTCCAATTCTAAAAGCATATCTTTAAGCAAAGCTAAGTCATCAATCGTAAAATCTTTAGGCTCGTCACCACTATCTTGCGTTTCTCCACTACTCATGGCTTTCATAATGTGCGTAGTATCCTCTATAACCATAGCAACATCGGATGACTTAATTTGTACCGAAGCAGACTCTTCGCAAATCTTTTCAATATTATGAGCCTCATCTAATATACAAATGGCATTCGATAATTCAATTTTATTGGCTTTACGTGCAGCAGGATCTAGCAGGTAATTGTAAGGCATAAAAACAATATCAGCATCTTCGACCAGTTCTTTAGAGGCATAATAAGGACACATTTTAAGTTTTTGTCCCACTTTTACCAAATCTTCAATATCCATAATAGATGGTCCTCTAAAATCTGGATCATCCTTACGTGATTCAACCCGTGAGTGGAATGAACAGGTACGTGTTGTGATTCGCAATTTGCACATTTGTGTTTTATTAGCATTTCCCAGTTCTCGCATAACATCGGGATGTATACACAACTGATCTCTGGAGCCGAGAACAACAGCTCTCATAAATGAGTAGGAAGTTCTCTTTAATTCTTGCATAGCTTGGGTCAATTGAGAGTGAGTACGTGAGGCATAGATTATTTTGGGTACACCCCAATTTCCTTTACCTTTTGTACGATTTACCATCTCAAGTTGTTCCATCATATCGGGTACTTGTTTTGTATCAAACGGATGTGGTATAACTTTTTGCATGTTTGTTTTCATTTCTCGTTTCTTAGTTAGAAGCCATGCTAACGAGGAACATAACAAACTTAAAGTTTTACCTGTACCGGTGGGAGATTCCAAAACACCATTGGTGCTATCACGTAGGCACATGATAACCTTTTCCATGTATGCACGCTGTACCTCATACGGTTCAAACGGAAAATTTACCGCTATACCGGCTATTATAGATTCTGTCATTTTTTATTAAGTCGTTTTGTTATAATATTATATTTATTATTTTTTTATTTCGCATGTAGATTTATAGCCGCCAATTATTTTTTTACATGTCTGTCAGTGTTGCCAGAAAATTGTTAGCAAATATCCCCATTTTGCATTTAAAAAACAGGGGAAAAAAATGTGGAAGCCCAAAATAGTTCCAAATTCTAAAGGTACCCATACATTAGGAAAATTATTGCACAACTACTCGTTTTTACTCTTTATTCTATTTTCATATGTGGTAATAGATTATATTAACATATGCGGTATAGATTTAAAAACAAAATTAAAAAATTGCGCAATAATATTGCCTGTACCCATATACTACATTTTGTATCACATATGGTAATAGAATAAAAAGCAAAAGGGAAAAATTATCTATTGCCAAATTCTGGGGCAGCATTTCCCCATGTTTGCTATGGGGAAATGCTGCCCAGTGCCATCCCATGCTAACGAGCATGTTCGTCTTGAACTCTCTGGCACATGCTAACCACACCCGACACAAAAATTTAAAGTCTGGCAGCATTGTCAAATTTTACCCAAAAATACTAGCAATGGCAACTTCGTGTTAAATAGCACATACTAAACAGAACCGAAGCAAGTGACAGATGCCAAAATTGTTTATAAAAGCCGTATTTTTTTAAATAACTTTTTCTGAATGCCGTGCGAGAACGGTTAAGAACGTTGAGTTACATAATAGTTATTATAGACACTATTGTATATTTGTTTCATTCTAACACTATATTTTGAAGAGTTGCCATCGACAGTATGTTTTAGAAAATTTGTCAGTGCTGCCAGCTGTCTGGCCTACTTAAGGTACCCATGCACTACGCAATATTTGTGGAAAGTATTAACAGTGTGCATGTCATATTGGAAGGCTGTGCAATAGATTGAAACAAATCAAAAAGGGTTTGATTCTTAACATAGTGTCCACACTAGATATTAACTTTAATATTTTTCTGTCAGCAAACTTCAAATTCAATCGCAGAGAGAATTATATTACGTGTGGACCACACATTACTGTTAATGTTAGTATTATATCTGATATCTAAATAGAATTGTTATCATAAACCTCCACACAACAATATTATGATATGAGCTGTCAAAATACACACACACATACATAAAAGATTGTAAAAAAAAAAATAAATAAAAGTTAAATGCCTAAAACTAAAAAAATACAAAAAGAAAAAGTGTATTAAAAATTGTTTATCTGTTATAAATCAATTTAAAGTTATTTTTTAATCGCATAGTTGAAAATTTAATGAATAAACGGACGTCTTTGCTCAACGGCAGACAGAAAATTATGAGAAGACATGATATAAATATGGTGTTCTTCACCCTAAACATTAATAGGAACATAGATAATTTAATTCGTTATTCTGGTGACGTTCTCGCACATATTATATTAAGGTTAATATCTAATGTGGACACTAGGTAATGTGCACCATTTTGCAATTTTTATATCCCTCCACAACAGAACAATAGAGTGGTGCCATATTTTGTGTAAAAGTATTGTAATTGTATTGCAAAGTGTGTGGGTACCTTAAGCAATCGCGTGTTTTTAACTAAAACAGGGATGTTTAATTCAGTGTTGAATTTCAAAAATCGTTGTTTATATTGCTATTTGTTTCTTTGGTGGGGGGCTAAAAATTGTGCGAAAAAAACAGCTGTCTAAAAATAACATAAAAAGTTTTATTTTGGCGCGTAACATAGTTAGTGTTTATATCAGATTTATAAAAAAAATTGTTTAATTTGCAATGAGTAAATCTAATAAAATGTTTGCCGACAAGGCATTTGAGTTAATTAAAGAATTGGAAAGATCGTCACAGACGATAGCACCATTTGACGTAAGAAGTTATTAAGAGTTATTTTAATTACAATGGTGTGCTTATGGTTTTGTTTTTCCATATTTAGGATGATGGCGTTCGGCAAGTATTAGAAGAAATTAAAGCTATATTTGAAGAAAATTGTGCTCAAGCGTAGGTTTTCAATCACATAAATACCTAGAAACATGTAATAATATTTTTTTTAATTCTCCTGTTTTAGTGCTAATTATTCCACTTCTGGTGATCGTACGTTATGGCCTTTGCTTAATTTTCGTCATGCAGCTTTACAACGTAATAAAAGATGTCTACTCACTTATTTACATCAACGTTTGCAACGCATTAAAACATTACGTTGGGAATTTGGCCCCATTGTGCCATCCGACATTAAAGTCAATCTCTGTGAACCAGAAGTGGCATTTTTTAATAAATACTCCAAGTCGTTAGCTTCCTATATGCGTTCCATAGGGGATGGTCAAGGTATAGATTTGACTGGTGATCTGCGACCACCCAAATCTTTATATATTGAAGTACGTTGTGTTGAAGATTTTGGTAAATTTGAACTGGAAGATGGCGAGGTGATATATTTAAAGAAAAATAGCCAACATTACTTACCAAGATCTCAGGTGGAAACTTTGGTAAGACAAGGTATTCTACAGCATATTGTTTAATTAAAAATTTTATTTAGGTTTTTATATTCAAATATTTTGTTTAATAAAACTATTTTAAGTAACTGTTTAGTGTCGGCTGTGCTGGAAGGATTCAATGTTGATTATTCAATTTTCTTTTAACCCACTAACTGTCAAGCCCGCCTCCAGGCGGAGTATTTGAAATTGGCCACAAATGCTCCAAATGAGTGTCATAATAAGAAATTAAGCTATATCTATAGAAAAGCAAATTAACAAAAAATATTTTGAGAAGACATTTTTGTGTCATTCCACGGTTTGAAAGCGAGAAAGAGTTAAAGTTACAATTTCGTAAAATAAAAAAATGAATATTTTGAAATGAACACAATTTTCAAAAATATTGAAAAAATATTTATGTTGACCTAGAAACTGTTGATACTTAACACAAATTAAGATTAAAGCTTAAACTTTTCCAAAAATCTTTAATTTTGTTCCACCGACATACATGATTTTAAAAGCATACCTGTAAGGGCATCGTCTTAACTTGAAACCGTATGGAGGGATTTTTATGAAACTTTTCAGAAAGATTATATTTAGTAGTATTAGAAAAGCTTTTAAGTTTAATCAATATATCGCTCATTTGCTGCAAGAACGTCATAACTCAAAAACATGATTTTTGAGATAATGACGCAGAATCATACCATGCTTTATATTGTGTAAAAAAATCGTATTAATATCTTGAATACTCACATCATGAGAAAAATTGTCCTCATTTTTTATTCAAGTTGGGAGTAAATTGAAAACTTTAAACTCGTTTTCTATAAAATCAAAATTTTTGAGTTATGACGTTATTGCAGTGAATGAGCGATATGTTGATGTTTAGGTGCGTTTTTACTCTATGTCTTTGTAATATTTCTATTTGCAAGGAAAGGCTTTTATAAAAACACCAGTTTTGCACACCCCTGTTATATTGAGGGTATTCACGATGGTCATTTGAACTTGATGCAAATATGTACAGACGTTTATTTGCATTCTCTCAGCATTAAGCTGTATTGACGATGCATATTTGCATCATGTGCAAATCACCATTGAGTATAGAAAAAAAAGATAAAAATCAATTGCTTTTACCGATTTTTTCAATTATTTTTCAACAGTTGAAAATAAACTTAAAAAATGCAATTGTTTTAACGATCTAAACGGCAAGCCTGCCTCCAGGCGGGGTATTTCAGATTGGACATAAGTGCTCCAAATCAGTGATTTAAAATAAGAATTTAAAAAATTTCGATAGAAAACCAAAGAATTTTTTTGTGTGCATGGTACGAGAAAGAGTTAAAGTTAAATTATCAGATATTTCAAACATATTTATGTTGACGGGAAATCGTTGATACTAAATACAAAGTAAGATTAAATCTTCAACTTTTTAAGAAATCTCTACTCTTAGTTTAAGGACATACAGGATTCCGAAAGGATGATGGACGGATTTTTATGAAATTTGGCAGAAAGATTAAATTAAGTATTATTAGCAAAGCCTTTTAGTTAAATCAATATATGTTGAAGTAAAGTTGCGTTTTCGCTCAATTTCGTGTTTTTCGAAAAACGAAAATCGACATATTTATGGACTGTAGTTATATCTTGGTTAGAAGAATAATTTATGAATAAATTTATTAATTTTATTGGAATAGTTTTTGGGATTCGCTCTAAAAAAAATTTGGTCCATATTGCCTTAAATAGGCAAGAAAAAAATTTTGCTAGAAGAACATATTATTTATTTTTCGTGCAGTACAAATGGTGTAAAATTCATTGCAAAAAAGCTTAGGCCGGTTTGAGGGTTAATATTTAAAGACTCACATTTTATAAACTAGAAATACAAACGAAATTGAGTAATTTTCATTCGAAATTTTTTTGTAAAACACTTAAACAAATTTTATAACACACTCATCGATTCGATAGAAGTTTTGTTTAAGCACTTATTACGACTGCCTAGTGCAAAAACCATAAAAGTCTCGACTTAAATTTTCAAAATTTTCTTAACATGACGTTATAATTATAAACACTTGATGACTAAATAATCATACAAAAAACTACAACATACAACAACAACTTTCTATGTTGCATCAATCGAAAGCTAAGACAGAGATGAGTTTATCTTCTGAAGATACTTTATTGATTTATGTTTAATTTTATTTTTATCATTTGGAATGTAAAAGAAAAGTGTAGCGCGGATTTACAAAGAATTTTATAAAGTTATATAAAATTGTATCAAATTATATATAACTTGATCAAATTAGATAGACCCATTTTTCGGATCAAATTATATCAAATGAGATCCCATGAGATCTCATGAGATAAGGTTATGTATGCCAATTTTCGGATCACCTAATATATGATGTGATATGCATTTATATATATGAATGCAGTCGGGCCTCGATTATCCGTGATGGTCGGGACCAGAAGCATTACGGATAATCGATTTTCACGGTTAATCGAATAACAATTTTGATTATACAGTTTTTTTTTAATATTTTTATTATTTAACAAGTGAACATTGGTGTACATACATATTTACATTAAAAAAAATTAATTCAAGAAGTTTATGTACATTTTTAAATTAAATAAGTATGTATACATTAAATTTTCTACTGAAAACATGAGGCAAAAAAGGACATTAAGCAAAAAAAGAATACAATTTCTTAAAAAAAGTCGTGTAGAGTTGTTTGACTAATATTTTTCAACTTATACATTTGGGCAAAATTCTGCCATCACGGATAATAGAGGTAATCACGGTTAATCGGGGTTACCGGTTAACCGGATCACGGATAATCGAGGCCCGACTGTATATATGACTATATATACCTACATTGGAACTTTTTTCATCGGGTCATGAGAATATTTTGGACATACGTATACAAAAAATACAAAAAATATTTGAATGTGTATGAAAAAATGTGTTTGTTGTTAAAAGAAGAAAAAGAGTTTGAGATCTGAATTTAAAATTTTTTTTGTTTGTTCAAAGAAAATAGATAATTTTTTACGTTAAAAAAGAAAATTATGTAATTTTCTGAATACTAACGTTTTTACAAGATCGCAAATTTCTTGATCCGATCTTTTACTTTTACATAAAAAATGTTATTCATTCAGAAAGTTTTCCCATACGTCCTTAACCCTCTAACGATCACAAGCAAGAATGCTTGCAAACCCGTTTTTGGCACTTATAATTGTCCAGGTAAAGGATAAAGTAAATATATCCACAAGTAATTTGTAAGTGAGAGTTGGGGTAATAAAAATGTGGAGGGCGGTAAATTTCTATCTGGTCTCACTTATCCGTCAGAAGTCCTCAAAGTTGGGAAAAAATTGTTCTTTATTTAAGGGCGAAATTAAAATTGTTTGACTAGTGAAATGAGGGTCCAGAAGGAGGCCTATGGAGCTAATGTTTTTGTAACTTAACTGTTATTTAGTTGTAGATCACAAAATTAAAAAAAAAAAAAAAACATAAAATTGTGTGCTAGTCAAATATTGGCCGTCCAAAATTAGGAACAAGGAGGGGGTCTAACAAGCCAATTTTTTTTAAATAACTATTATTAGATCAGAGATCACGAAAATCTTTAAAATGACACTTTTACAGGTGGTACAAGTGCTGGTAACTATGCTTTCCCAATCCCAAAATGATAATATCATTAGACAAGAGGTCTGTCTGTTCAAAAAGTATCGGAAAAGCACTGGATAAACAAAATTTCCAACGTTGGAAAAAAGTGTGTAAAACCATAAAATAGGTGGTTAAAAAATAAGTTTTCCAAAATAAAATTTAAAAAAGTTCATGTATAATTTTTTCGATCCCTCAGGGATTTGAACAGTGTCCGCCAGAGACATATAATACTTGATAACTTAAAACGTAAGTAAATGGTAACTGCTGGGTAACAGTTGGCTGCTAAAATATTCCAGCACTGGCATAAGGTTTGATGGAAACACTTAGAAACGTTGGGAAAACAAGAAAAAGTTGTTCCTAAAAGAGCTTTTCCAGAAACAAAAAATCAATTTTATATGTAAAATATTAAAAAGTATAAAAAAAAATCACAAAAAAAAGTTTTGGCTAAAACCGGGCTCGAACTCTGGACCTTTCGTCTACAAACTTTTTTAAACAATGTTATAAAATAAATGCTTTACTAGTAGTTATACTTTTGAGACGTTAGTAGTTTCTGACTTTATAAACACTTTTTTCCAAAGTTGGCATAGTGGTCTCAGCCAATTCTTTGCAAATGATTTTTTTCTGTAGATCACTGAAATGATTTAAAAACAAATACTAGCAAACCGCTTTTTGGAAACGCTGGTAAAGCATCGTAAACAACTGTTCTGAAAGTTGTCTATTTATTATTTTTTAGTACTTTATATATAATGATATGTTTTGCCATATATAATTATATTTAAAAGCGATAAAATTATTTTTGATAAATTGGTCCATATACACTTACATATGATCATATATAGTAAAATATATGGTCATATATAGATCTATATCTATTTCATTTGATCCGATATACAAGATATATAATACGCCATATTAAAAAAATTTCATAAACTAAGTATAATAGCATATATCGTAATATATTGCCACACATATAAGCATATATAATGATATCAAATTGTATTTGAGTATATATAAACTTTTTTCATCGGGTACCCAAACTCTTAAAAAAAGCATTTGGACCCCTCTAAAATGATTTTTTTTTCTATTATCGGTTAAGGAGGCCGGGCACCCATGCCCGGCTAATAATATATTAGTTTGGGTACTGGTAATGAATAGAAATTTCCTCAGAATTACAAAAATGCACGTTGTTTCCAATTAAGACCCCTTAGTTCATCAACTACACTTTGTTTTAGAATACAGGAAAACGCTTTAAAAAAGGACAATTTTCAAAAAAAAAAAATTAAAATTTTCTCTGCGGAGCATACTTTAAAAATAGTAAAAATTTAAATTTGTAAAAATTTTCCCTACGCCACTTTCCTTAAAAATACAGTAGACTCCGCTTAAATGTCCTATCAAATATGCAGAGTTCTCTGCGCATTTAAGCGGGGAATAATTTCTCCGAAAACTCTGAAATCCGAAGTGAAAATATCACATAAATGCGTACAAATTTTAATTTAATCAAGTTATTGGTTTTAGTAAAAGTTTTTTACACTTTTTGCTAAAAAAAAGTTCATTTCATATATAAATGAATCATAAATTTTACAGTAATTTTGACAAAAAGTTAAAACTGCATTTTAATTAGCTCGAAATCCGGTTTAAACTAGATTTCGAAAAGAATACTCAATCATATGATCGAAATCTAGTTTACACTGGGTTTAAAATGTAAATGCAGCTTAACAAAAAACTGGAGAAAAACTAAATACAAAAAACTCAATACCGCCCCATATTTATACCTAAAATATCTTGAAAAGGGGTATAGCCACAAATCATGGATCATAAAAAAAATATTTATTTTTTTTTTGTCCTGATGAAATTTCCTTTTATTTGAGCTTTCACACTTACATGTTAATACGCGTACCGGGCTCCCTAACCCAAGATAAAAAAAAATATTTTTTTAATTCCAATTCTAACTTCATTCGGAAAGCTCTCAATATTATTGAAAATATTAGTGCCAATATTATTGTCATTTTGCCCTACACAGTGCAATAAGTGGTGCAATACTTTTGCAGATGGATATAAAAATTGCACAATGTTGCCAACACACTATAAAAATTGTTCACATTTCTTGGTTGCGCAATAAGAATCAAAACCTTTTTGATTTGTTCCAATATATTGTACAACCTTCCAATATAAAATACACACTGGTAAGATTTTGCTCAATAGCTAAATTTGCACAAGAATATTGCGTAGTGTATACATTTAGAAATGGTGAAGATTACTCCCTAAATAATTTTTAGCCAACTTCCCCCTATACATCCACTTAAATAATACAGCTCGCTGGCAACTCATTGTATTTTTTTTTTTATTCAACGAATATAAAAGTGAAAACGAAATATAGAAAAATTCTGCTTCTATTGCGTTTGCATTGCATGAATTTGACAGTTCGTTTCTTACTTTTGGATGGAGAGGTCGTTCAAATAGCCGTAAAAGCAAATAATCAACAAAGCAACGCAAATACAACAGGAACAGAAAGAAGACGGAAAATATTTTAAAAATAAAAGAGAAGAGTGTTTAATCATCTCAAAAGCAGCAGAAGAAACAACAAAAAATAAGTTTAAACTCAGTGGAACAAAAACAAAACAGTATAGAAGCAAAGAGTATATATAGAAGAGAACATTTTTATGCTCGCCGCGCTCCGATTAGTGATAAAAATTTGTTGTAAGCAAAAAAACAAAATTCAAAATCTATTTTTTTCCTTCAATTTAAAAAAAATCTGAAAAATTGAGTGAGTGTAGTTATAAATTGTAGATGACGACAATGTGGATTGAAAGTGGTGGATGTTGTTGGTCGGTTGATTGGATCTTTGAATGGTTTGTTTGATTAAAAGTTAGTAGATGGTGTAAAGAAGTTTATAAGCTTAATAGACATAGAAAAAAAACAAATGTTCCTCAGAAATCGTGTAAAAAATTAAAAGCAACAACAACAACTACATTGCATTTTATTAGGAGAAACGAAAAAAGCACACACTAACGAATAAAAGTTTAAAAGCAGAAAAGGAAGACTTGTGAGCGAAATACAGTGATGTCAACTTTATAAGTTAAAAGTCCAGTCAGACTACCTAAAAATCGCTAGAAAGCTCTTAATTAAAAGTTGTGGTTTATACATGAAAATGGGAACGTGACACGAAATTTTCGTGAGTCAAGCGTGAATCACCTGTGACTTTGATTAATGACTACTATAATACTATACGTCGGTTTAGAGTGAGTAGTAATAAAACACTCGTGCGTGAATTTAGTGGTTTATAACAGATTTTTCGTTATTTTTACTATTTCGTGATCGTGAGTAATCTTTTACTATGCTCGAGTGAGTAGCAACAGCACCTTGATTATATTTATGGCCGTGAGTGGGTCCAAAATCCGTCGCGCATATCGCATAAATAAATTTTAGTATTGGGAACATGTTTGTTGAACCGAATTAATTCTATTTTGTGTATACAATTTAAAGAAAAAGGCCGAAGTTTAGCTGTAAAGGTAAATGTTGGGCCGCCGAACTATTTTCGATTTTTTCGATCTTTTGGAGACCGAACATTGAACTCATGCTTAAATACGGATTTAAATTTGACACTCAAAATGGCATTTAATCACTATTAAAACTACTTGAAAAGCGCAGACATAGCAGCACTGCTCTAAAGTAAATTTGTTTTAGCGATGTCAATTTAGCGTTATTGTAGTACACAAAACTCGCATTATTTTATGTTTTCCATACACAATATTTATTGTACTATCTAGAGCAAAACGACGGTAATATTGGTAAAAATGTTCGCAATGTTTTTACAATTCTGAGTACAAAACAATTTAAAATTGTTCTCAAAAGCTTAAAATTATAAAAAAATTCAAAATAAAATTAAATTCAAAATCGAAAAATCTCGACATAAACGTTTACTTCACGATTTGAACTAACCAAACATTTTTTAAACCGTTATACCCCATTCACAATCCAGATTTGTTAGATATATAGCTATGAGACTTGCAATTATCTCAAAACTGTTTTCATGCTTTCGATGTGATTTTGATAATCTCGTAAGCAGCTGTTTATTTTTGTAAAAAAAAATATATTTGTGATCTAACCTAAAATTGTACAAAATATTTTGAAAAACAGCTATTGAAACAGTGCTATATTTAAGATTTCTTGATTTTTATTAAAAATTAAAATAATTTTTATTTTTTGAGTACTATTTTGGCAAATATGTTATTAAACACTGCTAAAATCGCTAATATCACTGCCAAACCCTGACATTTAAGAGATTATTAATGGTGTTTACAAATCATCTCGTCAAATTGAAGTGATAATTGGAAGAAAATTGTGTATGGGAAATCTCATGATAATAAAGAGAGATTACTAAAACCTAGTTCCTGTGTATGAAGTATTAATACTGCAATGACAATGTGATATTGATCTTTAAATAGAATTTAACAAATTATTATATATTATTAAAAAATAATAATGTGAATTTGAGTAAGTTATGCCAAATAAAATGTACTTATTCTCTTGTATTTTCGTAATAATACTATTGTACCATAAAAACTTGTTGTAAAACTTCATGTTTTTATGGAGAAAATTATGAAAATTTTTAAAGAATATCAATATATGTTGTTAGCCTAAACTAATGCTTTAACGGTGTTCCGTCGCATAAATGAGTTAAAAAGAACTCATTGATCAGATTTTGCTCTTGCTTAAATAAAGTTGGCACCACTGATTTTTTTTATGTTTTTGTTGTTGCTCTTTCTCGTTTTGTACAATAAAAAACAAGCATTGAAAACAATGTTGCCAGAAACAATTAACGTTATAGCCCCTTTTAAAGAAATTTAAATATCCAAATATAGCTGTTGATACTCAACTAAAATTTTTGTTAGTGGTTCGGACCTTAGTAGCTCTCTTTGCAAATAAACATAAATAACTACAAACACAAACATTTTACTAGAAAATGTTTTTATAAACTTGAAACTTTTGTTGTATAGTTACACAGCACTTCGATAATTTTCCCCCGTTTTTTATGTAAGTGTACCGGGTTTGTTGACTTGGAGGGGCGAATATTACACAAGAAACAATTTTTTTTTTTAATTAGGCAAACAAAATAACTTGAATTACAAAAATGTGTTATTTTGAAAAATATCATAGAAAAAGTCATCATAATCCGCGAACTTCTAAAAAACTGGCATCACTACAATGCTAGGTTACATACCCAATAGTTAAGCTCTATACAAAAGTTAACCCACAAATTTAAACCGAAATCTTAAAAAAAAATTTTATGAAATACAATTATAATTTTGGGAACCTTTTTTAACTATTGGGTTTGAAACTCAGCGCCAAGTTTTAAACTGGAACTTAACTAAAGAAAATTTCAAGACATTATTAACATAACATCAAACAAAATAATTACCCTAGGTATGAAACCTACCGTTAAAGGTTTTAAATTAATTATTAGTAAACCTAACATTTTATTGTTATTTTGTATATAATTTTGTGACATTTCCCTATTTTTTTTATAGTAAGTTGGAGTTAACTCTTCAGTATGAAACCCATCGTAAATGAACTCAAGAATACAAGTTTTTTTCTGTTCAAGCAGAAACACAATAAAGGCTAAAACCAAATGACGAGAAATTTTTCCACTATATTTTTAATGAACGCAAAATTTAGCCAGTGGTCGGACAAACTTTTAAGATTTATACCAAATGTATGGACATTTTTTTCGCTCCAGTTTAAACTCTTATTGCGTTTCTACTCTTACGCTGTCGTGTGCGTTTTTTTTTTTTAGTTTTTTCTCTTTTGCACTTTTTGGTTTCGCACGCATACGGTAAATAATTGTGTACTTTAGGATGCAAATGTGGAAAATTATAAAGAATCTTGTATGTATGATTGCCTAACAAAAACCTGACAAGTTGCTTACATGTGTTGTTTTTTAGCTTCTAAGTTCGTAACTTGAGTTTGTAACATTTTTACTACTTTATTATTAGATTTTTAATTCATATAAACTTTTGCTTATCTTAACATTTCAAAGAAATTAATATCTTACAAAAAAAAATATTATTTCTGAATTAAAAAATGCTCTTTTTAAATTAAATAACGTATTTTTGTATCACCAGAGCTTCGAATTAATTAATTCTTTAATTCACATTTGAAATTTAAATTTAATTTTTATCAATTTTTCTCTTTAATTATTCACTGGGAATTAATTTATGCTTTTAATACTAAGTAAACTCTTTCTGGAATTAATTCCTAAAAGAGTAGCCATTATCTTGAATCAATTAATCTTTCTTAAATTCAGTTTATTTACAACAGAGCTTCAAAAGAATTAATTCAATTTGAACTTAATTCACCAAAAATTAATTCAGAATTATAAAGTGTTAATGTATCATTGCGTTAATGAATGATTCAATGTTAGGTTTATTCAACATTTTACTAATTGAATGAATAAATTTTAGTGTCATTCATTTAATAAAGGAAAGTTTGTCATAAATACGCAAAGAAAAATTGATCACATAATAACAAAGTATAAAATTATTTTTATTATTTAATTATAGCCAATTTGATATATATAATTTTCTTTTGTATTGTATAAATATTTTAGTTATATAACGAGAAATTTCGTTTATCGTTTGACTACATGAATGAACACAAATCTTTCTTCATGCACCCTTTTATTAAATGAATTGCGAAAAATTTTAGATCAATAAAAAACAATTCATTCATATAATTTAAAGCTTTCGGAAATAAGCTTATAATTCAGTTAATAATAATTCTTTTACGTAGTGAAATTTGAATAAAATTGTATTCATTTTCAAAATGTGAATTAAAGAATGCATTCTTTTCAAGTTTTGCCTGGCATGATGTAGTTTTGCAAAAAATAAAATTAAATTAAAAATAAATTCAAAATTGCACGAAAAAAGAGACAAAAATGGAATGCCAATTAAAAAATTCCTAAAAATAACTGTTGATTTTAGGGGGTTGTTTTAAATAATATATTCAATGAAAAACAATAATGAAGGAATTTAAAGTTAAAGTGCTAAAGTGTTATCGTCATAAATTAATATAAACTTAAAAGTTAAGATTTTTGTTGTTAAAAAAAAATGCAGTAAAAGTTCTATAATTATTACACACAGAAAAATTTTCCCATTTGCCAACTGAAATTCTATTACTATGAAAAAAGATCGGTTAATATGACTGAAATCGGTTGGAACAAGTAAATATTAGTTTTCACAACAAAGTTCGGTTAATACAACTGAATTTTAGTTGCAACACCAAATATATTAAGAAATTATATTTAAATATGGTTGTACTAAACGAATTTATTTGTTGTTACCACGAAAATACACTTTTCAATTCGGTTGGCACTTTATTTCTCTGTGTGTACCGGCTTTAAATGTCGTTATGCTTTAACTGTCGCCATGTTAATTGTAGTACTTTAGTTGTCACCCTGCCTTTAAAGTTAAAAAAAGTTTTAAAATTTTACACCGAAAAAATAACTCAGTTATTTGAAACTAAATTTTTAACTGATTCTCTGGTGAAATACCACTTACTGTAGTGCTGGTAAAAGAATGAGCAGTGGGTATCGAGTATTTGTCTTATCTATGGATACTCAATACTTAAAAGTAACTACTCGATATTTTCAAAGTTGTATTTTGGATAGAAAAACATTACAAAAATGCGACTTCGCTTAAATAATAAGCATTAAAATATAACTCTGCTAGCAGAAAAAATCGAAGGTGAAAAGTTTAAAGAAAAAAGTTAAAAAAAACTATAAAAAAAACACTCAGAACTCAGTTAATAATAACAAATTTGAAAACAAAAAACAATGACGTTAAAGTTTTTCTTATTTTTTTGCGATACATATTATATTGAAATTTAAAATTTTTTTAAGTTTATTAATTATTTTAACATTATTTGCTTTTCTTGATTTTCCGCTTTTTCATTCTTCATTCCAAAATTAGCAGCTGACATAAAAATTTCAAATTGCATTACATTCAAAATTTCACATGCAAATTATTGTTTAAGTATTCATGTTTTCGATCTAGAAAATAATAAATAGGAGTTACTTAATTTAATCCATGTCACCTAACCTCACCTAACCTGATTAAATTTTTTAAAAAAACATGATAAAGAATTTTTTGGTTTACATATTAAACCATTTATTGAACTTTTGGTAAACAAATACAATCAAAAACTTGTAGTTTTTCAAAACTACTTGTACCTCGTTGTCAAATTCCATACAAATTTTTATTCAAAAACTACAAGTTTTCAAAAACTTCCTGTTTTTTTATAGAGTTATAGAAATTTAAAATGGAATAAAACAACGATGAATTTTTTAAATTGACATGAAATTTACTTTATTCGAAAGATAATCTTCTGGCATTATAATTTAAATATGACTTCTGGCATATGACATCCACGGCTGGCTCGGACGTAGTCTAATCTGGAGGTCCAATTTTCAATGACTTTCCAATATTTGTGGCGTGTATTGGTAATAACGCGGCGAATGTTGTCCTCCAAGTGGTCAATCGTTTCGGTCTTATCGGCGTAGACTAGCGACTTCACATATCCCCGAAGAAAATAGTCCAGCGGCGTTAAATCGCACGATCTTGGAGGCCAATTCACTGGTCCGAAACTATGCGGTTACCAAACGTTTACTTCAATAAATCAATTGTGGCACAAGCTGTGTGACATGTTGCGCCGTCTTGTTATAACAACAGCTCCTGCACATCATGGTTGCTCAATTGAAAATCGAAAAAGTCAGTAATCACGGATCTATAGCTGTCACCATTTTCTGAAACGTTCTGACCAGCATCGTTTTTAAAGAAGTACGGACCAATGATTCCACCAGCCCAGAAAGCACACCAAACAGTCAGTTTTTCTATATGTAACGGTGTCTCAACACTTATCATCACTCCAAATATGGCAGTTTTGTTTATTGACGTATCCATTTAACTAAAAGTGAGCTTCATCGTTAAACAAAATTCGCAAAATTCGTGCGCGATACGTATCTCGAACAGAACCATGATTTTTAAAATAAATTTGCACAATTTGGAAGCGTTGTTCAGGCGTCAGTCTATTCATGTTGAAATGCCAAACCAAACTTAACTTAAATCACTTGACAGCTGACAAAATGGCCGCCAGTTAAAAAATTGTTGCCAACTTAAAGTTCTATACCTGTATAAAAGAGCACCCTTTAGTATAAATGAGGTATAAAATTAAATTTCTACAAACATTTAAAAAATATATATATTTTTAAAATTTTTCCTATAACATAAGCAAAGATTTATAGATTTTTTTAAACGAAAAATCAAAAAAATTGCCAAAATGGTCAAAAAAAAAAACTTGTCCTAAAAATCGTCAATAGGGCAACGAATTTCAAGCAACTAAAAAAAGTAAATAGGCGCTTATAAAATGCAGTTAATAACGAAAAATATGCCACTTAAAAAAAGCTTTTTGCTAAAATCACAGCTTAAAAACATAAGAAAACAAATTTAATTTGGCAATACCAACAGAATCTGCAAAAAAATATGCAAAAACATGCACTTTTGCTTAAATATGAGAAAGAATGCAACTACAAATCGATGCCATTTTGTTCTGAATTTTATAATTCTGGGGCCGAATTACGGTATTCGTGATCGAGTGAAATCGTTCGAAAACTGTGTTTTAATGAATAACTACAAAAATATGTACTTATAATGAATGTACAAAGTTTAAACATTTATTTCTAATGATAAAACAAATTCGTTAAAATTTTTTATTTTCGAAAATAAAAAATTAATTTCGATAGAAAAATTACGATCACGAATGTCGTAATTCGTCCCCTGATAAATTTTTAGTCAATATCAGTTTTAGATTATTGGAAAAAAAATATATTAAAAAACGTAAATCGATATTACAGATACAACTGAAGCTTTTAAAAACAATTTAAATCCTCTTTTTCCCTTTTTATGAGATTCTGATATTTAACCAAACCGATCGATATCAACATCGATCATTTTTCATCACATGCCAGAATTCTTTTAAAGATCTGGTTATTTCGTTCTTGTTATTCTCTTCTACTTTAAAAGTAATTTTCTGTTAAAAATACGCATTCAACCCAATTTATTCAACAAACAGAACATATTACCAACCTACCACCCACCCACCTGCTAAACAATGCGATTTTTATTTTGCATTCCAATTTAAAAATTAACTTTTTGTTTACATATTTAATTTCATTTAAAAATATTTTTCGAAATTAACGGTCATTTTACACATGTTGAAAATTTCCCTTTCGTTTTGAGCAAGGATGGCAACCGAAACGAATAACGTTATTGGTATAGATTTTTTATTTCGGTATTGTCACCGGTAGCGCTATTTAATTATTATCGGTATCAGTATTACCGAAACATCAGTACCGGTACGAAAAATTGGGTTTTTGAAACAAGTTATGCGTTTTTGTAATAAAAAACACAATGTTGAAAACCCAAATTAAAAATTTATAACTGTACGCACAGTGGGATAGTACTTCGGTTGCAATGAAATTTGGAACAGGTATAAGTGACGTAATATCGAGCTTAAGTTTTGATTTTAAACCTTCCAGACCACCGGGGAGGCAATATGACCACTCAAAATAGGAAACATTTTTTTGTTTCTAATCCGATTACAAAAAAAAAATTAACATATTTGTAATCTGCTAGTAGAGACTAACAAAAAACATGCTTAACATGTGTGGGTTATCTCCAATAGATCCAGAAATATACCCATTTGAAAATGTGAAATTCCAAATTTCGTCCGATTCAGGTCCAGTTTTTTGCGAATGGCGATACGAAATCGGGTACAATTTCTTTTTCAAAATATTAATTATTTTATTAAATAACTTCTTGATTAAAAAAAATTAATGCAACATCTTGTTAACACTCAAAAACTACATTCATTTAAAGTAGAAATTAAAAAAAAAAATAAAATTTTGCAATTTTTCCCCCAAAAAGTACCAACAGTCTTTTACCTCCAGATAAATATTTTCTCTCTGAACATATAAAGTGTGCATACTATTTATTCTAAAAGGTATAACAGCGAGTTGTGTCAAAAGAAATTTTGATTAGTTTATACTTTTCCGCCACCCGCTTTTAAAGTTACCACAATTTTAAGGCAAATATCAACTTTAACCCATTGTTAAAAATGATGCACGCCTCCAATTAGGTAGCGGAAGCGGTTGTAGATACTCCAACATATGTATACATAATTTATTGGGTAAGTCTCTTCCAATCCCTGCTTCAAATATAGACATAGCAGCAAAAAATGTAAGAAATCTCCTTTTTGGAATTCACTTTTATTTTTGGGACATAAATTCAGTGCATAGAAAAAAGACAAGCAACTGTTTCTTTACTTTTTTAACTCTTTTTAGGTCGAGTAACTTTTCTATAAATAACCAGAGTTTAATTTTAACCATAGATATTTTCATTTAAATTTCACATTCATAACTATGGTTAAGCCCTAAACTTTGGTTATGTTGAACTAAGTTACCAGGTCTTAATTTTCTATAGATACGTTTTACGGCGGTATGAAACAACACCCCAATGAAATAAGTCCCCAAACCAAAAATAAAATAACGCCCCATTTTTTGGGGCTTTATTTCATTATGAAACAATACCCCAAAAAAAAATGAAATAAACCCCCAACCAAATGAAACGACACCCCAAAACAAAATGAAGTAACGCCCCAATTTTTGGGGCTTTATTTCGTAATGCAGTAAAGCCCCATTTTGAAAATGAAATAAGGCCCCAATAAAAAAAAAAACTAAATTATATATTACTTTGAAATATTTCTTTATTCCTAATTAATACATAGTAAAAAGGCTGAAAAAAAAATTGCGCGATTTTTTTTTCAGCCTTTTTAAAATAAAAAGATTAATAATATTTAGTATATCAATACAGTTTTTTTTAATATTTTTTAGTAGTATATCACAAAAATCGTATAATCGCACGCAGAAAAAACTTATTTCGCGAAGCCGCCTGCCGCGTTCTACGGAGGAAAAAACACCTAAGAGCGGCCGAAGGCCGCCACACAGAAAAACTTGTTTTTACAAATTACTTGATGTCTTAAAATATAAGATTTTAACGGATTCGACATCTGATTTGAAAAACAAGTTCTTCTGGGTGGCGGCCTTCCGCCGGTCTTAGGGGGTTTTTCCTCCATAGAACGCGGCAGGCGGCTTCGCGAAATAAAGTTTTTTTCTGTGTGCGACATAAAAGAAACTTCAAAATTACTACACGGTATAATCTCACTTACTAATAGCAAATAACTATTTACATTAATAACTTGATAATTCATGCAGTAATTATAACGGTTATTTGCTTATATTACTTAAAAATTGTGCTTTTTAAGAAAATGAAATAACACCCCAAAAATATTATTTGGGGACTTATTTCATTTCTCATATTGGGGTCTAATTTCATTATGAAATAAAGTCCCAAAAAAAAAATGAAATAAAGTCCCAAAAAATGAAATAACACCCCAATTTTTTTTATCGAAATTTTTGGGGCCTTACTTCATTTTCGGTTTGGGGCCTTATTTCATTGGGGTCTTGTTTTATACCGCCGTTTTTTACTATAGGAACATACTAATGAAGCATTTACACGGAAAAAACAGTAGGCACCAAACAATGGTGACAACAATTTTTTATTTGAAATATTTTTAATTTTTTTTTTTTTTTTTCATATAAAACATTTTTAAAAACAAAAATTCAAAATTACAAATAAATTAACAAAAGTGTGTTTGTATTTACAAATCCTAATTCTTAGTGTCAATTAAAAAAAACTTCTTTGTATTTACAAAAGAGCTCTGATGCCCGTAATTTCAAGCAATAGATACCTACCGGTGCTTAGATATCTACCCGTATACACGAACAAAATCGGGTAGGTAACCGGTAGGTAAATATTGCTTGAAATTACGGGCATGAGACATGGTTAATATTACAAACAGAATTTTGTAATTTTTTTTTCTGTTTTAACTTAGCATCTAGTTGTAGATTGTTAGATATTTATATTGGATTTCATTTTAAAACAACGCATATTTCGATTTAAGTGCATATTTATTTTAAGCCCATATTTCGGATTTCTTACTGCATATTTTAAGTGCATATTTTCATTTTTTTTTAGTACATGAAAGTCGCTGGTTATCAATTTGAAAAGTTTTGAATCGAATAACGGTATCATAAAGGTATCGGTTGCCCATCTTGTATTTAAATGTATAAATTTATTTGATTTATTATTTTCATTTAATTACTCATAAATTGTCTGTGTGTGTGTGTACTTTTTCACTTTCTAATTAAGAAATTTCTAAGTGCTTAAAAATACTACTTAAAAATTTAGCTTTATCTTAATTTTTTTTTTTTGCAATTATTTTAGTTTTTTCTCTTTATTTTGAATTTTATTAGGGGCGCAACAAAGTTTAGTACTTTTGGGTTCTCAAAAGCACTGGGCCATAATTTTATAACTTTTCAAAACATTTGAGTATTTTTCATAAGGCTAATTTTGATCATTTGATATCAAATTTGATATTAATAAAACAAAACATTTTCAATAAATTGAATTGAAATTTTTATTTTATTTATTAAACATTTTCATTAAAATTGTTAAGCTTTTTATATTTATTAATTGAAAATTACATTAATTTCAATGGCCGATTATACTTTTTGTCTACCCTAGGTTGTTTACCAATGTACTATATTGGTTATAAATTAGTACCATTTCCTAAATTAAATGGTTCATACCTGAATTGTTTGCATTTCTCACTCATACCAGTATTATGTGAAATTTGTTTAACCTTGCATGGGTTGCCAACTGTTGAATACATATTTGATATTGCAGGATTGTTTTATATGATTGTAATACCTTGTCAAACCTATCGATTTTCAGCAAATAGTTACTTTAACCGTTACGCACACAATAGTAGTACAAATGTACTACCACCGTGTTTTTGAACCTCCTGTGTCTTTAATATTGGGTGTATTGATAGAACTAAAACATGTATTCCTCAATGAGGATATAAACAATATGATTAAAATTTTTTTTTTTAAAAGTCATATTCTACACAACGGTTTTAAAAAAGATTATTATACATTTTTTTTATAAAACAAACTAATTTTTATATTATTTGTAACTTAAATAATTTTTACATACCAAAAAACTATAGATTTTAATAATTTTTTTGTATATAAAAATCATGTTTATTGTAATAGTTTCTAAGCCGTAAAATACTTCTTATTTTCCTCACAACTCCTAGTCATCTGACTCTTATTCATACTACTTCTTTTCCCCACAACTCTATTCATCTGAGGTATAAATCTAAGACCATTTTGTTTTAAATTGTTTAACTAAATAATAAACTTTTTAATATAAATACCATATTCGTTTGTTTTTTAGATTGCGAAACATAAATATAGTTCATAAAAACATTAAAATTAATATTTTTCCTTGTTTTTTCCGTCAAACAATTTGGTAGTACAAATGTACTACAGTCGAGTGCGTACGTTATGGTTTTTTGTGCTTAAACATATAATTTTTTAAAGTATTTTACTTCTCCAAAAATTTCATGTTTTTTTTACCATTTTAATCTACTTTTATTTCAAAAATCTTTAACCCTTAGTGACTTGGTGACAAAAAATACCAATGCATGTACTATGTGTCTTTTTCCACAGGCCACTAACGGTAACATTTTTTTATAAATAAAAGTAAAGATAATTAAAGTCTTATCAAATTTTTCCGAAAATTATGCAAACTTTGATGAAACATTTAAATTTTGTGCAATTTTTGACAAAATAATAAATTTTCATAAAATGCTCTGGAAAGTAGTCGCTACACACACACAAACATGAATTATCATTTGTTCAATTTTTGTTTTCTTTAGTTAAAACTACTATAGAATAAAAATAGCAATCGACATCTCTAAATTAGGCATTTTAAAAAATCCTTAAAATTAAGTTTAAAAAACACGTTTTTGCATTTTTATCAAATTCGTGGGTCATTTTTGATTCCAGGCTAAAGTGTTTTAATGATACCAGCAAACAATCGGTAATAGGTTGGTATTACGAAACATGTTACCTGGTAATAAATTAAACTCCTTACCCTTGCATTACTTCGCAAATTGGTATTACTGACTGCCCATTAGTTCCTTTCTACATAAAATGTAATACAATTAAATTTTTTCTACAAATTCTACATTTTTAAAATAGTATTCGATCTAAAAATTAAAGATGTAAATAAAAAGTTTTTGACAATTCTTTAACTGTAAGTGAGAGGAGTAACATATTACCGTAAGTAGTCCTCGATGGACATGCCCCTGTTGAAATTATAGGGTTTGTAATAGAAATGTAACATGTTACCTAATAATTATAAAAAGTTTTTTTCCCCAAAACTTTTAAAAAATTTCATGTCTAAATTTTTAGTTAAACATTTTTAAATTTTAATTTAATACCTAATATAAAAAAAAATCTCAAAAAAAACTTATTACATTTATACTGTGTTTGGTAAGGTGTTACCAGAATGGACATGCCCTTGTTAAAATAATAGGTTTTGTAATACCGACCTTTATTTCTTATTCCCAAACTTATTACCATGTAATAGAAAGTTTTGCTGGGATATCATATGAAGTCAAAATATCTGAATAATTTTCAGTATATTAAATAAATAATAAATTATATGAAAAATTTAATTTTTCAAAATTTAGTATTTTGGGATTTTTTTTTATAAAAATACACTTTTTTCATAAATGGTTAATTTTCGGCCGAAATTCGGCACGGGTTAACGTTTTACAAAAAAAAAAAAAAACTATTTATTCCATTTGAAATAAAACTAGGTAGTGTAATAACAAATCATTCTTTAAGGGACACCCTAATGGCAAAACCTTATAGTCCGTGGAAAAAGTCTAAAGAAAAATGATATCACGTTTTTGTTAATAAAATTTCACAGGGAACGACATAAAGTTTGGATAACATATTTTGGTGTAATTGTAATGGCTTCATTACTCTAGCGGTAACGTTTCGTAAACGAACTGTTACTCCATATAAAGTGTGAATATAGTGCCTACATACAATATGTCTCCCTTTTACATACTGAACAAATGGTAACGGATTTGCGGAAAGTAAATTCTGTTGAACACAGATTTTCTTTTCGGGTTTCCGTTTAATTAATACATTAGAAAGCGGTAAAACAACAACATTATATTCTATTTTTTTCTAACTCATTTAAAGTTTCATAAACGAGTTACGTTTCGAAACCGGTCGAGTAATTTAGGCATAATGCAACATACAGTTGCGGTCATTAAAATATTAGTGCTCCTTTGTTCTTTGATGTTTTGCCATTTTATCCATTTTATATTCATTTTAGATCATTTGATTTTTATTTTGTTAAAAAACTCCATTCTCCATTTTGAGAGTGTATTTTAGTAAATGCACCATACATAACATACATAACTTCGATTTTATCTTCACTTCATTAAATGTAATCGGTCATAAAATTAGTAGCATAATTTTTTGGAAAAATTTCACAAAAAGTATTTCATTTAATATCAAAGGCGTAAAAACACTAAAATTCTATACATTTCCAACATTTTTATTTGAAATTAGTTATTTGGATCTATTTCATAAACTAACCATGTTTTAACATTTCCTGTTAAATTAATTCGATCCTGCATTCTTGGCGAGGATATAAATTTCGTGATAGCTTATAAGCTAGGATCTGCTGACTCCATACTTTATGTTACAACATAAATTTTAAATTAAATTGACTTTGGATGGCGCAATCAATTAATTAAATTGACCCCATTACCATCAAGCTAATTTTTTTTGCAAACTAACAGACATGTATCGAGTATATTATATGTGATTTTGGAATCCTAAATGTTGCAAATTATAATCTATTTTGTTGTGATGGATCAATTCTGGATGAAACATTTTATAACGCTGTTGAAATTATTACCTACTACTACACTAATAAAAAAATCCCTTACAAATAGTTGAAAATTCGGCTTAACTAAGAATTTAGCTACATCAGCAGAATTTTTTAGCTTAATCAACTGAAAGTTTCTGCAAAAAATGTCTCCGGATCTGACCAGAGGCACAATTATTACCGGGAGTTTAAGTATAATATATTTTTGGTCCATTTTGCTCTACCTCGCTTAGTTTCCAAGATATAGCCTATTTTATAATTATAAAATAAAAAATATGAGAAAATTACACCATCTACAAGTTAGACTGATATCGGAGACAAAAAAAAAATAATGGGTTTAAAACAATTGTGGTTTGAGTTAACTGGAAAGATTTATAAATTTGAGTCACGAATTACTAAATTTTTGGTCGAAAAATTAGTCCAAATACGGATGAAATTTGTTCTTGAGGCAAAATATGGTAACTAATAACTTTAGTTATTTTACTGATTTAAAAGATAACAATTTTTAAAGCTCGTCAAGCATCAATAAAAAATATATTTTGTCAAGATTTTTTTTAAGCCAAACACCTTAAACAAATTATTTTTTAAATTTTTTCAAAGTTTTCCTTACACAGAGTTGTGTAAAAAGCAAATCAACTATTTTTTTTTTTTTTTTTTAAAGAGAAACAAAACGCTCAGGAAATTCTTCCTATTTATTTATGTGTTGCTTTCTTTGGAAAGGGGATAGTGTAGAGATGAAAGGTGGTGAAAGATGATGGGCTTCACACATCGCAACACTGTAATTGCGCGAGATGATAAATCTTAGAACAGTTGTTGCTCGCCACCTGATGTAGAGTTGGCGAATTTATTGAAGCTTTTTGTTTCATAGCCCTGATTTATTATTTTACTTCGGTGGGGTTAAGTGCTATGGGAACACCGAAGGTGGGCGCAGCGATACATATAAGTGATAGAAAACTCATACATATTATTTTTCTAAATTGATGTTGTCGTCACCGAGAATCGAACCCGGGACCATCTGTGTAACAGTCCAACGCGCTAACCATTACACCACATAGACCAAAAATTACTGTTATTTAAAAAAAATTTTACATAATGCACTAACATAATCAAATGCAGGAGTGCCCAAAAGTTCCTTATGGAAGAGCAAACACCAATACATTTAAAGAAAAACTAATTTTTATTCAATATTTTTTGTTGTAAAAACCAATACATACAAAGAAAAAAGAAAAAAATATTTCAATGTTTACCAGCAAAGCATACGAAAGTGTTGTTGCTTTGCGCTTGCGTGTATACAGTGAAGAACGACAAAAAAACTAATAAGACAAAGTTGTTTGTGTATTTCGTATTGCTAGTGCTGAGCGCTCTATATGTGTATTAAAACACACAGCCTATAGCTAAGTGTTTTTACAAAAACAAATGAGCACCAAGCGCATAGGCCTTGGGCACCCCTGATCAAATGTAATGCAAACCATATTCTGCATTATTGCAAATATTTAATATTTTTTAATTTTTTGATTTGCTCATAATATTTTTTAATTTTTTGATTTGCTCATAAAATTTCAGTTATATTTTTGCTTTTTATTTAAAAAAAAAATTTATAAAAGTACTTTATTTTTTATTTTTTTTTTAAACAATCCAGTAATAAATTTTTTAAATTGTAAATAAAATTAAAACTGACCTTTGTGGTGCTCCATACGTTGATGAAATATGGCAGGGTTCTTGAACTGATGCATTTAGTTGTTAACGAACCTTAGATTTTTATTTATAATCGTTATTTAGTGATATTGTAAAAAAAAATCACAAAGTAACTTTTATTATCATGTTTTTGAATTGTTTTTGTTTGATTTGAAAATACATATAAATCATTCAGTGCCAGTAAAATAAAAAAATATTTAAACTAATAAATATTCGGCAAACAAATAATTTTTTAATAAAGGTTATAACTGTTACGTCCCTGATTTCTTTTAGTGCATTTGTTTGAAAATCTATAAACACTTATACTTCCCCCTCGTATTTTGATCACTAGGGCAAGAAAATTCATGTTTTTTCTGGATGATCTAAAACTGGTGTAGACTAAATATTTATCCGAATCCTCAAATTTAAAACAAAATGCCATTTATTTGTAGTTGTATATTTTGCATATTTTGACATATTTTGGCATATTTTGTTCTTTTTAATGCATATTTGTGCATATTTTTAATTTATTTTAAATATTTTTTGTTAGTTTGTTAAAAAAAAATTAGGATACATTTTTATACTTACGCAATTCTATTAAGTGCATATTTTTATGTTTTGATGCTAATTTTTAATTTTTAGCTGCATTTTATAAGCACCTAATTTAATTTTTTAGTTGCATGAAGTTCCTTGTCCTATTATATATATGTCCTTTATTTATTTAAATATAATATAATTAAAATGTTGTGATTTAAAATATTTAAATAAAAAGTTCGCGAGGAACATAGGGCGTTAACAAATTCTCTCCATCTAATTCTGTCTCTGGCAAGTAGTTTGATTTCGCTCCATGTTGTTTCAGCTTTTTCATGTTCCATTCTAATACATCGATTCCATGTATTTCGGGGTCTACCTGGACGGCGCTGGCCTTGGGGGTTCCATTCAAGTGCACCTCTGGCAATATCAGTTGATGGTCGCCTGAGAATATGATCAATCCAAGTCCATTTTCGTTTACGTATTTCGGTCTCGATAGGACAGCAACCTGCCTTCTGCCAAAGAGCTTCATTGGATATCCAATTTGGCCAATATATATATGTTATATTGCCCTATTGATCACTAATAATTTGACAACATTGAATGACTGATTTAAAACAGAAACCCGTATAAACATTAAATTATTTTTACAAATGTATATGACTTACTTCAAAAATTGTTGGCACCTGTTGAAGCCGACATTAAATGCCTCATATTTCTCAAGGTTTTATGAATTGAGAGGAAGGATGGGCAGGGTTAGCTTGACTATACTTAAAAGCCATGACGTGCAAAGTTTCACGTTGAATTGTCTTCACCAAAAGAATTAATTCGTATTCAAAAGTCGAAAAATTAAAAAATATACTTGACACTTACAAATGTTTTTTATTCATTTTAACTTTCGGATACAAACCAATACAAAATGGACTCACAAGACTTGTGAGTCTATTTTGTACTTACTGAAAAAGTAATTTCCATATCGATGCTTGGTGAAAAGTTGTATTGTGGTTTACAAGTGAATCAAAAATTTTCTGATTTTTACACTTTTGCTGTTTTTTTCCGTAGGGTTTTTGGAATTGCGTTTTTGGTGTTATTTTATATAGCTTAGGGTATACCAAGTTATACCGTGCACCAAACTGACATTTTTTTTAAATGTATGTTTTTTGACTCTGACACACAATCATATTTTAAATAAGCAGCATACAGTATTAGGAATCCAGTACTTGTCACGGGTTTCCGTGGTAAATCCGAAGTAGTCAAAATAAATTTTTTTAATAAAATCTGACACACTTTTTCTATTTTTTATAAACGTGTATTCGCCACATATGTTACAAAAATAGTTGGGATTGATTTTACAGGTGTTTCTTGACGTAGTCATAGCCCAATTTTGACATATATTTCAAAGTAACACAGTTTTCAATAAATAAAACAAGGGATAAAAATCAAAAGTTTTTTGTGTTCACTGATGAAATGTTCTAGGTTAAAATTTTTTAATATTTTTTGTCGTTATACTTTTCGCTTTCGTAAACACTTGTTGAATGAGAAAAATTGGTTGAATGAACCCATATAAATACTTCGTAGTTTTTTACTGAAGTACCTAGAAAAAATTATATCCACAATTTTATTGACAGTCACTTATGAATGAACACATGTGTTAAGGGGAATTTCTTTAAAAAATCATCCGTTACCAACGGTAAACCACACATCAATAAAAACAAGTGCACTTTCCTTTTTTCTCTTTAATTGACTGTGAACTGACTAGGTGTCATAAAGGAACAATACAATTTATAGGCGTTATCAGTTTGCTACCGCAACCATATTGCTTGAACTGAGTTACTTTGTAAACAGCACCTCCTAGTCAGAAAGGCATTATAAAAATTTTAAACGTAAACATTTTATGAACTTTTTACAATTTAGCGAAATTTTATTATTTTGTTTCGCATATTTTTATAAAAAACATTTCGAACTATATTGGGTGTCTAGAGTGAATCCTTACGTCGGACTTAATTGATAAAGTGCAAAAAAGTTAGATTTATTTAACTCATAGCGGCTACAGCTGCAGTTTTTTCCAAACACATTTTGCTTTGTGACAACTAATTAAAGCGCTGTATCAATTCTGCCAAAAGGTACTTTAAATAAAAGATTTTAATGAAAAGCCATCAAACAATTCTAAGGACTTGAAATTTTATGGAGCAAAAAAAATTTGTATAACCTCAAAAAGCATCCTTATACAAAATTTTTAATTTTGCGAATATAAAGTATTTAATATGATTTCGTGCAAATATTCAAATAAATATCATTAAACCTGGGAAAAGATTCATGTTTTCCAAAATAATTTATTTATTCTAAGCAAAAATTGTAATTGACTGGTCCATTTCTTGTGATAACACGCATACCAAACTTACTCTTCAATAAATCGATTGTAACGTGTGCTGTGGCTTGTGGCACCGCCCTGTTGAAACCACATGTCATCCAAGTCAATGTTTTCCAATTCGGGCCAAAAAAATCGGTAATCATGGCGCGATAACGATCGCCATTCACAGTAACGTGACGATCGTTATTGTCGATGAAATGAAAAAATATGGCCCAATGACGCCTCCGGCATGCAAACCGCACCAAACAGTTATTTTTTGTGGATGAAGTGGAGATTCATAAGTACATGTGGATTTTCACCAAACCAATAACACAAATTGAGGAACCCATTGAGCTAAAAATGAGCTTCGTCACTATAGATGATTTTGCGCTGAAATTCGCTCTTAAAGTTGCGGTCACCGACTCTGAATTTCGGTAGTACATTTTTATGTACGTTGTTCGTTCGTGTACTTTACCATAATGAAAATGTTGAGTTTACTGAAAAAAAGGAAAGTAACAGTTAGATGATCAGTGAAATAGTGCGTTCACAAATTAAATTAAAAGTTGTCAAGTACCTATTGGAAACCCCCTTATGTATATACAATTCTAAAACTAATATGTATGGCATTCATATGTCTTTTATTTAGCATTAGGGCCTTTCTTGATCTTAATTCCTTTTTATTATAATAGTGAAGATGTTTTTTATATAAAAAAAGTGGGGTTTAACACGCACATAACTAAATACCTCATCATAATTATGTCACATTTTTCGTTAAATTCTTATTTGAGCGGACTTAATTGAAGTCCATTTGAGTTTTTAAGTGAATAACAAATTCTGATTTATGATAAACTTACATTATTAAACACTTGTGCGCTTATTTAAGGCTTTTGTGAGTCAATTTTTTCTCTTTGTGTTTCCGCAAAAAAGTGATGATAATTTTTTATAGTGAATTTTGTTCAGTTTTTTTTTTTAATTTGTATTTATATGTTTTGACATTAATTAAGGGCCGCACGAATTTCGATATGGGGCCGCATTTGCCCATGTGTGTTATATGTATGTACCCAGTGTATAAAAGCATAACGATACTTACAATTGTCATTACAAATCTTATTACTTTTATATGGGGATGTCGCGCAAAATAACGACATATTACTAAACACCTTACAAAAAATAGAAAAATATGTGGTTACCTACTATATGCTTACCAGTATGCACAAAAATAGTCCAAAAATAAATTTAAAAAAAATAAATTTATTAAAAAAAATATTTTTTTTATTGAAACATTTTTTTTAATAGAATGTGCCTACACGGGATTCGAACCCGGGACTCCAGGTTGTCAGTCAACCGCTCTAGCATCTGAGTCTACATGTTATACTTGATAGAAAAAAACAAATGACTTGCTTGTACAAAATGTAGTTACTTTCCAGCTTACAAAAAATCAAAAACCAGTGGGTATATTTGCACTTACAAGAAGTGAAAAAATAATGATTCTAAAAAAAAAGATTTTCAAAAAAATTTTAAATCATTACTTTATGTTTAAAATAATTATAAAAATAAGTATTTATACGTAACGTATTTTTTTTTGTATTGAAATAATGGGAAAATTAACTATTCAGTATTTGTGTTAAAGTAAAGCTGAGAGTAATCTATTGACATTGCTGGTAGTGAGTAAAGTAATGACATGTCATTACCGTTTCTACTCTGGGCAGTTTATATGTCTATAAAACAGTTTTTGTACAGTTTTTCATTTATACATAACTTTTAAAAGTATCTAATGCATAAATAATCGCCATTCCTCAGAGATTTTTAACGATTTTGGAATTATTTAGTGGAGATTTTATAAATTTTTAAAAAATTTTCAATTTATTCAACATTAAATGAAATAATATGTAATAACATTGGCAACTCATACAACTTATTACTACTCTTATATTTTATATCATAAACTACCATATTATAAATACTCTGAGTAATTGCCGTTAATTTTTTGGTTTTTCCACCTTTCCTTTAAGAGCACAAATATATCTCTCAATCTTTTTTCCCACAATATATTTTAGTTGTCAAATTAATAAAAGCCACGAAGAAAAAAATTAATAAAAGAGTTGGATAAACACATGTCCAGTGTTGCCACGTATTCGTTTATAAATCCCCCTTAATTTACTATACTACCAAAAAAATTCCCTTAAAAATTATTTTTTCCTAAAATCTTCAAATTCTTTGAATAAAAATTTTAAAATACACTAATTTCGGTAGAGTTTTACTGTTTTCATTGTCAATGATTAATAAATAAACATTGCACGGTTTTTTGTTTAACAAAAAACAAATGATCTTGAACTTGAATAATCTTGCTCACATAATTTATGATAAAAGATCGAAAAATAAACTTTTGGTTTAATTTTTTAAAATTCAAAAGTAAAACATTTTCAAAATAAGAAATTTTATTTTAACAGCGCAGTGTAAAATTTTATCTTATAAAGGCTAAATTATCTCATTGAATTAGATTTTTACACCCAAAAATTCCCGCTTACAAAATTGTTACCCCCTAAAATCGAAATCGATGAGGGAAACTCCTAACTTGGCAACACTGCCCATTTGTGCTATTTGCCGAGTTGGTCCCCTCAACTTAAAGAGGAGTGTGCTGGCAAAAGAGGGGATTGAGAAGCATAAAAAAATTAAGGAAAATGCATTCATGTTTATCTATTGTTTGATTATATCTGGATATTTACTAAATGCCCAAACTTTGTATAATTTTTTGTAATCATCCATTTAGGTCATATTAATTAGCTCCTTAAAATTTATGATTTTTAAATAGTTGTTTACGTTGACTTACTAAACTAAGAACATCCATTAAAAAGGTGTATATTATTAAATTAGTAGTTCATTTATCTGTTTTTATTATTTTCTACTGTGTTAGCAATTGTTCAGTTGTTGAAGTTAGTCAGCTGTTGTTTTTTAATGTCTGGTCTGGATTACCATATTCTTCTTGTTTTGTATGTAAAGATCTAACAAGAGTATGCTAAACACATGTTATGTTTAAAGTTTTTGTGTTTTATTTTGTAAATTTCGTAAATGAGATAAAAAAATTAACAATATCTACGCTTTTTTTTTCTAAATTACATTAAATTTTCAGTTTTTATGGACGTTTTAAAATTAAGCATTGATCGAAAAAATAACACAAACATTAGTAGTTTCAAGATATCCAAAGTTTTCGTTTAATAGTGGAAAATTTTAAGAAGTATATTTGCTAAGAAAAACTAAACTGATAAATCTAGTTTTTAAATAAAATATTTGGTGCCTCGAAATTATTAAGTGGAGTTTCAACATGTAAGAGGCGTATATGTTTAAAACACACAGTAAAACACGTTTTAGCCTATAACGATTATAACCGATCAAAACATGGTCAAGGATAATTTCCTATGCTTTGGTAACAAAATGGTAAGAAACATTTGCAGGAAAATTGTTTAAAGGTAGAGAGAAAAAAAAAACAGATCAGTTTGTTTTGATTTTTGGGAAATTTTTTCGTACAGAGCTCCGAACATTTTAAAATCAAATATTTAAAATTCGAAAAAATTCCACATACAAATTTATGGAATATATACACAACCGATAAATTTTTGGTAAAACTGACAATATGGGATTTACCGTTCAATGTTTAATATAATCGAAAATAAATTTCCTAACAAGACGTACATTCATTAGAGTTACTCATTTTGAGGCTTTTTAAAAAATGTAAGATCATTTTTAAAAATTTGTCAAATCATTTTGGCCCTGTATCAGTTTGCATTGAAAAACATAAAAAAATGGCATACAAACAGTGCTGCCAACCCAATTTGTTCAAAAATCGTCAAATTTCGTTGAAAAATCTTCAAAATCGTCATTTTGAGAATGAGAAATCGTCAAAAAATCGTCATTCCGAAAACTCCTAATATTTCAATAAAAAAAATAGAAATTTTACTCACAACTTCGTTTTAAATCACTTTATTTGAAATTATTTCACAATTTTAATGTTCTTCTTTTATTAGTTCCTTTACAAACGACTCTGAGCCTTAAAAACACAACTCCCAATACTCATTTCGGGAAATCGAATTTTAAATCACTGACCTATTTTCAAATCTGCAAAATTCCTTTAGTTTTAAAATTTTTTCCGATATTTGGTTTCATAAAATTCGGGCATAAAATAAAGAAGGAAATAAAGAAAAATATTTATGTACCAAGAATCAGATATGTAGAAAATCACTCTTTTATCAGTGATTTTGAACCTAAATGATTTAAATTATTAAAAAATAAAGATTTTGGATTTGCCTTTGTAAAATATAAAAAAAAAAAAATACATTCGACCTTCGTTATTTTTTAAATAAAATTAAAATAAAAAAAAAATCACATTTTTCTTAAATGTTTTAAATAAAAAGAAACGATCAAATTTTGTCAGTAAATTTTAGAGAAATAAATTAAAATATTTAAAAATTCTATAAAAATTGCAAATTTTTATAAATCGTCATTTTCCATATAATAAACTTTGTGAAATCTTCAGTCGTCATTTTATCATATTTCACTTCAAAAATCGTCAAAATGGAGACAAATCGTCAAAGTTGGCAGCGCTGCATTTAAATCTTATTATCTCGAGCCCCAAGAGGCTTGATTTAATGATTTTTGTTAATGAATTTGTTGATCTTTTTTATATTCGACGAAATTTTTGACAAAAGATGCAGTAACAAACAAGCTAAACCGTTTTTAAAAAACCTTCAAAAAGGTTTTCTAAAAACGGTTTAGCTTACGGGATATTAACTCTAGACCCGAAAAATTTTAGGAATCATAAAACATGTTAATTCTTATTCTCAGGGTGGTGCATAATTTGAGGCATTCTTCATTCGTACACACAGAGAACAATTTTGCTATTTGCTAACTTACATTTCTTTACTAGGACTTAAATTCGATTATTACGAATTTCAGTCGTTTGGCACAACTGAACATTAGTTTTCACAACAAAGTTCGGTTAATTTAACTGAATTTTAGTTCCTACACCCAAAATATTCAGAAATCTAATGTAAATATCGTTGTACTGACTGAATTTATAAGTTGTTACTATTAAAATACACTTTTCAAATCGGTTGGCACTTTATTTCTCTGTGTGTATTTGCAATACTTTATCGTAACTATTATTCTAGGGCAAGGCATTTCATGCAAATGCATGTTTGTAGTCAGTAGCCCAAAAGGGATTTTGACCAAATACTATTTCGAATCAAAGAATTTGTAACAAAATGGCATCGATTAGTTGTTGCATATTTTTGTAATAAACGCATAATTTATCATATTTAGCTATAAAAGCATATTTTATGGCATATTTTGGCATTTTTGTTGCATATTTTCAATTTAATTGCATATTTTTGCATATTTTGTAAAAATTAAAATTTGGTTTTAAATAAAAATCAGCAAAAGAAAAGAGATATATCTTCATATATCCAAAAATTATACGTTCATTTTTTTTTTTTGATTTTACGTGCATATTTTTTCAGTTTTTAGTGCATATTTCACATTTGCATGAAATTCCTTGTCGTAATTATTACATTATAAAAATAATTAAATAATTTCACAATGGCAGTTAATATTAAGGGTATTCACTACAGAAAATTCAAAAAATATGTTAAACTAACTTTGGAAATTATTTTCCCTATGTTTTAATGTGTTTCATTAGATTTAGCATTTGGTGAAGACCGACATTTCTGACGTGAACACATTTATTGTATTATTCGCACTACTGATATTGCAAATTATGTATTACAAAATGCATTTGATATCATTCTATTTAGGAGTTATGCCATGTATAAACGAAAAACTATTATTTTTTTAGATAGAAATGCAAAATCCTAAATAATACTTATTTAAAAAAAACAATTTGTTGATTCGAATAGATACAATTCCATATAAATATATCTGAGATCAGATTTGCAGATTTTTTTTTTTTTTTTTTCATTTATAATTTTTAAAAGATTAAGAACAATTCAATCCTGTTAACTCCATTTTCGATTTCTTTAATAACTACTATTTACATTTAATTATAACTCACTCTCATTAATTTATTTAAGCGACAAAACATTATGTAATTTGTATCTTCTTTTTCTTCTCTTTAATATTTTTACAGATATATTTTAATTTTTAAATGAGAAAGGAATGTTTTTTAAACAAGATGACCACAAATAAAATGCGCGTTTAAAACGCACATTTTAAATAAAAATAATTTTAAAACAATTTTAAAATTTTAAAACAGTCAAAAAGAAAAGTGCTAAAACTTTTTAAAACAGAATTAAACATTAAAAAAAGAGTATTATTAATAATAAACACTCTCCATTTAACAGCATACAAAAGAGAGAGTTATAGAGTGTATTTTTATAAAAATGACTATTATACTCTTTTTGGTCGACACTTCGTCGTCCATGTGCCAAAAAGCTTATGTGAATGGTGTACAAAAATCGTATTTGGATATTGCTAAAGGTGCCGTCGAAACATTCCTAAAATATAGACAGCGTACGCAAGATTGTCTGGGTGATCGTTATATGCTGCTTACGTTTGAAGAGCCCCCGGCCAATGTTAAGGCCGGCTGGAAGGAAAATCATGCCACCTTTATGAATGAATTAAAAAATCTACAATCAACTGGTTTAACCTCTATGGGAGAATCGTTAAAAAATGCTTTTGATTTACTCAACTTAAATCGTATGCAATCTGGTATTGATACATATGGTCAAGGAAGATGTCCATTTTATTTGGAACCATCAGTGATTATAGTTATAACCGACGGTGGACGTTATTCCTATCGTAATGGTGTACATCAGGATATTATTTTACCATTGAATACACAAATACCGGGTACAAAATTTACTAAAGAACCCTTTCGTTGGGATCAACGATTATTCTCTTTGGTTTTACGTATGTCTGGCAATAAAATCGATGAACGTGTTGAGGGTAAGGTACCACATGATGATTCGCCCATCGAACGCATGTGTGAGGTAACTGGTGGTCGATCATATCGTGTACGCTCCCATTATGTATTAAATCAATGCATAGAAAGTTTAGTACAGAAAGTGCAACCCGGCGTGGTGTTACAATTCGAACCACTAATACCAAAAGATCCTAATAATATGCCAAATGAAGCATTGCAGGATTTAATATTTCAACCTTTAAAGAAAATGATTTATGTACAAAAACATATTAGTCAAAAGACATTTCCCATTGGTTATTGGCCTTTGCCAGAACCATATTGGCCAGATCCTAAGGCTGTAACATTACCACCACGCGATGCTCATCCTAAATTAAAAATAGTTACTCCAGCTGTTGAAGAACCACAAATGGTTCATAATTTTCCGGTGGATAAATATGAAATTGAAGCTAGTCCTTTGACTTTGCAGATTTTACAAAAACGTGAAATGAAAAAATGTTGGCAGGTGATCATATCGAATGGCATGCATGGTTTTGAATTACCTTTTGGTTATCTAAAACCGTCTTCCACCACATCACAGGTACACTTGTATGTATTGGCCTATAATTACCCAGCATTGCTGCCACTATTACATGATTTAATACACAAATACAATATGAGTCCACCAAATGATTTAATGTACAAATTTAATGCTTATGTAAGATCTATACCACCCTACTATTGTCCATTTTTACGCAAAGCTTTGCTTAATATCTCAGTACCATATCCTTTATTGCAATTTCTATTGCCGGATAATGTGGACAATTATCTATCACCCAATATAGCTAACCAATTGAAACATATTAAGAATACCGCCAAACAGGATCAAGAAAATCTTTGCATAAAGGTGTATAAACAATTAAAACAACCGAAACCCCCTTACAGACAGGTGGAAACGGCAAAACTGAATCCTGGTGTACCGTTACGAAGAGATCTTGTGCGACATCCTTTGCTAAGGGATACCTTTGCTAAATTACACTCGGAAATAGAACCTTTGGAAAATTACACCATAGTGGTGCCCCAACTGTCAAGACAATCCTCGGCCAAGTCGTATCGCAATCCTTTCGATATACCACGTAGGGATATAATAGAAGAAATAGGACGTATGCGTGAAGCCTTTATGAGACCACAACCTACTAGCTTAGTGGCAAAAGATTCCGGTCATTGCTTGCCTATAGCGGAGATGGGTAACTATCAGGAATATCTTAAGAATAAAGACAATCCTTTAAGGGAAATAGAACCCACTAATGTTCGTCAGCATATGTTTGGTAATCCCTATAAAAAGGACAAACACATGGTGATGGTCGATGAAGCCGATTTGGGAGAAGTGGCTCCAATGAAGGGCGGTAATGGTGCGGGAAGTCCTGGCGGACCTGGAACTTCAGTAGGACCTCCCGGTTTGATTAAGAAAATGGATATTTCTCGACCACGTAAACGTAAGGCTGGCCCCATACGAATGGATTATGTATTTCGGCGTACTTCTACTGATTCTCGACCTAGAACACCGACTTTATCAATGTCCAGCATGTCTTCAAATAGTTCTTCAGTATCATCTATGTCCGATTTGGATAATGACGATATTGCATCTGAAACATCTTCAATTTCCTCCGGCATGTCCGAAGATGGCGATCCTGAACGTTTGGTAGTAGCATTCCCCGATTTTGCCGATGAAGAACCACCAGATAATGAATTTGCGTTTAATGGTTATGTTAGGGACTTCATAAATGGTGTAGGCGTAGAAAATAGCTGTGATAATAGCAACATTGATATGTTAGCACCAACGGGTAGTGCACTTAATGCAACTGGGTTGCATGTTGTAAGTCCTATGGTCAATGGACAAATAACTCCACCTATGAGTCCACATCCACATATAATGCAACAACAACAACATTCTCCTGCCCCATCACCACATCCGTATTTAGCAGCAAGTCAGTATAATATACCACATGAACCGCCCACGCTACCACCGGCCCTTTTGGGACAGCCTCATATAGGGGCTATCATAAATACACAGCAGCAGCAGCAACAACATCAACCCATAAATGGTCAAATTATCTATAATGCACCAACAATACAAAATACCAATGGTATAGTAAATCTAATAAATAATCCAGTAATGGTTAGCCCAACATTAGCCACAACCGCGGGAGGAGTAGCCTATCAGCAACAACAGCAGCAGCCGCAGCAACCTTTACTAGCAACACAACATCATAATCCAACTCATACTACAACTACTGCGACAACTCCACTTTCAGCTCCTGCCCAACAACCATCTCAACATATACATCATAATGATATTAATGATGCTCAAGAAATATCCCGGATATTACAGCAATGTCATAATGGAACATCATCAACATCCGGTTCATCGGGTATAGCAGCTGAATTAGATAAATTAGACTCGGAACAAGCTTTAATGCCACCACCTGCTGCCATAGTAATACCAACCAGCAACAACAACTTCGATTCTCTTAAAAAAGATTCTGCAGCCACAACATCACCATTTATTACGGCATTCTCTAATCATGTTAGACATCATTCGTCATCATTAACGTCTCTACTACCACAACAACTTTCAGACGAACAAAAAGAATTGGCCCGTCGACATAATCTCGACTTGAGAGCTCAAGTTTTTCGTGATATACGTAAACCGGGTCGTAACTATTCGCAACTGATAGAACATTTGAATTTGATTAAAGGTGATTTAGATATGAAATCACATTTTATAGAAATGTGTATAGCCGAATCCTTACGATTTCGTCGTAAACAAATGGTGAATAGCATTCAAGAGTGGTGGGATAAGAAACAACAATTGCCATCTACCAGCTAACAATTACTGTAATTTTAAAGTTTATGCGATGAAAAATACAACTAAAAATAGAACAAGATCTTTAAAAGGTCTTTAGAATGAAAAAAAGAATAACACAATCTGTGAAAAAAAATTTTGTACATATTTTTTTTTATTAATTGTGGATAAATATTATGTGTTTTAGAGGCCTAATACAAGGTTTGATTATTTTTTGGAAATAATAGACTTAAGGCTTAATTAGCCAAACGTAAAAGTATCTCGGTATAGCAAATTTAATGAGTTAAATAAGAATAGAAGATGAATAGAAGATGAATACGTCTGGCTAATTCAGCCTTTAACAGAAGTAATTTTTTAAAATCAAAATCCCGACTAAAAATATATAAAGAATTTTTAAAGCAATAGAAATCAATATTATAAAACAATAAAAAACGGCTCGTAAATTTAAAAAAAGATTTAGTTTACGAGATATCACGACTTAAGTTGTTTTGACAATAGACCACATATCTCATATAGTTTGACTTCGGGAAACGCAGTTTTATCTACACTTGCCGAGCAGTATTTTTCAGTTTCTAATTATTTTTTGGTTTGGTATTCAGCGTGCTCTTTTTATTATCACTAATTTTGGGATTGGAAAACTATACTTGAACCCTATCCGCTAAAAAGACGTAAACGCCATGATTGTTAATTTTTGTTTTGTAATAAAAATCGACCTTTTTTCGACCACTTGCATCACACCTGAAAATTCCATAACTCTAAAAAGTACATTTACGAATTTCATCAACAACAAAAAAGGTGTCAGCGCCTATTCCTATAGGACAAACAACAGTTTGTTTACATTCTTGCCTAAGGAAATCATCACAGGATAATATTCTTAGAATTTCTAGAGATATTTGTTATGTTAAATCACAAACTCAATGAGAATTTTATCGGGTCGGTTAGGGTCAGTATATACCCCTATTAATAAACCCTTAAAGTTAGATTTGGAAGCAAAAAAAAAAAAAATAATTTGCATTATGGTTTGGTCTGTTATAACATATTCAAATTTCATCGCAACCGACTAAACCAAAAAATATTTTAAAAAGTTTTTCCTCTTAAAATATTGTTTTTGGCGGAAAGGGCTCGTTATATATGATATAAACTTCGTATTGCGATTAATCTTAAAAACATTTTAAGATGTATTCGATATTCCAGATTCAATTGAAGCGATTGAAAGCTTTTCATTTCTCTTTTTCCTTTTATTCAATTTTAAAACCAAATTAATCGAAATCAATATCGATAGGTTTTTTTTAAGATCCTAAATTTCTTCAAATTTTTGGAACACTCTTTGTAACATCCCGAATATAGCAAAAAACTTGTTTTTGTTTTCTAAAATGCATGTTGTTTCAGAAACCTGATGTGATGAAGTAACTCTGAGGTTAAATTCGGATTCAGCCAATATGATTCTTGTCGGTAATAATCATTTCGTATTGGCAATATTTTAAGACGTTAATTATCTCCAAGTTATCGCTGGGAAGATAGTTCGGCGATGTAGCCTAAATATCACTTGGAACTTAAGAAGATATCGCCCTACTCAAATTTATGTTATTCAATTTGACGTTTTATTTTGTTGTAACAGGAAAGAATTACTATACCATCTTGGACTTTCGACTTCTCAGATCTTAATTATTTAAGATTTCTCTTCTCCGACGGCTGAATGGTTTGGCGTGTTGATACAAGAAAAAACCTTTAATAATACTCGACCTGAACACTGGTGCGCAAAGTCCATTTTCCAGCAAAATTGTTGTTTGAAGATTTTTTTTATGACAAATAGTTTTATTGTTTTTCTTCCAGAAGATTAAAGAATGATGATGATAATATGACATAAAATAAAATTTTTTAGGATTATTTTACAATATCGCTAACATATCTTTTACACCTTTTGCACTTATAATTCAGAAAATATCAATTGAAATTCAGAATTTCTATTGGAATAGAGAAAATACCAATTGAAATTTAGAATTTCCAATTAAAATTTAGTATTTTCAATAGAAATTCAGAAAATATCAATTGAAAATCAGATTTTCCATTTGAAATTCAGAAAATATCAACTGAAATTCAGAAATTTCATTTGAAATTCAGAAAATGTAATTTAAAATTCCGAAAATATCAATTGAAATTCAGAAACTCATCAATTGTAATTTAGAAAATATTAATTAAAATTCAGAAAGTATAAATTAAAATTCAAAAAATATCACTTGAAATTTAGAATATATCAATTGAAGTTCAAAAAATATTTCAAATGATATTTTCTGAATTTTAATTGACATTTTCTGAATTTCAATTAATATTTTCTAAATATCAATTGATGTATTCTGAATTTCAATTGATGTGTTTCTGAATTTCAATTAATATTTTCTAAACTCCAAATTATATTTTCTGAATTTCAAATATTTTCTGAATTTTAAATGATGTTTTGTAAATTTCAATTAATATTTTCTGAATTTCAAATGAAAATTGCAATTTCAATTGATGTTTTCTAAATTTCAAATGGAAATTTTGCAATATTCTAAATTTTACATTTTCTGAATTTCAAATGGAATTTCTGCATTTCAATTAATATTTTCTAAATTCCAATTTATATTTTTTGAATTACAGTTGCAAAAGGTGTAGTGGATAAAAAGGCGATATATATTTTAAAATGGGATATATCTTAAAAATGTTTGAAGGGGTATAGATAGGACTTATGTCCAACACCTTTTCATGAGCTACGTCCTCTGACAGCAATTGTCAAAGAGTAATATATCTATGTAACCTACGGTATTGTAATTCTTTACATAGATGGACGGTTTTTTTTTGCAAAAAAATAATGTTTAATGAGCACTCGAAATTTACTTTTTTCCATTAAAAAAAAAAAAAACACGATGTTGTAAGTTTTGAACAGCTGTTAAACGCAAAGTAAATGATGGAACTTGCTCAAAATTTGACAGTAGTCTATTAACAGGTGGTACTTAATGGGATCAGTGTTGCATTTCATATAACTACGAGGGAAGTTCGAAACGTCACGGACTTATTGATCCGCCCTCGTACCTACTTTGATCCAAATCAAATAACTCTAGATGATGGCGCATCGAGGTGAAAGTTCCACTAGTGGTATAATAATCCGTACAGGTAGGGGCAAACATCGAAAGTAGGGAAATTACTGCCACTAATATATATATATGTATATATATATTTTGTGTTAAAGAATTAAAACTAATAAACAAGGCTGTAGTCCAATTTAATTTTAACTTGAAGTCCAGCAAGTTTGTTTATGATATCAAAATCGTTTCAATTTCACAATGTGCCGTTTAGGCCAATTAAGACAGTGAAATTAATCTAATTGATTAAAGCTAAACCACGTATTTAAACTTTCTCGCTTACATGTGCTGTTTTGACAGTTAAAAGTTCACTAAAAGATTAACTTTGTCAATTGAAAATACCAAGTAACAAGGAAATGTCAAAAAAATTATAAACCCTTTTACATATAAAAACTGTGTTCAAATAAAGGGAAATTACTAAAATTGTAATAAAATAAAGTACTAGAGCCATTTAAGTAAATTTTAAATCCTTTAGGGTTTAAATTACTTTAGATTCTAGCTCTGGCCACGTTTATGGATCGGGAAAACTTGACCAGTTTTGAAATCGTGAGGAAATTTCCTTTCATTTGAGTAGCCATACTTGTATGTAAAACTGCACTTTAGTCCACCTCTTTAATCTTCCTCGTTTACATGTGCATTTTTTGACAGTTAAAAGTTTAATTTGGCAACTAAGATTAACGTTGTTAGTTTAAAATACCAAGGTATCGCCGATTGTCATCCGGCATAAGATTAACAAGGAAAATGTCGGCGGTAGAACATTTTTTATCGACAGCGCCAACATTTTATTGCGGCAGCTTCTTAACGTTAATTTTTATCAGATTTTGTATGTATGTTTTTTTGCGTTGCCAACCGTAATTATATCAAAACCCAGAGTTGCAGACAATTAGTAGTATGAATACAGAATTGTTTAGAAATAGTAAGCAAGTGAAATGCTGTATTAACTCCTAATCAAAAAGATTTACTTTTCTGTGTAAATTCCCTATTAATCCACCTTTTACTAGATTAACTTTTCTGTCTAAACCGCTAATTTATCTGACACAATTGTTGTTTTCCATAAAAAAAATAAATTTTAAGTGTTACTTTAAATTTAAACAGGACATTCAGTAATCTGGCCTAAAGAAATGTTTTTAAAACTCGTTAATACTACGTTAATAGTGAACCCCAAAATAGGATTGTTTTAATTTCTCTATTTAAAATTATTATGAAATTTAAAGGTCGAAAAGTAAATATTTTTGAAACTGTTGCTTTTTAGTTCAGTATTAACGTAGTGTCAAAACAACTTTTTTTAAATAACACTGCGCTACAAAATTGACCCCTTAAATCGAAAACAAAAGTACCAATCATTGATCCTAAATATTTTGGCCACACTGATTTTAATAGAGTATCCAGTTTTGCACTTATGGGCCAGATTTTTCGCAAATTCACATTAAAGTTTTGCATGTTTTAACGCAGTTTTTTAAACATCTAACTTTAGAAACCAAATATTTTACCTTAGTTACATAAAAGACCTGCATTAACATTCGGGTATCAAATTTGGTTAATGAATGTGCAGCATTAAGAAGTAAATTCGCGTTTTTTTTTCTCAGTTTTTACTATATATTTTAACATTTTTGCACAATTTATCATCCCATTTCGCAATCGAACAAAGCATTTTTGTGCATAAGCAAAAAGAACAATTATTTTGTGTAAAAAATAACAAAAAATAAAGTGCGCTTAATGGGAAAAACTCGAAATGTGCCTAAAATTTATATGCCAGCATAGCGAAAAAGGACGACCTATGAGTTCATCTATCAGTATTCATCTGTACCGAAATTCAGCCAAAAAAGTTTATACAGCACTTTCTCTTTTTTTTTTCTTTTTTAAATTAAATAAATGCTCAGATTTGTCTCTTTGTTTATGCGCAAAAAAAGCTTTGATCGATTGCAAAATGGGATGATAATTTGTGCAAAAATTGTAAAATATAATAAAATTTGAGAAAATACGCGGATTTACTTGTTAATGTTGCATATTTATTAACCAAATTTGATCACCAAATGTTAATGAACGTCTTTTATGTATTTACCATAAAAAACTAAGATAAAATATTTGATTTTTAAAATTTTATGTTTAAAAAACTGCGTTTAAACATGCAAAACTTTAATGCAAATTTTCGAAAAATCTGGCCCATAAGTGAAAAAACTAGGTACGCCATTAAAATCAGCGTGGCCGAAATATTTCAGATCAATGGTTTATTTTTCGAGTTGCGCAGTGTAACTGACTACCGTTTGTTAATTTTATTTTTTGAATTATTTTTTTTTAAATTTTTGTTTAGTTAGTTTTAAAAATATTTTTATTTTGCTTTAATTAAAAAAGTTAAATTTTTTTTTTATTAAATATACTTTTAAAAAATGTACCCCACTTTTCATAATGAACTCTAACTTTCTCTAACCTCACATTTCTACCTAAAAATGCTTAATTTTGTATCGAAAAAGTTAGGTTATTGTTTATATATTTTTAATAATTTTGTGGTAAACTTTTTTTTATTGATATTTTGTTGAGTATTTTATTTACATACATATAATGTTTCAAAGACCTTGTCCCTTCCCTATTTACGTCCTATATCCTTATCTTTTTAATTTTTTTAAATACTGTTTTTGAGAAAATATTTAAAAAAAAAAACAATATTTGAATAATAAAATATTAGTATTTAATTTATAAAAAAACATATTTTATATATATATAAAAATATTAGGTTACATTAACATTATACAACAAAAATATTTGCTAATTTAGTTAAACTATTTAAAGTAAAAGAAAAAAATCTATTTGTTACAAAAAAGTGAGTTGTTTTTATTTTAACTGAAGTTGAAGTAGTTGTTAAGTTTGACATATAAGTAGGGATCATGGTTTTGTCTTAATCTAAAAAGACACCATCATGTATGTTTATGTTTCTCCTTACTTTTATTTCAGTGGAAGACGAAAATGCTGTATGGAAAAATTATATATGGTAACTGTTATATACTGACCTTTTCAGCCCCACTGTTGCCCATGGACAGAATTGCACTTTTGTTGAGATCTTATTGCTGAAAAAAGGTACATGAATCGTTGTGATTTAAAAACTGTGTGGTAACAGTATTTTAAATCAAAACTTTTCCGGAAAACTTTTAAAAATTATTTGTCCAGGGTCGGCAAATTTCGTAGTTTTGAAACAGAAATGGACAAAATAATTTTTTTTTGTTTTTCGTGAAATTTGAGAAATTTTGTAAAAAAATTTGGTAAAAATTATTTATTTAAAAAAAAAAAAAAATTTGAAAAATTTAATATTCAGTAAACAAAAACGATTAAGAAAAATAGGGTTGTCTATGCCGACTATTTCATACCTTACACCAGTCTGGTTAGAAGTCAACTACACTCATACATTAAAAGTTAGTGCAAAAGTTGATCTAATTTATTCTGTTATTATCGTTTAAATCAGTTATTTAGCTAGTTATTAGTTATCTCAATTCACCACAAGCACACCCCTAAGGGAATGGGACCGGTTCTGCGTGTGCCACAGGATCGGTCCCTTCGTGCCAGAGACCGGTCCTCTGATAAACCCTACCCTATGTAAACAACTGGCAACTTTAACATTGGCTTGTCATAGGAGGGGGTCATTTGTCCTGCTTTAAACCACATAGTGGCATGCCACAGGACTAACCAAAAATGGGCATACCACAAGACTGTCGCAAAAGGGCCATTTCGTATATAATAAACGAAAACTAAACAGCTTCCAATGGGTAAAATTCTGTCCAACTGGCTTTTTCTTGTTAATAAGCATTCTGGTTAAGTGGTATGTCCTCTCTTTACCAGTCACAAGATTGGTAATTTTAGGACAATTGACACTGCTTAACCCACTTCAGTATTAAATTATACCAGTCCTGTGATAAGTCCTTTATCCAGTCACTTTTAGGACAATTGACTCCTCATTCCCCATAGGGACATTTCTTCCGCATGTATACAAATTTTTAGTGTCCGACCGAAGTCACTTTTTTTGGCCGAAGCCGAAGCCGTAGCCGAACTTCGGCCAAATTTTTAATATTCGGCCGAAGCCGTAACCGAAGCCGAACTTTTTAATTTTTTTTTAGTTTGAATAAAATTTAAATTTTCGTTGATTTTGACTACAAAAAGCATCATTAAAGTATATTAAAAAATATTCAAACATCAATAAATTTGTAAAAAAGCAAATTTAGAATATTTTTTCAAAAATATTATAAAGTCAGTTCAATTATTTTATTGAAGTTTTCAACAAAAATATGGAAATACCTGAACTTTATTATTTTAACTAAAGTATATGACGAATTTAATTGAAAATTTTGTTTTTTACGTGAAATAAATTTAAAAATTTTGTTTTTTACGTGAAATAAATAAAAAATTAACTGTTCTTCTTCAAATATACGGTATTCGGCCAAAATTTGGCCGAACACCGAACTTGGCCGAACATCACTTTTTGGCCGAACTCCGAAGCCGAAGCCGAACGTTCGGTCGGACACTACAAATTTTTGAACCTAATTTTTAGTAATTCTTGACTCAAATTTACAAATTTGCCAGTTAAGTTAAACCACAATTGAAAACAACTATTATTTTTGTGTCTCTGCTATCAGTCTCACTTGTAGTTGGCGTTTTTTTCTCATAATTTTTTTTATATAATCATAAAATAAGCTATATCACGAAAACTAAACGAGATAAAGAAAAACAAACCAAAAATCGTTACTCCGTAGCTAGTCTTTAACCACTTTATTCCCGGTAATAAATATGGTCCAGCCTCTGATCAGTTCCAGAGAGACAATTATTTCTGTTGATTTAGCTCAACTATTAGCTAACCCGAAGAAAAAATTTTCGATATAATCATGATTATATATAGTATCACATAACTAAACATCTGATCTGATCCGAAAAATGGCGTACATAAGCTGATCTAATGTGATCTAATCTCATAGAGTTTGATTCGAAAAATGGGTCAATCAAATATGTCCAAATTAAATATAACTTGATACAATTTTATCAAATAAGTTTTTTTTAATAAAAAAATTAAAAAAAAAAAAATTAAAATGTTTTAAAGATCAGTACTTTTTATTTCAATCCAATTAAGTACTACTTGAAATTTATTTATAAAACATAAATTTTAATTTTAAAAAAATAATATTAAATCTAAAAATGTATGCTTTTTATGAACCTGAAGTTGTATATAAATTTAACATTTTTGGTCTTGAAAGTTTAGTAAAGTCATGATGCTTTTTAGGAAAAGACCCTAGCCACGTATTTGATTACTAAGAAGACAAGAATGAAGAATTGATGATTAATAGGTTTTTTGTTAAAGCTCTGCCTATTCTGGAGGCTCTAGCTTTTATAAAACTTCGAGTTCTGATTAGATCTTTAGCCAAAATGAAATACTAGTATCAACCAAGCTAATATGTTTGATTTGCTTTATTTTTGTAAATATATGGAGGTTAGAAGCTCGTTATAAATTAAAAATTACATAAAAATAATCTCAATGTATATAAAACCAAAAAACTAATAGAACTGTAAAAAATATTACTTGAGCCTGAGTAAAAACTAAAATTGTTGTATGTAAATAGAGCATTTTTGGTCTTCAAAGTTTAGTAACGTCATGATGCTTGTTAGGAAAATTCGATAGCCACGTGTTTTATTACTAAGAAGACAAGAATGAAGCAAAATTGATGATTAATAGATTTTTTGTTAAAGCTCTGCCTATTCTGGAGACTCTAGCTTTTATAAAACTTCGAGTTCTGATGAGAACTTTGGCGAGTTCGAAATAGTATCACCCTAGCTAATATGTATAATTTGCTTTATTTTTGTAAATATACGGAGGTTGAAAGCTCGTTATAAATTAAAAATACACGTCCTTGTTATACAAAATAATTAAAAATAATACCTATACGGTCATTATTTTGGATCAATATGATATTTTTTTATGAATGATAAATCTCCCTATTTAGTACTTCAGCAATTTCAGATTGTTCTAAACAACTATTTCGTTAAACACAAAACAGGATCAGTGGTAGAAATTATATTGCCTATAGTGGAACTAAGCAACTATTTAATTTTTAAAATTTAGAATCCATTACGCATGTTCTAATGGTTGGGTGTTTAACTTGTTTAAACAAGCCATTTCCAAACGCTCTCTTCGAAAAACCTGAACTGTTTTTAAGAGAGTTTCGAAAGAAATGTGTAAACTGAGGTACATTCAATAAACTAATTAATTTTCATGCTTTTAAGCAATGTTAATTAAATTTTAAAGTTAATTTGTGTTGTTTAATGTATGCTCTGTGTAAAATTTGTATAATTAACACAAAATTTATATACTTAAAACTATGCATTAAAAAAACTTCTGAAAACTGTTTCTCTTAAAACTAGTGGGCATATAAAATTTAACAGATGTTGAGTACCTAGATTCTTCTTTAGTCTACACGCAGAAAAAAGACACTTCAGAATATGGTTGCAGGTAATTATTTATATGTTTACAATAATACAAATTTTGAAACCTAAGCAAAGATATATTTGGAATTTTAAATTTTAAAATATGGTTGGGACATGCAAACATACATATAATAAACATATATATATTTGCAGTCAAACATATATGTATATTTAGCGGTAGACGGGTTTTACTTTTTCCAAATATATATATGTCTACAGGCAAACATATTTCTATTTGCAAGCAAACATGTTATATTATCAACATGGGAAACGGAAATGTTTTCAAAACAAAAGAATATTACCAGTATTTACATTTCTGGCAGGGCGTTTTTTATCAGCTTATGTTCGTTAGTTTAAAACCTAATAATTATAACGTTTTTTAGCACTTTAATAAAAAAAACATTTAAAATCATTATAAAACAAAAAACCGTAGTTTTTCATGTGTTTTTGCAGTAAATTTTAAATGTCATTTATATTCTAATTATAAACGATACTAAAAAATATATAAAAGTGATAGAATTTGTTCATTAAATTTTACTATATATATAATGTTATGTTTTGCCATATATAATTATATATAACAGTAATAGAATTATTTTGATTGATTGTACTATATACACTTACATATGAGCATATATGGTAGAATATATGGTCATATATATAGATCTATATCTTTTTCATATGATCAGATATAAAAGATATGCTAATATATAACACAATGATATATGATAAAATATTACGCCATGTTAAAAAATGTTCATAACCCGAGTAAAAACGTTTACATATATTTTATATAATATTATATGTAAATACATATGTTTATATATACAATTTGTTTCCTCAAAAATTTTTTAATACGATGCCCCATATAATTACATCTTATTACATATCGACAAATATATAATCGTATATGACATACAAATATATATGGTTAATCTAAGTATGTACGAATACATGTGAAATTAGATATAACACAAATCAAAATTATATATAACATTTTACACTATCCACAAAACTTATTTCATTTTATATAAAACGAAGTCTTGACTTATTCATATTTACATGTAAAGATATATCGTTGCATACAAAAAAAATGTAAATATTCTTTTATATAAAACGATATATTGCCGCATTTAAAGTCTGATGGATCTATATTAGGTTAGGTCGAAAAGAGGATTCAGAGAAGGGAAAATGCTTCCCTAAACCGACTCAAGTCCATTAGGACTTACACTTAAGCCAGAATGTCGGCTTGTTGTGCGCTCTAAACAATCGGTCCTATGTCACCTTTCTACCCCAGGAACTCCGTCGCTCTGACGAAACTCTTCAACTTCTTCAATCCTATGCCCCTAAGATCCCCCAATGTGGATATTGGGTCACTGGATAGTATTTCGACCCGGATCCCGGCAAATGCAGGGCATTCACAGAGATAGTGTTCCAAGGTCTCCTCGTCCTCCCCACAGGCCCTGCACACTTCCGAGTCCGCCCTACCAATACGGTGGAGATGGGCCCTAAGTGTCGAGTGTCCCGTGAGGATTTCCATCAAAAGACTCAGTTCCTTCCTACTGAGATTCAGAATTTCCCTCATCTTGTCCGTGTCCGGGTTGCCCCAGAGAATACTCGTTGTCCTGCCAACACCCGCATTTTCCCAGATGGTCCTATGCATAGTGTCAGCCCAGTCCACCAGCTCCGCCTTTAGAGCTAGAAAAGGTTTAGCGTTCCCCAAAGTGACTAATTCCAGGGAAGATCCTCCCCTAGCGAAGTCATTAGCCACTTCGTTTCCCGCTATACCACAGTGTCCCGGCACCCATATAATCTCAATGCGTCCCCGTGCTGAGAAATCGTTAATTTCCCCTTTACACCTGAGTATCGTCATTGATCCCACAAAGTCCGTAGATAAAGCCCGGATAGCCGCTTGGCTATCCGGGAAAATCACAATGTCACCGGTCCAGCCCATGATATTCACCTGCTTAATGCACTCCGTAATCGCGTTGACCTTCGCCTGTAGTATGGTATTATGGTCAGGAAGACGGAAGCATTTGCGTACATTTAAGTCAGCGTCACAGAAGAAGCCCAGACCCATTTTCACATCCAGTTTCGATCCATCCGTGTAAAAGTGGATCCCCGGGTGGTTCCCCAAGAAAAAAGTAACATTTAGTGCAATTTTAGCAGACACGGGCTTAATTATATTTATATCTATCAGTTTACATTTAATCATATACTTACAATTATATCAGATCAAAATCCGGATACAAACATATTTGGTTTTTATATAATTGTATCTATTTGTATCAATTTAGATGTAAACTGATACAATAAGATACAAAACTGATACAATTCTATCGGGCCATAATTCAGATAAAATTGTACTTGACATTTATCAAATTGCATCAGATAAGATCTATCCCCATACTAATAGATACAATTATATGGGCCCATATTTCGGATAAAAGCTAAAAAGATTACATATAGCGTCACATGGAAATTGATATGACTACATAAAGCTCCATATACAATTTTTTATTCGGGAAACTTAAGTATAAGATATGAACATATATTATAATATATTGCCACACACATGAGCATATATGATGATATCAAGTTGTATATGAGTACATATATAGAAACTTTTTTCTAAGGGAATTTACCGAGTATTGTTAATGTTTTTACCAGTCTAGTTAGTTCAAATGTTTAACTAACTTTTGTAGCTAAAATTTAGGTCACCTAAATTTAGCAGAATATAATTCTCAACTTTATTGAAAATTCTGGTACTTTTTTGTGTTGTAGCTGAATTTTCAACTATTTGTACGTGCATTTTTTATTGGTGTATTGTTTTTGTACAAAATTTTTATAATTAAAAAAAAATGTATGTGGAAGCTAGATTTTAACCAAAATAGGCTTTGTTCTTTGCCCATAAGCTTTACGACATGTGACACATATTTTAAAAAATTTTGGCATGCTGAACGCGTATATAACAATTTTAAAATAACTTGGGAACTTCGACTATAGTCCCAAATTATCCCCTTTGTGCGATTTTTCAATATTGTTAATGGACAGGAAAACTTTGGAATAAGAGGATAAAAGTCTATAAATATAACATTTTATAAATCAAATGACGACGAATGTTATACATACATAATATGTAACCATCCCATTGATCGTCAAAGGTAAAACATTTGGATGCCCCGCTACAGGAGAAAGTAAATTTTTTTCCAAAATGTGGGTGAAGAAGGCGTGGTTAAATTGTAAAAAATGTTGCGATAGTTTTTAGTATATTATTTATTATTTAACTGAATTTGGCAAATGCTAGAAATTTAACTATATCAATATAAATCTAATTTTTTTTATTTCTAATTTAACTGTATCAATATATTTTTTATGGAGAATTTGAAAAGAATAAATTAAAAAAAAAAATCAGAACTAGTTCCTAATTTTTAGAGTTCTACAAAACTAAATTTATCTAAAAATCGTTCAAATTTTTTTTTTATTTATAAAAATTGGTTAGATATTTTTTTGTCGGTCTGGAAAGTTTTATCGTGCAACTCGTATTAGTTTTTTTTACAAAATATTCTTTGAGTTGCACTATAAAACTTTCAGATCGATAAAAAACTTCTTAAAATTTTTTATAAAAAAAAAGCCAAAACAGGTTTGGCCTATTTTAGATAAATTGAGTTTTGCATAGCTATAAATTCGGAATTAGTTTTGAATTTAAAAAAAAAAAAATATTTTTTTTAAATTCCCATTAAACAATATATTGTTGATATAGTAAATTTTTTGCATTTACCAAATTCAGTTAAATAATAATAAATAATATATATTATTAAAATATATTTTTAAAATAAAGAAAAATAACTGTTAAAAACAGTATTTTCAAAAAGTTTGTAGTGAAAAAATTTCTCTTAGTTTTACTTCATCTTAAGTTATATTCACTGCAGTTGTTAATTGTTTTTCAACAGTTAAAAATAACTACATTTTTAGTTATTTTAAAAGTAATTACCGCTGTCGCATTTTAACTGTGTTTATATTTGTTTTAACTGTCATTTTCAGTACATTCTACTGACAAACTTTTTTGAGTGCGTCAATCTTGAATACGGCCTAAATGTATGTTACGTTTGTTTTACATTTATTGATGTATAGGAAAATTAGAAGACTTGATCACTTATAACGGCTTGACATTGACCACAGACAGGTTACCAATGACATATCGTCGGCTTATTATTGGGTTGACCCACCGACCATTTTTGAAAAAAATGAGTTAGGATTGTATTGTATATAATGCAAACATCCTCTTTTTGATTTCGAAACCCGTTTCGCGTTATTTCGTATCATATAAGAGATATCAAGTAACAAATTTGTCCTACCTGCAGATTTTGCATACAAAAATTGAAATAACTGCAACTTCTTTATCGTTTTTCTCGATAACAACTTTTTGGCGTATGGGTCAAACCAATAATAAGCCGACGATATGCCAAAAAAGAAGTCTTGAACCGTATGGTTTACCAGGAAAAAATTACACATTCCAAAAAGAAGGTGATGCCCACACTTGCTTACATATCTCATTGCCAAATTTAGTAACTGCAATACCAAACACATTCCAACGATGGAGTCAAAAAAGCAAGTAGTATTGTAATCAATTCTTTAAATTTAAACCAGAAAGCATGAACTCAATAACAAAGTAATTATTTACTTAAAAGAAAATAACAATGTTATTACCTTATATGTTTAACTTTTTGTACTCAAGAAGTAATCATATACTTTTTCTTAATAAAAGGACGTCATTGGAAGTAGTTCCTCATTTTGAAAAAAGAAGTTATACAATTTTAAAGAATTTATCTCATATATTTTTTCAAACAAATTTTTATTTGCAGGAAAATAATACTAAAAACAGAAATTGCATGTTGCCTAAATTTTGTTAAACTGCGGTTAGGTATAAATTAGGGAAGCGCACGTGAGCAGAAAATTGAGAGTGCACACAGAGAAATAAATTGGCAACCGTATTGAAAAGTGTATTTTAATGGTAACAACTTAGAAATTTAGTTAGTACAACGATTTTTACATTAGATTTCTGGATATTTTATGTGTTGCAAATAAAATTCAGTTTAATTAACCGAACTTTGTTGTGAACACTAATGTTGAGTTATACCAACCGACTGAAATTCGTAATAACCGCATTTGAGACGTAGTAGCCGAATTTCAGTTGGCAAATACCAAAATTTTTCTCTGTGTGGGGAAGTTGAAATTACTGACGTTATCGTGAGTGAGTGTAAAAAAAATTCGAGGGTGATTGTGCGTGAGTCATATTTTTGTTTTTCAATTTTGAATTGTTCTTTTTTTTTGAAAAAATATTTTCGTGGTTTATAGCTCCGAAATTATAACAAACCCATGTTATCATAACAATTCGATGTTTCACTTTTTAGGATTTTATTTCCGTATGAGTTTTGATCGTTATATTTGAGTGACCTAGGAGAATCACGTGTGATTAAAAGTTGAATTTACTTATGGAACTACTTCTTTTTTTTAAATGTAAGTACTTCTTATTTTTTCTAGGGAACTATTTATTTATTTTTTTTTTTTTTGTGTAAGTACTTCGTAGTTTTACAATGGAACTATTTCTTTATTAAAAAATGTATATAGTTCTTAAAAATATAAAGTAAATGGTTCTTCAGTAAAAAAAATAATCAATTCTAAAGAATCAATTATTTTAGTCTCACGCCCTGTTAAAAGAATCGAGTAGGTAATCTAGTAAGGAATGCGTTCTGCCCAAAATGCTTGATTACAAACCCGCTTACCTTTTTGGAAATTTTTTGCTGGGTTTGTTTACATTATGACGTTTTAATGTATTGGAGATAAAATAAAATTTTCTAATTATTATTTGCAAACTCTCAACATATCAATTAAAACAAATATAAATTAAATGAGAACTTTACAAAACTCGGTATAATCTTCTATTTTTACATAACTAACAAAAATTAACTGATCACTGCAAAATTACTGTTTTGGTAGTTGTTTACAAAAATACTAAAACAACTGATTAAAACTGTTTAAAAATACTGTAGTTTTCTTCAGTTGTTTTTTAAAATAACTGTCAAAATAGTTGTTTTGTATTATTTCATAGAAAATCAACAGTAATTACAGTTAAAAACAACTACTACTGGTTACTACACAAACAACAGCCATGTAGTAACTGTAAAACTTTTTTGAGTGTATATTGAACACAAACAAAATTATCTTTCAATGGTTGTCTAAGTGATGGCATCTTTTAAAGGAAGACAAATGCAGTAATTCTAGATACGAAACAAAAACATAACAAAATATGACATATACCACCCCTTTTTTGCAATTAGAAAAAGGAAACCTTTAGAAAAGTACTACACTCAGAAAAGTTCTACAGTTACTATATAAAAATATTAAATAGCTACAAGAAGAGAAATACAACATTTAATAGTATTCAAGTATATAAATTAATTTTCTATTTAAAATCTTACCTTTTTATTTTATTTATTTAATAAAATGTACAACGTTATCATTTTATATGTCTATCTTCTTTAAAATTCTCTTTTACACTAAAAATAAAATATAAAATGTATAACCAAGTCGCTTGTTGCAGACGCCATATTTGCTTTCTGTTTTTGTTCTTTTGATACATACAAACTTTGTCAAAAAGTCGAAACAACTGTATAAAATAACTGTTACCAAAATCCGTTAATTTTGGTAGATTGTTTAAAAAATTCAACCCTCAAAAGCATTAAAAATGATATTTCTATGTAAAACGACTGCAATTGCAGTTAAAACAACTACTGTTTTCATCGAGACCACATTTGGTAACATTTCTTTACAGTTTAGTTGATGTCACTTACAAAAACTTAAAGCTGTCATTATTTTTTTTATAAAAGTATATTAAAAAATGCATTATTCACCTTTCATTAAAAGTAAGTATACAAATGGAAAAAAACTTGTGTTGATTTTTAATCCATCAATGAATTGCTATTCTATTTAAATAGATTAACTATACAAAATAATCTCGTGGGCGGTATTCGTTTGTTTACCAACAAATATTTTTTGTGAAAATATTATTTGTCTCATCAAACAAATATTTTAAAAATGACAACTTTCCACAGACTTCGAAATGATGATGACGTTTCGATACGTATTTACTGTGTAAATTATTTTGAATTTTTAATCGGACGCCCCCTCAATGTTTTTTTTTTGGTAAGAGGTTTACTCACTTGTTAATAACTTTACGTTTTAAAATTTGTTTTGTTTCGATTATAATTTTTTTTTTTTTAATAATTCATAGTACAATAATTTCAAGTTCAAGTATGATTCTATTTTGGTAATATCATGATTTTGTTTAATTTTTATTTGGGTGAGAATTCAAAAAGATGATCTTAGAATTACACCTACTATAAATGTTAAATTAATTATAATTTTTAAATATGCTTTAAGCGAGAAATATAGAAAATCAGATGATTTTTTTTAAAGTAATTGATGCTAAACTCAAAATTATCTAAGGAATAAAATAATGTATCCAATACAAAATATTCCCACTTAAGAATTGTAAAAAAAACAAATATATGCATCATATAAATTCAAATATTTTGCCGTTAACAATATACTCAAATAGTACTAAATTATACAACTGTTCATAAAAACCTCCCACACATACAACACTGCTACTACTTAGTACAACACAGCAATGAACTGCAATAAACTGCTAGAATTTCTTATTAGATTTTCATCACACATGTTGTCAAATAAAAGCAGCCTACTGGGCGAAATACAAAACAGTCTCAAAGAAAAAAGCAAAGTGTTAACAGCCAAAACTACTAATATCGCAACACAAGTGATACAATAAAAGAATATTTATAAATAATATTAAAAGAAACAACAAGAAGAAGATTAACAAAGTGCTATAACAAAAAGCATTACATTTTTTTGGTGAAATTTCAAGTGATTTATTAATAATACAAAAAAAAGAAAACACAATGGCCGATTCTAACAAGCGTAATATTCCTATCAAATTGGGTGACTTCAGCGTTATCGATACAGAATTCAGCAGTATTAGAGAGCGTTTCGATTCTGAAATGCGTAAAATGGAAGAAGAAATGGCTAAATTCCGTCATGAACTAATGAATCGTGAAGCTAATTTCTTTGAAAGTACCAGGTAAGATTTTTAAAAGAAATTAGAAATTGAAAAAACTTTAGAACTTTTTTAACAAATGACGGCTACTTAATTAGAATTAATTCTTATTGTAAAGTTAAAAGAAATCTCTAAAGGAAACGGAATCTTATTAAGATTATTTTTTTTAACCGGCTTATTTTAATCTTTTTTTTTAAAAAAATTTTAAGTAATGGTTAAAATTTTTTATAGTACCTTTTTTTTTTTGCTGACAGGTAGTGTTTTATTACTCTTTTTCTATTATTTTTTCTTCATGTTTTGTTGTTATATTTCATTTTTTTGATTTACCGTTTCCCACACAATAATGTTATACGAAATGAAAGAACAGACTATTTCTTGTCTACGTTTCCAAATGATTTGTTTTTTTTGTGGAGGTAGATTCTTGAGTTGTTTGTTAGATTAACAAACAACGGTGAGTTTTTTTTTTAGTGTTTCCAATTATGTTAATCGATTAACCGATTTTTCGACTATTCGCCTTTATTTCGGTTAATGTGGAAACAAATAATTTAATAGTTAGCGCATTGGACTGTTACACAGTTGGTCCCGGGTTCGATCCCTGGCGGCGACAACTTTTAATTTAGAAAAAAAAAAATAATATGTATGAACTTTCTACTCTTCATACATATCGCAGCGACCACCTTCGGTGTTTCCAAAGCACTTAACACCACTGAAGTAAAATAATGAATCAGGGCTATGAACCAAACAGCTTCAATAAGTTTGCCAACTTTCCATCAGGTGGCAAACAACAACTGATCTAAAACTTATCAACTCGCACAATTACAGTGTTGCTATGTCTGAAGCACTCTTCTCTATCCCCTTTCCAAAGAAAACAACGCATTAATATATAAAAGGTAGAATATCCTGACTGTTGCATCTCTTATTAAAAAAAATTTAATATAATTTATTCGACCCGAATAATCGGTTAAAATAGGTCGATTAACCGTTTAAATTTTTTATATGGATTTTTTTTGGTAAATTTTCTTAACTTTGCCTAAAAAAAATGGAAAAAACAGCTTAAAAAAAGAAACGCCATATAAAATAGCAGCAAATGTTTTAAAAATCGAGTGAAAGCAATCGTTTGCCTCTAGATAATATATCTGTATCGGCTTAAATAGATAATTTTTTATTCTGTTTAGTTTCTTTTAAATATTCAAATTAATTCAAATCAATATTTCTATGTATTTCAACACAACTGTCAATTTACAAATTATTTTTTTTATAATCGGTTCCAAATTCACTTCAATTCTCAAACATGTTCTAATGAAAATGTAAGTTCTATCTACACGATTGAAAAATATTATATAAGCCATGTCAAATTATATATAGTTCAATACGGAAATTGGTGTATATAATTATATATAACTATATATAATCCTATAAAATCTGATATAATCAGATAAAATTAGATATGATTATATCCGAAAAATGGGTATATATAATTTTATATAATTGTATATAGCACCATATAAACAAATTTTTAGATAATCAAGCACATATGAGTCATTCCATGTCAGACCGAACACCTTTTTTACAACACCTCTTCCGATTTACTTTAAATTTACCAGACGTATTAAACATTAAAAAATATTTTCAGAATGGAAGTCGAAAGGATTCTATTTTTTTCCGATTTTTTTCCATTGTAGTTTTGCTTTTTTAAAGTAAAACATACAAAATAATTCTAACGGCACACAGAAAAAGCAAAACAAATAATGCTCAAGAACTATAAGAATTTGTTAGCGTGTGTTTTTGCATACATGCATGCATTAACATTTTCGTTAACACGCTTGAAAATATAATGTTCACATACAAAATGTAATTTTTCGTGGTACTACAATGGAAAAAAATCGGTAAAAAATAGAATCCATTCGACTTCCATTCTGAAATTTACAGGAAATATTAAGGTTATATTAAGCTTTTAGAAAATATTTTTTTCAGATTTTTCGACTTGTTCGAAGATGGTGGAAAACAGAAATTAAGTAAAAAAAAAAACAAATTTTAAATAAAAAAACTATAAATTTAAAAAAAAAAAAATTAAAAAGAAGGTTCAAATACCATTAAAATAAAAATCCATTTAAAATCCGTTTAACAGTTTTAGAAAAACATTAGTTTAAATGTTGACATGTCGAAAATTTTTTCACGATTTTGACGATTTTCAAATGCACATAACTTTTTGTGAAAAAAAATGTTTAGTTTTTTTCTGGAAACACGTGTAATGAAGAATACGTACTAAAATTTTGAAAGACTTCGGAGACATCAAAGTCAATTTTTAGCAAAAATCGTACGGTCTGAAATTGAATGACTCATACATAATTATATCTAATTATATGTGATGCTATCTATATATCATTATATACAATTCAATATATATATAGGTATATTCAATATATATAATTAAATGTACATTTTTTTAATCGGGTAACTAGAATCAGTTTCAGTAGCGGTCTTAGGAGTAGCTGTTCTACTTCGGAGCAATTAAGCCGGTTGATTTTGAAACAATTTTAAACAAAAATCAGCTGCCTTTCTTTGAATCTCGTATATTTTGAAAGTGCTAACACTGGCAGATTCTTGTGTATTTTAAAAATAAAACCTGCGTAACTCTAGTGTAACTCACTGGACAAATCTGATAACCAGGGAAAATTTAAAATGGCAAAAAAAAAGTTCAAAATTGCACAAAAAAAAAATGCAAAAATGGCATGCCAATACCAAAAACTGCTTAAAATAACAGTTTATTTAAGAATTTTATAAAATATTTTTAATTAAAAACAATAATGAAGAAATTTACAGTTTAAGTGCGAAAGTGTTATCGTAGTAAATTGGTACGAACTTTAAAGTTTAAAATTTTCGTTGCTTTAAAAGAAAATGTTTCGAAATTTAATTTTTAAAAACATTTAAAAAATGTATATTTTATAAAACTTTTCCTGAAACTTGTTTAAATTGCAACAATTTTTTTTATGGATCCAAAAAATACAATTTTTACAAAATAATTAGAAAAGTAGAATTTAATGACAAATGCGAAAAAAAACTTACCTTACTGATAACATTTTATTTTTCAAAATAAAGCCGCAAGATTCTAATTCATGTTTCATTAAAACACCGCTGGATGTTTTAAATCATTCTAAACAAACATTTTATACACCAATGCAGTCAACTTTACTTGATATTTAACAAAAAACAAACAGTTCCTTATGTTTTTATTCACAAAAAACCAAAGAAATTAATTTTAAACGAATAATCGATTAATTGATCCAAATAACTTTTAATCCATTTAAGAGATTTTTCGAATAATGCCGTAACCGGTTAACCGCCAAGGTCGAATAATTAGAAACACTATTTTTATTTTATTTTCAAAGGTACAAATAGGTTATTTTATACAGTTCAGTTATTATCTTAACTAAAAGCATGGATGGTAACCGATTCGATGAGGATATCGGTAAGGTAACGCTATTTTATTTTATTTCGATAACGGTATTTTAGGGGTAACGTTATTTCAGTTATTTCGGTTACGGGTTTTTAACGATAACGTTATTTAAGTTATTTCGGTAGCGGTAATTTAGCGGTAACGATATTGTACACACAAACAAATTGTTTAACTATTCATATTATTTTTGAATTATTTATCATGTAAAGATATAAAACGGGTAGGTAAAGTTAACAATACGACTTAAATTAATTTAAAAAATAAAGGTATTGCTGTTTTAAACAAAACGCTTTTTTAGATTATTTCGGTAACGGTATTTTAAGGGTAGCGCTATTTCATTTATTTCGGTAACGGTATTTGATCAATAACGGTATATTAGTTACTTCGGTAACGGTATTTTAAGGATATCGGTAATTCAGTTATATTGTCAACGGTATTTTACGGATAACAGGTTTTCAATTATTTTGGTAACGCTATTTTAGGGATAACGATAGTCAGTTGAAAGGGTTTGAATCGATAGCGGTATTGCCTGCCAACCATGACTAAAAGTACTGTGGGTTGAAATTAATATTTTTTTTATATTAAATTCATATCAAAATTTTTTTCTTGTTTATTTCTCATTCTCAGTAATAAGATTAGTTTTTTTTTAACGAGGTAACTAGATTGCGACTGAAACCAATGACTATGCAATGCTCTCACGCTCTGTATGAATTTTCTCTTTTATGACCCTCCCCGTAGGAATTTCTAAAAATCCCGTCTATTAAATTTGTTTATAATGTTTAAAAAAAATTAATAAAATAATTTAAATATTTTTCTTTTAACAATGAATAGATATTGAAATCTTTGGAAAAATCAGTGCTTATTTAATTAAATTTTTACTTATTTTTCTATTTTTTTTAAAGGAACAAATGAAATAATATAGACTAATAAAAAACAGATACAACATTATATTCTATTATTCTTATGAATACAGGAGCTGTATTTTATTGTCTTATTATTTACAATAAAAAATTTCACGATTAAATGGCACTTAGTTTTCATGCAAATAACTCATAACTAAACTTTCATAAACTAAAATTTAGTACTTTACTAATATTTAGCAAAAAGATTCTGCTAATTTTACAGCTTTTTCCTGCAACGTAATTTTTAACATAATTTTTAGGAACTTTTTTCGCTATTTTTACCGACTTATTTGTGTGAGTGTATTAGATATCTTCGTGAAAAATATATACCGACTGAAATATATAAATTGACAATGCTTGGTTACCCGAGTAAAAAAATGATATATATTTGTATATAATTATATATGGCATCATATAAAATTATGTATAATTATGTGAAAGGCGTGGTAGAGAAGAATGAGTGTATTTTCTAAAAATCATAACTACATTGTAAATTTTCAATTTTCTGAATCAGACTACGCAGTTTCTGGTATTGCACCTTCGTCAGTGACCCTGTTTTTTTTTTTTTTGAATAATGTAATATTTGTTATGTTTTTATTTGTTCGATTGCGTCTATATGAAATTTTCTGTGCATTCACTGACCGTGTATAGATAAACTGATTTCTAATGCCACATGCACTCGCACTACACGTTAGACAGAGCGCTTTAGCCCTCTGATCTTTCGTCAGGTCGAGTTTTGTTGTGATTAAAACTAGTTTTATTCAATACATGGTGTTTTTTGTTCTTGCATACATAATCTCAGAAGTACAACTCCAACAACACAACAGTTCTATTTTTAGAAGCTTACCTCACTCTAATGTCAACTGTTTTCTCATATGTTGTAAGTGATGCCACATCTATGATATATTCTTTGTATATTCGATAAAATAAACTAAAATTGCATATTAATTATAGTATTAATTGCAATTGTCTGAAAAAGACGTTACAAATATATAATTATATTTGCTGTTAATTATTAAAAAATTTGTTTATATGGTGCTATATAAAATGATATATAATTATTTATGGTGCAATATAAAATTATATCTGCTTTATATAATTACATTATAACATATAAAATTTTATATACCCATTTTTCGGATATAGTTATATAAAAATATATCTGATTATATTAGATTTTATAGAATTATATATAATTATATTCACCAATTTCCGTATATAATTTGATATGGCTTATATAGAAATTTTTTCAATCGGGTAATTATAGTTCAATGAAAATTTAGCTATATTTTCACACAACCTTTGAATCCATGGTAGATTTTGCGGTTCAAGACCCATAATTTCGTAAGTTGCAAGCGAAAGACAAAACAAAAGGTTTTAAAAGATTTTTTGATAAACATTACTTACGCATTTACTCAGCGTTTGTGAATATGATTTTTATAAAACAAAATACGATTAATACATTTTATCCTAATCAAAAGTAAACAAATTTTATATCTGTGAGTCCACTGTTTCTATTATTTGTTGTTAACACGTTTGAATGCCTTTCTGTAACAGCGACCTCCTACTTGGCGGCATTTCTTCAAGAGGCATTACATATTTTTTTTTTAGCATTTGAATTTGAAACTTAGCGCAAAAATACCAAAATAATAAAACATCTGAAAATATGCCAAACACCATCCATTTTTTTTTTGTACACGAAAAAAATTAAAGCAAAATACAACCAAAAATTTATGATATACACACACGTTTATGCACTGAGATAAATATCTGCATGATATCAATGAATTTTTGCATTCGATTTATGAATTGTCACTGGAACTAATAAATTGAAACTTTTCATTAAAAAAATTCAAATTTATAAAAATTTCATACGACTAATGAAAAACTGTCATTAAAAATAGTTTCATTAAAACTATGAAGCTTTCTCATAAAGTGTAAGAAATTTTTCATTCACATTTGTAAAGGAAACTTTACTAGTTTAGTCAACAAATTTCATTAAAACTCGTCTAAGGAATTCTCTCTGTGTAGCTAAATTTTTTGAAATTCTTGAAACGAAGAATAAAAAAAGACGTGCAACAGCAAATTGTATTTTTATATTTTAAATTTTCATACATTAAACAATGTACAGTTACAGACAAAAAAATAGACTTTTACGTAACACAATTTAAATTTAAAAATAAAAATTTGCAATATTATTTTTAGATTATAATTATAATAACAACTCTTTATTTTATAATATAATCCTAACTTAGTTGTTGTAATTTAAAAAAACAACAGCAGCAAAATATAGAATTAATTCCATTTTTTAAAATACATAAAAATAGATTCAGTTTGCAAATTGCATATTTTATTTGAAATATCGTAATTGTGTTTGTGTCTAATAGACACAACTTGGTCTATTGTACCAACTTTAGCCGCAAGGGTTAAAATAGTCTGCTAATAGGAATTTTCAATACTCGTATTTATTTGTTCTAGATTATTTTATTAATATTAGTTTTTAATTACAAGAAAAACAAAGAGCTGATTTATTAAAACATTTTTTTAAATTTATTTTAAGCCACTTAGGACAAAGTGCATTGTTAATACATTGTACAAATTCACATAAATAAATAAAATAAATATGTAAATAAAATAAATTTTGAAATGCATCCCTCACTTGATAATATTTATTGCAATATTCTCATCAATATAACGATTTTTAGTCGATTGTGCTTAAAAGTGTACATGTTCAGTTAACTGATGATGTCATCAATATTTTAAATTTATCACTTGCAGTTTTTACTAGAACGACCAGGTACATTCGTAAGAAGCTAGTTTTTACTAAATCCCTAAGTTGAAGAAACCAGTAATAAATAATACATTACCGCATGAGTAAGATATGTAAAATATTCAATGCACTTTCATATTATTTTCACATAATCATAAATTTTTTCGATTTTTTCTGACTATTTAAAAAATTTAGTTCAATTAAAAAGTATTTTTTCCGAGGTATGTTAATGAAAACCCAGAACCGATACAATTGAAATAAAGTCGCGATATTAAAGTCGCAACTAAAAGTCGCAATAAATAATATTAAAAGACTGATGCTTTTTACAAATTTTTAAATAGTTTACAGTTTTGGATAATAAATTGGCTCTTTTAGCACTAAAACGTGATTCGTTCTTATTTTGTTTGTCTTGAATTTAAAAATCTATATTAATCAAATAATCTAGCTCAAATAAATATTGAAAATTCCTGTTAGCATGAAATTTATTGCGATTTCAAAGATATCAGACTTTTTAAATTCTTGGTTCCAAAGTTGGTGCAATAAAAACACAGAAATTAAGCTTCAACCACGATGGACTTACCTTTTGTAAATTTGGTTTAACACGTATTAGAAATTTCAAAATTTTCGCAGGATTTGCGAATAAATTTAATGCTTTTTGTTTTTATGCATTCTATTATATTTTGTATTTGTTATTTATTAAATTTCTTTTGGTTGTTTGCGATTCGATTACAAATTAACCAATTTAAGAGATATGAAACTACGAAATTTGACTTAAGCTAAATATGGGTGCTCCATTGTATTTTCAGAGAATCGCTCAGTCCCTTAATTCAACTTCTGCAAATATAGTTGGGCCTTTAGTGTGTCTACTAAATTCAATTGCCTCTACAATAATTAATTAAATTTCTTTTGGTTGTTTGAGTTTCGATTACAAATTAACCAATTTACGAAATTTGACTTAAGCTAAATATGGGCGCTCCATTGTATTTTCAGACAATCGTTAAGTCCCTTAATTCAACTTCGGCAAATATAGTTGGGCCTTTAGTGTGTCTACTAAATTCAATTGCCATTACAATAGTTAAATAAAAATCAAATACAAATTGTAAGGACTATTGAATAGTTCGTACAATTTTCACTGCCCCTGTTTTTTTTGTATTTTAAAAAATGGATTTAATGCTATATTTTGTTCTTGTTCTTTTTTAAATTCCAACAACCAAGTTTGGATTGTATCATAAAAAAAGAGTTGTTATTATAAAGGGTCCGCCAAATAAATTTTTTTTTAAAAATGCTGTAAAAAAAACTACTGAATATTTTCTCAAATTTCTTTTTTTATTTGAAAGTACAATCCTTCCGGTTAATAATGGAAAATAATTTCATTCAAATGGCTGCCTCGGCTGGCCATGCAGTAGCCTACACGATCGGTCCAATTTTTAAGCACATTATCGATTGTGTGCAGCTGTATTTTACCAATGGCTTCACGAATATTGTCCTTTAAAGCGTCAATTGTCTCTGGCTTGTTGGCGTAACACTTATCTTTGACGGCACCCCACAAATAATAGTCCAACGGTGTCAAATCGCAGCTCCGAGGTGGCCAAACGACATCAGCTCTGCGGCTGATAATGCGATCTTCAAAAACAGGGCGCAAAACATCGAGTGTAGCTTCGGCTGTGTGGCACGTAGCGCCGTCCTGTTGAAACCAAATGTTGCCAATATCCTCCTCTTCAATTTTTGTGAACAAAAATTCGTTCAACATGGCCCGATAACGATCGCCATTGATTGTAACGGACACTGCTTGCTCATTACCATGATTTTCAAAGTAATGTCGCAATATTTCCCAGCGTTGTTCAAGCGTATACACAACCATATTCGTTCAGCGGAAGGATTAAACTAATTATCTGTCAAATCAGACATGAGCTAAGTGTTACCATTCACGAAATAAGCACTAGTTGAAAAAAAAAACGCTAGATGGCGGACCCTTTATTATAATCTAAAAATAATATTGCAAATTTTCCCACCAAAAATATTGCCTTTTTTTTACTTTATAATGTGTTACGAAAAATTAACCCTATTATTTTGTCCGTAACTGTATTTTGTATGTGTATTTCTGAAACAATGAAATTGAATTTAATTTTATATATTCCAAAATATATAGATACAATTGGAAAAATCATGTTCATAAACACAATACATAGACATGAATTTACTAATTATAGCAGCTAAAGAAAATGAAATTCAAAATTTCTGATATATTTATTGTAAATTCACACACGCCTACGTACACATAATGCAAATTTGCAATTTTGATTTTTTCAAAAAACACTTGTTTTAAGGAATTTATTTTTGTTTGTTTTATATATATTTTTATAAACATTTTAAACGTTCTAAACAATTTAATGTTATTTAATAAACATTATCTCTCTCTTCGTGAATTTAATAAACAAGGCCATTTCGAAATTTTTTAGTTTATGAAATAATATATTTAATATTGTTATTCATTATTTAAATGCATTTGAAATAAACATTGAAAATTTCAATGTGTTAAAAATTGAAAATAATTTAATAACATACTTCAATTTCTATGTGTGTACTAAATAAATATTTACTTAAAGACTTAACAAGTATGCAATATGATTTAAATATTTATTTAAAAAAAATATGCAAATAAATATTTTAAAAGAAATAGCACGATTAAATAACTTTATATATAATTATATATAGTTTTGTAACATTTTGAAAAATTAATCGGAAATAATTATCGATATGTTAAACATTATTCTTGGTAACACTGTGAAAAAAAAAAAACTGTATCCCGAACGAGTTCAACGGAAAATGAAAATAGACAAAAACCCTCAAAGGGTTTTGAAAAATTAGCTCTAATTTTGGCTAATTTTGGATGTTTGGATCTTTTTGACCGTTTTTTCTACTAACAAGGGAGGTATCCTGACCCGAACTCGCAGATCTTAATGAACTTATATATAGATATGTTGTAAAGGAGCTAAAAAAGAAGAGACGTATTTTTTTAGCTGCGTAACCTCACGTTTAAGGTTTAAAAAGTAAGGCTAAAATTCATTTGTTTTTGTATAAAAATTTGTCTTTAATGAAAATGAAAATTATTCAAGTTCAAGGCCATACTCTATTTTGCTTTATTAGGATATTGTCCTAACAAATAATCTATAGAGTTTTTTTGCTTTCAAATTTATTATTTGACCCTTTCAGGAATGTGTTTATAGATCTATTTCCGGAATTTTCTAGGTTCCCATTATCAGAACACGTTTTGAAAGAGGTAACAATCCCATGCCAAACATCAAACATTCATATAAACTAGTTTACTCACTACATGGGAACTAATATATACATTGATCAAAAAATAAATTGAAAACTTGTTTGTTATGTGCAAGGCCCACCTTTGGTCTTTAATTTACGAAAACTAGATTTATTTTACGCAGGGTTTAAGTAATCAAGAAAACAACAATTTTGATACCCATAGTGCTTATGTAGTAGGCATAGAGTTGCTACATTTTTGAATTATTTGTAATAAAGGGGAATGCTTTTGAATATCGGAAAAGCTAAGACTCAGACACCCCCTCAATTAAATTAATTAGGCAATGCATTATTTTTAGCTTAATACAACTAAAATTCCTTAATAAAACACCAGCTTTAATGTTACTCAAAACACATTTTTTTTTTTAATTACCAAATACTTGAACATTTTTGGTATTATTGGTACAAAAGTGAATGTGTTTTCAAAAATCCTTTCATTTGATACCAAATTTATCTATAATTACATTTAATAGAACGAAATAAACCGAAAAATACTTAAAATGGGGTAATTTTTGACCCCACTTAGTAACGCCTAAACATGAGATTGGGCAGATAAAAAAAAACACGGGTTCCTTAAATTTGTACATATTCTCTACAACATATCCGAAATCATTAAGATCTGCCGGTCCGGTTCGGGTCGGGATACCTTCCTAGTAAGAGTAAAGTTAAGCAATTACAAGATTAACAGGTATGGATATCAAAAACGAAAACGATCAGATTTTCAATGCTTAATATTTTACGATTTATATTATAAAAATTATTTTTTATTGCCAAAAGCTTTAATCAAAATTAACTTAACTATTGTTAATTTGGTTCAAAATTTTTATTAATTTTTCTCCAACTTTCAGAACGACCATATTTAACTTGTTTAAATTTGAAAATTTTCGCAAATTTTGCGGATTAATTTAATGATTTTTGTAATTATTTTCGTTTATTTAACCTTATTTCTTATTTTTGGAAAATTAGTTAGAATTTGAAGTTCTTTTCGAAATATTTCAGGATATTTTTAATGGTTTTGCAATTTTAATACAAAAATGTGTTCATTGGAGTCTCTAGTTTATGCACAATGATGAAATTTCAAATTTTTTTAACATGCATACAAGGATAATACTAAAAAAGTAAAACTTTCAATTTCCTTGCAATACCAAAGCAATATCCTGATACAAACAACGGCATGATTATACTCAAATTAAAGAAAATGTTGTGTAGCTTTATTTATATTCTTAAATTTTATGATTTTGCAATAAAATTTCGAAAAACTAAAAACTTTTCTTTTTGAAATATTTCGATTTAGCGGAGATGTGTTTCAAAGCTAAATTTTTTTTGGCCGTTGATTAGTGTTGCTGTAAAAGTAGTAAGAATTTCTAGTTAACGAAATAGTAAACGAACAAAGATATTTGTAGACAAATTCATGCATCGTCATTTTGCGATTTTTAAATATGTATTTTGCAACTTGGTGTCATATGTCAAAAAAAAAATTAACAAAATATTGCCTAATCTTTCCCTTCAATCATTTAATGGCATATTCATCTTTTCTTTAATGTACGGGGGTAGGAAATTAATTCACTTGTATCAAATGACTTCATATTAAAGAAATGAACTTTATGAGTCATGCATAAAGCCAAAAAAATCTATAAAAAAAAAAACTATTTAATAAACAGACATACTACATAAAGCACGTTTTTGGATAAATAAAAAAGAAATAGTGACCTCATATATAAAATACAGTCAATAGGAAAACCAAAACAAATACATAATATAAACCGATTAATATAGACACCAACAGAGGGGGTAAAAGTTAAAGGTTGTAAAATTTCTTCAACAAATATTTAAAAAAAGGAATGGAAAATTTATATTTGAATGTCTCGCTCTAATAAGGGTATATAAAACATTTTCAGAACTTTACAGGATAAGAGAAAAACGTGCGGACTCTTATAAAAAAAAAATTGTTTTTTTTTTTTATTATTTCTAATTACAATTCCATAATACAAGTCTATTTGTATTACTGTAGAAATTTTTTTCAAATATTGAACCTGGAAGTGGTTGACTATTGCTTTACTGTCCGACTTCAAAAAAAAGTACATCGCACAAATGTCAAACTAACAGTGTTTATTCTCCTATATAAACAAATGGAACAACTGTTTCAACTTTTTCAAAAAGTGGGTGAAGTAGGCGTGTTTAAACATTGACAAGTTTTGAGCTCATTTTTAGTATATTATTTATAACTATTTAACTGAATTTGGCAAATGCTAGAAATGTGACTAGCGTTTCCAATTTGGTTAGTCGATTCTTCGATTTACACAACATCTTCTATTCTTTTTTTAATGTTCTATACCGAGATACGTTTACGTCTGGCTGATTCAGACTTTATTTGTTGAATATTGTCAATCTTAAATATTTTTTTTTATTTGTATATTAAACTGAGTAATGAGTAATAATACATATAATAAAATTCCACATACACCAATGTAGTTTTAACACTATAGAAAAACATTTTTCAGAAAATACCTAGTTCTAAATTAAAAAAAATACATTTTTTTCAAATTTTCAATAAAAATCCATTGATATAGTAAAATTTCTACCATTTTCCAAATTCAGTTCACCTACTTGGAATCAATTTTTTGTGACAATTAAAGCATACATACATTTAAAGCAGGCGACAATTAGATATTTTTCAATGCGCCTCTACGATTTGCGTCGTTGAAAACTGTTTTGTAGCTTTGAAGTTGCATCCATAATGGTTCAGATTGCGTCGCATGCCCTCGAAGTTGTGTCGATAATATTTTAGTTTGCAGGCATAACGCAAGTTTTTTCAGAATTAATTGGATTAATGGCCGTAATTTCAAGCAATATATACCTACTGGTGATTAGATACCTACCGTGTACACGAACAAAATCGGGTAGGTATCTAAGCACCGGTAGGTATCTATTGCATGAAATTACGGGCATAATTCTTATAAAACTGCAGTTGTTACGTTTTTTCCATGAATATTAATATTTTTATTTAAATAAAGTATTTCTTTTATAAATAATAAAAAAAAGATATTTGTTATTGAAAAATAAATTGTTTTAAATAAAATAATTTGTCATGGAATCAATCAACTAAAATTCAATACAAATATATTGGAAATCGTGTTTCGGATTGCGTCGTTTCGATTTGCGTCGCATTTCTCCGGTGCCAATTACCGACGCGAACCGAGATATAAGTGTACTAAAAAGGAGTGCAAAATTTGTCAATATTTAACTACGCCTACTTCGCCCACTTTTTGGAAAATTTCTGATTGATGTTGTATTTATTATTCTCATCATAGAGGGCACCGAATACTGAACGTTTGATACGAAATGTTTATAACATTTTCATTCCAACCAAAAATAAATAAAGGGTCCGCCATCTAACGTTTTTTTTTTCAACTAGTGCTTATTTCGTGAATGGTAACACTTAGCTCATGTCTGATTTTACAGATAATTAGTTTTATCCTTCCGCTGAACGAATATTGTTGTGTATACGCTTGAACAACGCTGGGAAATATTGCCACATTACTTTGAAAATCATGGTAATGTTGCAGAATGTGTGCGAAAATTGAGTACGGATTTTGGAAGAAGAGAAGCACAGTCAGCTCCGTATGTTCGTTATCTTGTGAAAAAAGTGAAAGTGGCATCCTCATCGGTAAACCAAAGCGTGAAAAGCCAAAAACAGTGCGTACACCCGAGAATATTGCTGCTGTGGCAGAAAGTGTGCGTGAAGCGCCATCAACATCAATTCACCGTCGTTCTCAACAATTGAACATTTCGGAGACATCATGGCCAGCCGAGGCAGCCATTTAAATAAAATTATTTTCCATTATTAACCGGAAGGATTGGACTTTCAAATAAAAATAGAAATTTGAGAAAATATTCAGTAGTTTTTTTTTATAGCATTTTCAAAAAAAAAGTTATTTGGCGGACCCTTTAGAAAGTACCATCGTTTATACGCACATTTTCTAAATAACACTGACACTTTCAGAGAGCGTTTTTTTTTACAAAAAATATATAAAAAAAAAACTTCACCTTGCTTGTAAAAATTTGTAAATGTTTTAAAATTGTTAAAAATATTTTACATTCAAATTAAAATTTTTGTGGTATTATTTGTAAAAAAAAAATGATTTATTTAGAAAATGTATGTGTATAAAAAAATACATAGAATACATAAATTTAAATATCGACATTTTGGAATTTTTTATGTTTTTTTTTCAAATTTTCATACACAAATATCATTTTTTAATCAGAAATAGGCTGAAAATATATTATTAAAAATTTTAAATTTGTATTTCATTTTGAATTGTCAGGTTTGAGATCAAATTAAAATGTTACTTTTACAAATAGAAAACACTAATTGTTAATAAATGTAAGAGAAGACGAAAAAAAATCTTGTGGGGATCAGCGCTAGAGGGAGTGCCGCACTTTCGACCTAAGCTAGGTCATAAACTTGTAAGAAAAGAAGAAAATAACTCATGTTGTTCGGGTAATCCATTAACATCACCGATTTTCTATGGTTGGTTGAAATATTATACCTGAGTCTCGTGTGGGTGGTGGATTAGAATGATTTTTCATCTGCTCTTACATTTATTAACAATTAGTGGTCTCAAACCAGACAATTCTAAATTAAATACAAGTTTAAACGATTAACAATACATACAAAATTCTCATTTTTATTTTTTTAATTGGGGTATCTAATTTAGTTTTACCTTAATGAAACGTAACATGCTAAACAAATAGTAGCATACATATATAAAAAACTTTCCATTTGAAAAAAAAAAAAATGTAGGTCAATTATGTTTATTCAAAAGCTTAACATTTAAAAAACTAAAAGATCTAAAGTAACAAATTGCAGGTCTTGGTATGTGGTATGTAAAAAAAAACCACATACTAGTACACCATTTCATATCTTGTAATGAATGAAATATCTGACTGGGTGATGATTTTACACATAATTGTTGTTTGTTATAAGAAAAGAATTGAAAGTTGTGGTCTAAACTAAAATTCTATAAACAAAGTAAACACACATGATAATCGATTTCCTAAACTTAAAAAGGGGTGCAGTAAAAAAAAATCAGCTAAAATAAAGTTTATAAATAAATTGCATATAAATGAATCGGCAATTTGTTAAATCTAATAGGGAAGATGGTTGGTTTCTAAGGAAGTAATATTATTACGAATATAGCATTGCTTATGTAAATAATTTAACTTAAACAGGGATAAGAGAAATTGTTATTGCGTTTTTTAGTGTTATTTTTTTTTGTTATTTGAAAAGAATTTTAAACTGCAAAAATAGAAAATATTTGTATAAAATTTTTAATCTAATCAATAGCTAAAAGCCAACGTCATATAACAGTTTTAACTAAAAAAATGCGATTAAAATATTAAGAATTTAATAAGAAAAAAATTAAAAGAATTTTAATAACTAAAAAATGTTTATGTTAAATGTCATGAATTTGGTTTAAAATTGCTAATTTAGAAAAGTTGTAAGAAATTTTCATTTAAAAAAAATTAAAATTTTTAAAAATTTAGTACCTGTTTTGAATTAGAAATTTTTCACTTTGGTTTAGCTATAGAATATTTAGACAAAATCTCCACGGAATTGACTTAACTAAATGAATGGAGCAAAATTGATGATTAATAGGTTTTTTGTTAAAGCTCTGCCTATTTTACATTCTCTAGCTTTTATAAAACTTCGGTTTCTGATGAGATCTTTAGCCAGATCAAAATACTAGTATCAACCTAGCTAATATGTTTGATTTGCTTTATTTTTGTAAATATACGGAGGTTGAAAGCTCGTTATAAATTTAAAATAACATAAAAATAATCTCGATGTATATAAAAACAAAAAACTAATATAACTGTAAAAAAAACTTTTTTGTTAATATTTTAGTCTGATTTTATTATTTAATAGACACACTTTTGTAAAACTATATTTTTATAAAATATCACTGTAAATATTCACGTTTTACGCTATTTTTCCAAATCATTTATGCCAAATGTTTGTCTTCAATAGATGGATATTGTTTCTTTGATTCCTTTTCACCACATTGAATTAATATATAAATATTAAAAAGCTACAAGAAAAGAAATACAACATTTATTAATATTCAAGTAAATAAATGCATTTACTATTCTCTTTTCCACTAAAGATAAAAGAGAGCTACTTATAAACAATCCACTTGTTACACTGCCATGTTGGTTTTTTGTGTTCGTATCTTTTGATACTCTTTGTCAAAAAGTCGAAACAACTGCATAAAATAACTGTTACCGAAATGCGTTCATTTTGGTAGGTTGTTTAAAAAATCAATCCTCAAAAACATTAAAAATTATTTTTCTAAGTAAAGCAACTGCAATTGCAGGTCAAACAAATACAAAATACAAAATTCAAATACTTAAAAAACCCGAATTTTTCAATAGCTGGTTTTCGGGTTTTTTAATTTAAACCCGTCTCGAATAAACGGGTTTCCGGGCTTATAAAAAATACTTTTGTATTGCTAATGTCTGAAATGTTTTGTACAAATTTAAAAAAATTTAAATGTTAACATTAAAAACGAATCCGATATCCTAAAAATGATTGAGAGCTAAAAATCGAACTTATTAGCGATATTGTTAGACCTCTCCTTCCAGAGAATAAAAACATTTGTCAGGTAATTGGAAAGTAACTCATTACGTTTATTATTATATTTCTATATTATACGGATGTTGCGCAAAGTAATGGGATTTAACAAATAAGTATGCTTACCAGTATTGACAAAAAGTAATTTTTAATTCCTCTCATCGAAATCATTGGGTGTCCTTGCAAGAAACCTTCCTTGTAAGTAAAATCTGCTTGTTGGTATTTGAAATTCAGAGAACCTTTGCAAGTTATTCCCAAAAAGCTTATTTTACATTAAAAATTATTCTAGATGAAAAAATCGGTTTCTCGAATAATTCGAAACCGATCTTTTTCAATAACCGTTTTAAAAAACCCGAAAAAATAGCAAAAAAAAAAACGGCTTCTCCAGATTTGACAACTCTACTAATACCACAAAAAACAGTCTGCTTTATATCTGTACACAATGTTGTACATATGTACTATATATTCTACTGTAATTTAGATTTCAAATAGCCTTATCCAATACGAGAGCAGTGCAAACATATATGCGTAGGCGCATAATAACATTTTATGACGTGTAGAATTTTTAAAGACATTATGATGTCGTTGTTCTTCGCTTGTCGTTGTCAAGTTTTTTTAAACTCTTTCGTATAGAACAAACAGTTTATTAAAGTTAGGAAAATGAAACATGTTAAATCGGTTGCTATGGTTTTACTTTTTGTTTGGAATACCTTTTATTTCAGATACACTCAGAAAAAAAGTTTGTAAAACTACGCTTTTGCTACTAATACTAAATTAGTATAACAAACAAAAACTTGTAGTTTTTGAACACAACTAGTATTTACATGCCAAATTCTATACAAATTTTTAATTAAAAACTATAAGGCCGAGTAACTTTTCTAAAAATAAATAAAGTTTAACTTTAACTAAAGAAATTTTCATAAAAATTAGACATTTATAACTATGGTTACGCCTTAAACTTTGGATATTCTGAGATAAGTTAACAGGCCTAAGTTTTTAAAAACTACTTGGTTGTATTGAAAATGAGGTGTATGGGAACTTGTTTACGCTTTACGGCGATAAATGTCCGTTAAGTACGAAATCATTAAATTGTTGTTTTTAATAATAGAATGCGTATGATCAATATTTAATAAACACTTCATATGTATTACGTATACGTTATGTTATTTTAAGTCAAAAATTTTATAAATTTAATAAATGCGTATGATGAATATTGAATTATATTATCTAATTACTTACACATACATTCTGATCATGATAAAAAAAATATAAAATTATTCAATCGCAAAAAGTTTATTTAACTAAAAATTGATTTAAAACTTTTTTAACATATCGTTTTTTTAAGTGTTTCTTACTGTCTTGTTAAACGGTGTTGTATCTTCAAAAACTACCGTTAATTATGAGTAAAAACTACACAAAATATAATCATTTTTACCATCAAACAAACAACCAACTAACCAACTAAGTAGTCATCCCACTTTTTTTCTGGCATATTATAACACTAAAAGCCAGCCAGAAATCCTCTCACTGATGATGTCATGCTCGGTTTGATTTAAAAATAAACATTTTAAATAAACTTTGAATTGGTATATTTGTGGTAGTATATACATTAGGGTGGGTCGATTAGAATGAAAGTCAAAAAAATCTTAATGGGAGCTTCGCGTTTCTGATTCTTGGGATTGTACTGAGCAAAAAAGTCCACTAGACCATACGTCTACGGTGAAAATCGAGTCTACACATTTTGACTTTACGGCAAAAAAGCCCTATTTTGAAATTAAAAATTAACCCCTTAAACCACAAATATGATTGACGCATTAATCTGCTAGAGAATCTTCCAAAGAAGATATTGATACCATAATCTTGGATAAGCTCCTTCTACTTCCTGAGATATGTCCATCCCACACATTGTTACTTTCACAAAATACGGCTAAAAAGCCCTTAAACCCCACTCAATAATATGATTGATGCATTAATCTACTAGAGAATCTTCCAAAGAAGAGATTGATACCATAATCGATAAGCTCCTTCTACTTCGTGAGATATGTCCATCCCACACATTGTTACTTTCACAAAATACGGCTAAAAAGTCAAAATGTGGAAGCTCGATTTTCACCGTAGACATATGGTCTAGTGGACTTTTTTGCTCAGTACAATCCCAAGAATCAGAAACGCGAAGCGCCCATTAAGATGTTCAAATCGCCCCACCCTAATATACATATTTCATACAAATACAAATTTTATTTTTGTATCTAAAGAAAACAGTAAAAATAAGGTTCGAGAGTACACATTTTTTCTTCTCGTCTCGTTTTTAAAAACGTACGATAGCAGCATTTTTGTTTAAAAAAAAAAAGCTTATATTGATAATGTCCGAGAAATTTTAATAAATTACGAACGATTGTATTAAATTAACACTATTGGAATTGTATCTCTTTCTTATTAGCGGCAAATAAATCATTAAAAAAAGAAAGCAATTGTTTTTTATTTTCAACGCAAACGCAAAAAAAATTCAAAACTTTTATTTGTTTAATTTTTTTTTTGTATATACATTTTATAAATTTTTTCATTTACTGTTTAAATTTTGTAACACATGGTTTAGTTTTTTCCATCAAATTCCAATAGATTAAAATGCATGCACACAGAAAAATAAAGTGCCAACCGAAATGAAAATTATATTTTGGTGGCTACAAGCAAGAAATTAGGTTAGTACAACCATTTTGAAATGTGATTTCTAAATATATTGGGTGTTGCAACTAAAATTCTGTTGTATTTACCAAAGTTTGTTTTGTAAACAAATATTCAGTTCTTCCAAAGGATTTCAGTCGTGGTAACTGAATTTTAGTTAGCAAATGACAAAATTTTTCTCTGCGTGTGTTAATATGAATTATATTTTGTTTAGATTAAACTTGATTTGTTTTTTATTACAATTATAAAATTTTAAAATATAATTTGCATGATCTCATCTGTAGATATATAAACAAATATAAATAAGGTAAATCAATTGGAAAAGTAAAATTTTCAAGTGAATATTGAAATGATATTGATGGGGGGTCCATATTAATATAACTGAATTAAAAGGTTAATTACTTTATACCATCCCAGTAGAAAATGGTTGAACTAGTTCCGAAAAGTACTAGTTTTCAGACTAGTAAAAGCAAACTAGTGCTCAAAAAGTAATTTTGAACCAGTTGTGTACTAGAGTAAAATAATCTATCTTGAGACTGTTTGAAAAGATTACCCGGGTAAAAATTTGAATATGCAGTCTGATATAATTATATCTCATTTGATAAGATTCCATATATAAACACATAAAAATTGATCCGAAAAATGGGTCATCTACATGTATCTAATTATATCAAATTAGATATAATTTGATGCAATTTTATCCGATATTTGACCATGTCCGGAGGAAAATATTTTGAGTATAACATCACATATATTTGAATTATCTTATTTAGTTATATATGAAGTAATATTTGGAGAGATATAATAATATCGAAAACCATCAAAAAAATTCTCACAATAAAAATTATGAGATGTTTTGCATATAGTGATATAAACCATAATGTGGCTCCATTCAAAGTCAGATATGACTTAATCATATTATATATTACTAGATATAACTATTTTTACCCGTGTATATAAACTTACGTGTTTTTGTGAATTATATTTTGTTTACTACATTTGTTTTTAAAAATATAATCTGAGTTTACAAATAAACATTTAAATTTTTTATTGTTAATTGAGCTGAGGTGCAAATCACTATAAAACGGTACTGGTGCCAAAGAGTCTGGTTTGTATGTTTATGTTTAGAACAAGTTTCTTTTCCTATTTTGCTTACCAAATCAATCGGTACTAGTTCCATAGGAAATATGTTAAGACTGTTTTAAAAACTTTATTTAAATACGAGATTTAAAGTTCTAAATTTTTTTTTAATTATATATTCTGAGTTGACAAATAAACATACAATATTTTAAATTCTATTTAGTATATGAACCTATTTATCTCAATAATATGAAACTATTGGTCCAAAATTCGTTTCATCCAACGAAAATATTTGGTTTTTATTATTATAATTAAGTTCTAAACCAACTGGTACAGTACTTTTGACAAAGAGTTAGTTCAAAACTGGTTAAAGGAAGGTTTTACTAATAGTTTCATCTTATTAAGATAAATAGATACATATTAGTGTCCGACCGAAGTCACTTTTTTTGGCCGAAGCCGTAGCCGAACTTCGGCCAAATTTTTAATATTCGGCCGAAGCCGTAGCCGAAGCCGAACTTTTTAATTTTTTTTTAGTTTGAATAAAATTTAAATTTTCGTAGATTTTGACTACAAAAAGCATCATTAAAGTATATTAAAAAATATTCAAACATCAATAAATTTGTAAAAAAGCAAATTTAGAATATTTTTTCAAAAATATTATAAAGTCAGTTCAATTATTTTATTGAAGTTTCCAACAAAAATATGGAAACACCTGAACTTCATTATTTTAACAAAAGTATATGACGAATTTAATTGAAAATTTTGTTTTTTACGTGAAATAAATTTGAAAATTTTGTTTTTTACGCGAAATAAATCAAAAATGAACTGTTCTTCTTCAAATATACGGTATTCGGCCAAGTTCGGCCAAAATTTGGCCGAACACCGAACTTGGCCGAACATCACTTTTTGGCCGAACTTCGAAGCCGAAGCCGAACGTTCGGTCGGACACTAATACATATACATTCATACTAAATATTATTTAAATAAATTTTGTGTTTCTGATTTCTATTCAGAATAAAATATACATGTGCTTATTTGCCAACTTGAATATATTATTAAAAACTAATGTTAACAAACTTCAAAACTCGTATAAAAATGAAGTTTTTTGAAACAATCTTATACGGTATTCAGACTAGATAGCAAAACACATGTTTTGCCAAAACGAGTGAAAAAGAATAAAGAACTGTTGGAATAGAATAAAGAGCATTAATACGTGTTTTGGCAAAACACATGTCTAGTGCTATCTAGTGTGAATGTGGCTTTAACATATTTTCTATGGAATTAGTACAAAACTGGCTCAAAATTGTTGTTTTGGAAAGCACAATATTAAACGAAACTGGTTCTAAAGATAAACACACAAACTAGTTCTGGTGTGACTCTTTGACACCAGTCCTGTACCAATTGATTTCCATCTCAGCTCAAAATTTAATTGTTTAAATGTTTATTTGTAGTGTCCGACCGAACTGTTAGTCCAAAAAACTATATTTTGTCGGTTTTTTGATATCTAGAGGCAATGATGAGAAATTTTGGTATTGGAAACATGTTTGTTGAGCCGACTTAATTCGATTTTGTGTATAAAATTTAAGAGAAAAGCCGAAGTTTAGCTATAAAGTTAAAAGTTAGGCCGCCGAACTATTTTCAATTTGGCCGAACTTTCTGAGGCCGAACAGTGAATTCATTGCTTAACTACAGACTTTTCTTCAAATTTGACACTCAATATAGCATCTAATCAGCCCAATAAACATTTTTCCATCAGCCGAATTTGTCCATAATGCTTTAAAATACCGAATACAGACCAAATGCATTTTCTGGCCGAACTGTTCGGTCGGACAGTATTTATTTGTAACAATGTTTGGATTGTTTCATAAAATAACTAGTTGTTTTTGGACTATAATCTAAAAATAATATTGCAAATTTCCGCACCAAATTTGTTGTCTTTTTTTAACGCTACGAAAAAGTGACACTATTTTTTTTCCGTAACTGCATGAATCCATATATGGTTCCATACATTTTCGGATCCGTAAATTGAGGGTATATGGACATATTATGTTCATATATGGACACATATATTTATTCATTTATGCTCATATAAGAATTTAGTTTGTTGTTGATCGTATATTAAAGAGTATTTTTTTTTTATTTTTTAATAGAACATATGGGCGGTATTCACAATCTAAGTGGTAAAAATCAGACTTAAAAACAAATTTAAAATACATGTTAATTGTTCCTCTTTTGAATAGAACCTCTTTTATACTACAATACCAGCCAAAGAAACTTTTTGCTAGAACTCGTGAATTTTTTTTTTTTTTTTACTAAACTAAATGTATTATAATTTAATTTACATGTTTCTGCGAAATTAAAGAAGATTGGTAAAAATATTAAGGATACGCTCAATAAAATCTTAAAAACTTAAGATAGAAATGTGTTTGAATGCAATTTTTGTTCTGTATTTTAGGTAAATCTTCTTTTATTTATCAGTTTCATAAAAAAAAATCGGCATTAACGAGTCTCAGTTAAAGATTACTCGGTCTGGTATTGTAGTATAAGAGTGCCCTTATTAAAAACAGGAATGATTAACGTGTATTTTGCAGGGATGGAAGGCAATACCGAGACAATATCGTTATCGATTCAAAACCCTTTCAACGGACTATCGTTATCCCTAAAATACCCTTACTGAACTAATTGAAATACCGCTATCCGTAAAATACCGTTACCGATATAACTAAAATCCAAATATCCTTAAAATACCGTTACCGAAGTAACTAAAATACCGTCAACGAAGTAATTTAAATAGCGTTATCCATAAAATACCATTACTAAAATAATCTGACAAAATCAGAAAAAAAATCTTTTTATAGTAATTAAATGTGCTAAAGTCCCAAAACTTATTTAACAAATTGTAAAGCAATCTGATGTAGGCGTGTCCCTATCCGGATTTCATTCCTGCCCAAGGAAATCTTCAGGGGACTTTGTTATTAGAATTTCTAGAGATATTTGTTATGTTAAATCACAAACTCAATGAGAATTTCTTGTCCTCGTCTAGGAGCGAGATTCAAAATTTAAAATATCAAAGAAAAAACAAAAACAACAACAAAAAATTGTCACAATTGGCTTTGTCATCTTCCAAATACTACTCTGTTTTTTTGACAGACCTAGCAATGTAGTGACGTTTATTCAAGTAAATCAACAATAGAAAATCATATGTTTTCTATTAGTGTCAGTTACATTTAAATTTGCACAAGCACCTGCATATCGCTGTAAAAAGATATATATTTTCCCAAAGCTTGATCATAAACTAGGGTATAATGGGGCTAAACTTATCGATGTGCATTGACATTACCTGACTAACTAAAATTACGTTATCCTTAAAATACCGTAACCGAAATAACTGAAAAACCGTTATCCCTAAAATAACCTTACCGTAATAAACGAAAATAGCGTTACTGCCAAAATACCGATATCCTAAATAAGTAAAATACCGTTAACGCTAAAAAACCGCTACCGAAACAACTGAAATATCGTAACCACTAAAATACCGTTGCCGAAATGAACGAAAATATCGTTACCCTTATCGATACCCGCATCGAATCGGTTACCATCCATGGTATTTTATTATGACCATATATGAATATTAATATATGGGCATATATGAGCATATATGTCCATATACCCCATATTTACGGATCTGAACATATATGAAACCATATATGAATTCATATATGCGCCAATATATGCTTTCATATATGAACATTTTTAGCCGGGACTACAAATATATCATAATAACAAATACAAACTAAACAAGACTTTTCAAAAGCTCAGCGAAATTTTGTTTTTTTTTTAATAACTAACAAAATTTAACTGTTCACTACAAAAATACTGTTTGGTAGTAGTTTATTAAAATTCTATAATAACTGCATCAATTAACTATTACGAAAACATAGTATTTTTTTTTTGGTTTTCCAAAGAACTGCCATAATAATTGTTTTTTAATTATTTCATAGAAAAACAACTATAATAGCAGTTAAAACTAACAACTTCTGATTACTACATAAACAAATGTCATGCTGGAATAATAATAATGAATAATTTACTATATTTCTTGTCAGTTTACTATATTTCTTAGTTAATTTTTAGGAAAATTTATCAAATATTTAAATTTTTTTTATTCTTTAGCAGTAAAATAATTTATATAATCTGCCTTATTAAATCTTCTAGAAATATCTCGTGTACTATATTAAAATTTATTATTAGAACACCCTCACAAATAAATTATGATTTATAGACAAACTGCTAGACAATGGAGCACATTCTCATATTTATTACCTCTAATTAAAAATATTAACTGCTAGTTACTATAAACAATAAGTAACCCACATGCAAAATATTCGTATTACATATCGTCACCTAAAATGCTAAGAGGCATAACTAACATAGTTTCCAAAACCGATTTTATTGATGATTATGATTCATATTGCTAAACTACATGCATACACAAAATTTTTGACTTCTACTTCTAAAGTTTGAAATTTATTTGTCTTTTTCTGGTTGCCCTGTTAAATATAAAAGTAGGGTTGAGTGACTATAAAGGACTGCATCGAACTACATATCTTTAAAATTGTTTGGGTATATGATTAAAACTATCAGTTTTATTTATCATATTGATAAAATATCTGTGGAAGTTTTTTTGCTTCTTATCTAAAAAAGTTAATATGTTGGTTACGTCCATTTGCATTTTAGGTGACGATATAGTGTTTCAATATTCAACAATATTCTAGCACTTATTTAATAAAAAAAATTTCAATTAAATTTTCAAGATCAATATGTGGTGCGTGAGTTCGTGTGTAGCTAAGCGAGTATAAGCTTTTAAACCATGGATGGTAACCGATTCGATGCGGTTATCAGTCATTTTAAGAATAACGCTATTTTAATTATTTCGGTAACGTTATTTTAGCCATAACACTATTTTAGTTATTTCGGTAACTGTATTTTAAGGAGTATTTAAGTTATATCGGTTAAGGTATTTTACGGATAACGTTATTTCAATTATTTCGGTAACGGTATTTTAGGGATAAATATTTAGTTGAAAGGGGTTTGAAATGATAACGCTATTTTAGCGGTATTGCCTGCCATCCCTGTTTTAAACTCAGTTTACTACAGTCCAAACATGAAAAATACATAGTCAAAATTACAAAATGAATGCAAATTAAGTTGCTAGTATGAAAATAAATTGTTAGTTTAGTCATGTTTCTTTGTATATTTTTTGCTATTTTGTTAGCGTTTTGTCTAAATAGAAAAACAATATTTTGTGTTTATTATTAAATAAACAATAATAAATTAATAACCGTAAAAGGCGTTAAAAAGTTTATGAAATAATAATAATAATACATATTGTAATTTGTTTAAGAAAATAAGCAGAAAAGTGAGATTTGTATACAATAATGGGTTTTAAATAAACCAGTATTTTTTATTTAACAATATGAAATAAAAGAAAATAATATTTTCTTATTTTATTAAGAGGAATTTAAACATTAAAATCCACAATAAAAAATATTGGGTACTTTAAAAACATTAAAATGTTTATTCACTTAAGTCAATACAAAAAATTTGATGAACTCATAATTGAATTGATTTATATGAATAATTTATTTTTGAAGAATCTCTAATACTAGTGTTTTGAATTATTCGAGCAAGACGAATAACCGGTTAAGGCGTTATTCGAAATATCGCTAGAATTGTTTAACCGGTTATTCGGTTAATTCAAATTAAAGTGCTTTTTGTTTGGTGGTATTTACAGTAAAAACCCAAAAAAGCTGCAATAAATATCAGGTTAAGACGGTTGCATTAGATTGGCTTATCCAATGCAGGGCTGGAAAAACTAAGGCGCACTTGCCAGCAAAACGAATTTAATAGGGTTTCCTGAAAAATATTCTATTAAATGAATTATGAAATATTTGAGTTTTTATTTTGTTTACAAGAGTAAAAGAATAACATTTTTTTTTAACAATCATGTCACCGCAAATTTTAAATATACTGTGAGCGTCAAAAGAAACTGTACAATTTATATTAGTATGTTTAGAATTATATTTCAGTCGTTTACAATTATATTTCATTCAACATTTTCTTGCCTAGAGCATGACAATTTGAGGCGAATTTCAAATATAATTCACCTCTAAGCGTCTGGTGAAAAAATATGACATACTATTTTATACACCAGAAGCTACTATGAAATTATACTAAGATACACATTTTGTATGGAATTTGTGTGGTACATGTTCACATTTTCACTCCGATTATGCTCATTTTCAATTCCAGACTTTTCGCGAAAATTTTCATCAATCTATCTTTTTTTTTATTATTTATTTAGTCTATGGAAACAATCCTTACAGACAATATTATAAAATTTACATAGATACACAACATATAATCAAAGAAATCATATACACTCAGGAAATTAAGAAGGTAGAAATGACTAAAAATTACAGTTAAAATGACTACAAATGTCAAAAAGGCGATGACTGTATTTGTCATAAAAATTACTAATCATTTAGTCATTTTTAACTATTAATAAAACAACTACAATAGTAATATACACGTCTAACGAAGCGGTTAAAAACAACTAACCTTAAATGAATGCATAAACCATAAAAACGAGCAACAAAACAATAAATATAAAACGACTACATAAGTTGAAAAAACTACTGTTTTATTTGTTATTTTTTCTGTATTTTAAAAATAATTTTTAATAAAAAAAAACATTTTTTTCTTTTAATTACAATAAAAATTTGTATTTCCTACATCCTATTTAAAATGCAAAGTCAAAATTCCAAACTGTATTCCAGTTATGACGTTTTTATGCTTTGGAGATATAATAAAATTTTCTAATTATTATTTTCAAACTATGAACATACATATCAATAATAACAAATATAAACTAAACGAGAATTTTTAAATACTCCACATAATCTTCTATTTTTAAATAATTAACGAAAATTAACAGTTTACTGCAAAATTACTGTTTTGGTAGTTGTTTATTAAAATACTAAAATAACTACTCAAACCAACTGTTACTGAAGTACAGCATTTTTGGTTAGATATTTTTTTAAATGACTATCTAAAATAGTCGTTTTTAATTTTCTTATAGAAAAATTACTGCAATAACAGTTAAAACAACTACTACTGCTTACTGATCTACATGAAGTTAGGAGGGTATAAAAATGCGATTAATCGAGGAACCGGTTAATCGATTAAACGAATTTGAAACACTATCTAATACTGATGATGATCATCATCATGATCATCATAAATTTTAAAAAAATATTTAAATTAACAAACACACATGATGACATTATGATGTCATAAATTAACGAAATTACTCTTTTAATTAATCTTATCAATTTGATAATTTAATACGCAAACAATTTGCGTTTTGTTTGTTGTAATAATACACACTACATTAAACAAAAAAAAAGTTAAATATTAAAAAAAAATGTACGCCTTTCATTGTTAATAAAGATATTAAAATATTAACTGATAAAAAAATTCAACAAGAGTATGATGAACTTTTAATAACAAATTGTGTTTTAACACAAAATAAGATTAAAAATACAAATTGAATAAATATTTCAACTTAAAAGATTTATGAAGATTATTAACTATAGTAGCCGTTATTTGCTAGTAAGTAGTTTAATTGTATTTTACATTATTATAATAATTTAATAATTAATATATTAATCTTATGTATATATTTCTTTTCCTCTATTCCTTTTTTGCTTTTTTTGTAAAACAAACTAAATGCTGCTTTTATTATAAACAAATTTATAATATTTATTCTAATATAATGGACGGTATTTCTTTACGTATATTTTTGGCTGATTAACAAAAAAAAAACTGTATATGTAAATGTTTTGCATACTTTAAACAAAAAATTAATTAAATTTGAAAAAAAAAAATTCATTAAAAACAGTACAACAAAAAAGACAACTACAAAAAGGTATTAAATATTTAGATTTTTTAAGCAAAATATTAATTTGCATCCAAATATTTAAATATCATTAAAGGGTCCGCCAAATAACTTTTTGTTTTTTGAACTCCTGAACCAATTCGACTTTGTATGGCGTCATACCAAGGTCTTTATGCAAAATTCGTCCCAATGATGTCTCCGAAATGTTCAATTGTTGAGAACGACGGTGAATTGATGTTGATGGCGCTTCACGCACACTTTCTGCCACAGCAGCAATATTCTCGGGTGTACGCACTGTTTTTGGCTTTTCACGCTTTGGTTTATCGATGAGGATGCCAGTTTCTTTCACTTTTTTCACAAGATAACGAACATACGGACCATATTCGTTCAGCGGAAGGATAAAACTAATTATCTGTCAAATCAGACATGAGCTAAGTGTTACCATTTACGAAATAAGCACTAGTTGAAAAAAAAACGTTAGATGGCGGACCCTTTATTTATAATTTATGTTTAAAAATAATAATTTTAAAAAATTTTTCAATATATTTTACATTGAAATTTAATATTTTTAATTTTACCAAAGTGACTAATATTTTAGTGTAAAAAATATGTTTTAGTATTTAGAATTTCTACTTTTTTTGTAGTTAAATTTTTTTATTTTTGTAATATTTTTATTATTTGTTCTTCATGTTGTTCCTAATTAAAAAATTATATTTTCTTTAAAAAGAATTCTCTTCAAAATCTTTAGATTTTTTTTTTTTTTTTTGTTCCAACACACATATTTTTATCTCATGACTCAAACATTTGTTTTTAACATACATATTTAAAAAAAAAAAAATAATTTTGAATTTTTATTTTTTGTTTTCACCTGTCAAATTTATGGGGAAAATGTTTAAGTATATATTTTATGATAAACTTTACGAGACTGAATAAATAAACTACATACAAACTCATCAAATGTCTGTCATTTTTTGAAACTTTTTTTTTTTTTTTTTTTTAATAAATATTTTTTTTTTGCTTTTGAAATAAAATTTAAAAAAAAACATAATTTGTTATTTATAAAATTTGTTAACAATATAAAACAAAAAACAATGAGTAAAAAAATTTTAAATTTTAAACAATTGTAAAATGTTTTCAACCTACTACCAGATGTTAAAGGATTTTGTGAGTAATCACATTCATATCGATGAATATCTGCATCCCACACCGAATGGCAAACATTTGATTTTAAATCATTAAATGGAAACATTTTATCAGCGCACGGTTGATAGAAATGAATCAGTGTTTAACATGTGTAAAACTACACAGAAAATACTAAAATCTAGTTTCGTTTAAAATATTTGTTAATTCAATTAAAAGTTTAATTGAATTCAGTTCTATTAAGGAAATTGTGGTGTCAATTAAAATATTTTGCAATTATCTAATTGATTTAGTTGCAATTAAGTTATAAACATGTCTATTAAAAATTTTAATTGAATCTTGTTTTTAATTTCAAATAAGTTTTAAGTAGATACTACTAAAACTTTAAATAAAAATGCAAAAAATTGTTTAATATTAAAAAAAAATAGCCAAGATTTAAAAAAAAAAAACACCAATAACTAAAAATTGCCTAAATTGAAAAAAATCTCCAACATTAAAATAAATCCAAAATTGGAAAAAATCGTTAAATTTTAAAAAAAAATCTATAAAAATTTAAAAAAAAAAATTAGAAGTTTTTAATTTTATTTCAATTAAAGCGATTTATTTATATCGAAAAATTACTATTTTCATTTTTGGCGTGTTTTATTTTATATTTGCGATTTTGACGATTTGTTTTCCATTTAAGCGATTTTTAAATTTTAGCGATTTTTTCACTTTTGGTGATTTTTTCAAAATCTTTAATTTTTTCATTGTTGTCTTGTGGTTTATAAAAACTGGAAATTTTGTGTGTACCAACTATTAAACATTTAATAGATATTGTCAGACTTTTAATTGAAAGTGAGTTTGAAATCAAACAACGTTTAATTGAAAATAAGTTTTTCTGTGTAAAAACAATGTTTGGCATTAAAATTTTTCTTTAAAGTGTAGCGCCATTTAATTATGTTTTCCTTGAAATAATAAGACTATTGTTGTAAAATAATTTCAGTAGTTTTCCTCTTAAATTTGCCAATTTCTTAGCTTTTTAGTTTTCCTATAAGAATTTCATTGTCTAGAAAAACTCAATACGTTGACGTATAGACAGTGTCGGTCAAAACTACATATACAAAACCCCACACTTTTTCTTTTGAGTGTATTTTAAAATTTAAGGCTCGTATTCATGTTTTGTTAACGTCAGTAGATTAAAAGCTAACTATTTTAAATAACATGCTTTGGAATTTTGCAAAATATATGGGAAAACAGTGGACATTAGAGTGAGGTGAGTTTCTAAAAATAGAACTGTTGTGTTGTTGGAGTTGTACTTCTGAGATTATGTATGCAAGAACAAAAACACCGTGTATTGAATAAAACTAGTTTTAATCACAACAAAACTCGACCTGACGATAGCTCTAGCGCTCTGTCTAACGTGTAGTGCGAGTGCATGTGGCATTAGAAATCAGTTTATCTATACCACGGTCAGTGATTGCACAGAAAATTTTATATAGACGCAATCGAACAAATAAAAACATAACAAATATTACATTATTCAAAAAAAAAACAGGGTCACTGACGAAGGTTCAATACCAGAAACTGTCTGATTCAGAAAAAATTGAAAATTTACAATGTAGTTATGATTTTTAGAAAATACACTCATTCTTCTCTACCACGCCTTTTACAAAAAATAGAATATTTGTTATATTAGTTCAGTATGTTTTGTCGCGTCAGTATCTGAGATAGCGACTTTCTTTATTTCCTCAAATATTTAAAACTAACGGGATTAAATTCAACCAAGAAATGTTATTTAAAATAGTTAGTCTTTTATCGACTGGTGTTTACAGAACATGAATACGAGCCTTAAGCCACATACACAGCCGACAGCAAAACCCGTATTTTGCCAAAACACGTATTTAATCTCTTTATTCTATTCCAACCGTTCTTTATTCTTTTCCACTCGTTTTTGGCAAAACACGTGTTTTACAATGTAACCTGTATGCCGTGTTAGTTTTTAAAATACACTCAAAAGAACAGTTCGTTTTGGCCGACACTGTATGTACGCAGCCCATGAATGACATGATGATGTTCTATTTGAAAACACTTTCAAGTATTTTATTTAGAATAAAAAACAAAAATATGTTTTACTTGTTTCAAAATTGACACATCAGTCTTAAGAGCTCTAACACCTTTAATTATTTGAAAAATAACAACACGACAGCAGCTGTGAATATTTGAAAACATCATTAACTCAAATCTAATTTTAGCTCCACTCCCTTTAGTCTACAACTAGATTTAAATGGTCTTGTTTTAAATCTTCCGTTAAATCTTCGATTATTTATAGTTGTTAATGTATACAAAAACATCCGCTTTTGTTATTTAACCTAACTTAAGGGTGATTTTAAGGAATCTAATTTTAATTTTTCTAATCTTTCGAAAATCTTCAAAAAAAATTTATAAAAACTGAAGTATTTTTCTTCAGCTTTAGTTAGTTTTAAAGAAACCTTTGTTGTTTAAACTTCAATTTCTGTAAAATATATTTTTATAATTTCTTTTATTTTCAATATCGATTTTTTTGTTTAACTTTGGCATCATGAATTCCTTTAACCGCTCATTTACAAATAACACTAAAACTCACACCCGCACTTATAGGTAAATTATTGAAAGAAATTGGATTTACACGGAAATATTTTATGTTTATTTGTACTATGATTATTATTTTACTTATTTTTGTTATAAATATTCAGTTTTTAATTTTAATTTAATTTTGTTTTTTTTTTCGTTTTTCTAGCTCAACTACAAACTCTGCCCTCTCCGCCAGACCTAAGCAGAACTATGTCTCCGAAATTAATTCACCTTTGATCCAGGTAAGATTTTACTTAATTATAATTTAATCGAAAAAAATAAAATTTGTTTAAAAGCAGTAGTTTTTACCAATTTTGTCAGTTGTTTCAACATATTTGTAGTAATAAAGTTTATTTGTTATTTTCACTACATTGTTAGTTATTTTAACTGCATTTATTAGTTATTTTACGATAGTTAAAAATAACTAAATTTTTAGCTATTTTAAAGATAAAAAACTTTGTCGCCTTTTTAAATGTCTATACCATTATTTTAATCAAATACCAAAAATAAAAATTATTTTGAAATTTTGAAGAAAATGGTAAATTTCGGGGAAGGATTCATATTCATTTTCTTTGATAAATGCTCTGCCTTTTCAATTTTGAAGAACAAAAATAAAAGTTATTATTTTTTTGGGCAAAAAAAGAAGTTAGTTTGTTACTTTTATTTTCTAGAGCAAAAATAAAAGTTATTTTGTTTTTCTGATATTAATTTTTTTTTGAGCAAAAATAGAAATTATTTATTGACTCTAATTTTTTGAAGCAAAAATAAAAGTTATTTCTTTTTACAAAATGAAATAAAAAAATATTTTGACAATCTCTTATCAAACGCATAAAAATGTGAGGAATCCCGATAAAAAATAACTTCATGGGAGCTTTTTATTGCCACTAATTTCAAAAATAGAAGAAAAAAAATTTCTTATAAAAATAAAAATTAAAAAATAACTTGTTTTTGCTCAAAAATTTAAGTAAAAAAATTACTTTTATTTTTGTCCGAAAAATAAAAAGGCATATGATTTTTTATGATAAAAGGAATAAAAATTACGGTCCTTGCTTTTAACTGCCATTTCAATCAATTAAACCTACAAACTTTTTTGAGAGCACTCTTATCATCTCAGTTCATTCATATTTACTATTCCTCAGTATGGGATATACGAAACGTCATTTTTAAAAGCAAATTAACAATAGTTTGACTATTTATATCCCCAATACTGGGAAGTAGATAGGGGAATAGGGGAAGTCGACGTGTAATACACACGTTAAGGTAATTTTCAAAAAGATATCACCTAATACCAGGTTCACCTAAGATTTTTCTCTTTTACAAACACTTCCCATATTTTGTCGTTAAACTTAAATATATATGTACTTTAAAACTACTAAACATATAGTTAAAAACCGGTGTACTCATTTTTCCTTTAAATTGAATGTTTTTCATTTCTTTTTAACTATTAAAAATTACCTCAAAATCCGTAAAAATAATAGATTTTCTTTTAGTTTTACTATCAAAAATAAAATAACAAGTTTTAACTAACTCCCAAATCCATAAAAATAAACGATTTTATTTCAACTATCAAAAATTAACTCAACATTTATTAAAAACAACAGCTTTTCTTTACTTTTTACTATCATTAACTTTTTGGTTCAAATAAAGAATTTGTTGTAAAAAGAAAATTTTAAATGAAAATAATATCTGGTACAGAAGAACTGTACTTATGTGTAGTTTGTTTTTTAATAAATGGTAAAATAAGTTTAAAAAACATTTCTTTGTAGTTTAAATCAAAGAGTTTAGAAAACAAAGCTATTGCAATACTCTCAGTTACAGAGAAAAAATCTATAATATGTGGCGGCAAAAAAGGAAATTAAATATTTTTTTGCGACTTTAAATTGATAAATTGACATTTCTCAATTTGGCTGCTGATAGATTTTAACATAATTGTTATGGTTTGAGCAAAATTTTCTTCAATTAAGCTTAAAAATGCACCGTTTCCTGTTTGCAGGAACAATGTGTTAACAGAGGCTGAGAGCATTGTATAGCTATTGGTTTAAATGTATATTCCTTAAAAAGCAAAGTTAACTGATTATTTTTTAAATAAACTACAATCAGTTACTGTTTAAATATTGTGAGTGTACTTATTTAAATAAGCTCGTAAGTCTTGGGAGGCTTCCCTTTTTAGTTGTATCAATCAATTTTTAATTTGTTTTATTAATATTTTAATTAATCCCACTCTGAAAAAAGTTTTACACTTACACATGGCAGTTGTTTGTGAAGTAATCAATAGTTGTTGTTTTTAACTGTAATTACAGTTGTTTTTCTATGAAATAGTACAAAACAGTTATTGACAGTCATTAAAAAAAAAAAATACTGTATTTTTGCAACAGTTCTGAAGCAGTTGTTTTAGTATTTTAATAAACAGATACCAAAGCAGTAATTTTGCAGTAAGCTGTTAATTTTTTGACATATTAAAAATATAAAAACAAAAATACAGGGTCCGCCAAATAACTTTTTTTTTGAACTCCTGAACCAATTGGACTTTGTATGGCGTCATACCAAGGTCTTTATGCAAAATTCGTCCCAATGATGTCTCCGAAATGTTCAATTGTTGAGAACGACGGTGAATTCATGTTGATGGCGCTTCACGCACACTTTCTGCCACAGCAGCAATATTCTTCTCGGGTGTACGCACTGTTTTTGGCTTTTCACGCTTTGGTTTATCGATTAGGATGCCAGTTTCTTTCACTTTTTTCACAAGATAACGAACATACGGACCATATTCGTTCAGCGGAAGGATAAAACTAATTATCTGTCAAATCAGACATGAGCTAAATGTTACCATTCACGAAATAAGCAAAAAAACGTTAGATGGCGAACCCTTTATAAAAAAAATCAAAATTTCTTCGAGTTTTTCAAAATTATTGATTAGTTTATATTTGTTATTATTGATATATTCATAGTTTGCAATTAAAATTTAGAAAATCGTATTGTATATCCAATGCATAAAAACGTAATAACTGAAATACTGTTTGGAATTTTAATTTTACATTTTAAGTGAGATGTAGGAAATTCATTTTTCAGTAGTAATCGAAAGAAAGAAAAATTTATTAAAATGAAGAGTGAGAAGGCAAACCCGAGCGGATAATTACGCCACATGTTGAAAAATTAAGCCAAATCATCTAACTCTGAGGTCAAAGTTAAAATTTTTAGAAATTCAGTGGTCGTTGTGGTGTAATGGTTAGCGCGTTGGACTGTTACACAGATGGTCCCGGGTTCGATTCCCGGAGACGACCACATCAATTTAGAAAAATAATATGTTTCCATAGCACTTAACCCCACCGAAGTAAAATAATGAATCAGGGCTATGAATCAAAAAGCTTCAATAAATTCGCCAACTCTACATCAGGTGGCGAGCAACAACTGTTCTAAGACTTATCATCTCGCGGAATTACAGTGTTGCCATGTTTGAAGCCCTTCATCTTTCACCACCTTTCATTTCTCCACTATCCCCTTTCCAAAGAAAGCAACACATTAATTAATAGGAAGAATTTCCTGGTTGTTGCTTCTCTTTAAAAAAAAAAAAAAAAAAACAAAATTTATAACTATTATGAGCAATATTTATTTTTTTTCCTTACTCGTAATTATTACTGTCCAATTAATATTTTTTTTTATTGTTAATAATAGTTATGAATAAAAAATAAAATTCAAATTGACGCACTCTAGTCGAGTTCAGACAGGAAATTATGCATGGATTGGTCTTAATTTCAATCGAAACATGTTATTTCAGGTGAATTTTTATGTTTAAATCACTCTTAATATAGTTCGCATGGGTCAAAATAATTATTATCGATATTAATTGCATAATTATTATTAATTGTAAAATAATAATAATTTTAAAGAAATATTTTTTTACGTTGCTGATTAATAATTATAAATCATCTCTCAACTCAACTCTCAAAAATGATAATAAATATTTTGGGTTGACCAAATTTTGACAAACTTGATGTTCCAAGTATCCTTAATGTTTTCCCATTTTTTTAAATTACTCTTTTTGTGCTACGGGGGTCAAAATGTTCCATCCATTATAATGGATTTTATAAATAAGTCTTAAAATTTTGAAAAAAAGCAGCCAAAGTTAACGTTTATGGTATATTGAATTTTCCAAAATATATTCATTAAAATTAATCCTATTTATAAATATACTCTTATTTTAACAGAAATTTTCAGTAGAATCTACCGACAAATTTTTCTGAGAGTACCAGTATTCAATAATTAAAATTTGTTTTATTGAACTTGTAATTAATTGCATAATTTTTTTATCTCATAAAATATATGTTATTGATCTTTTATTAAACCGGATCATAAAATCAATTACGCTTTAATTATAATTTATAGTTTTCAATGAACACTCACAGCATAATGATGATGAATATAAAAAAAAACTCTCCCTCCCACACAAATTAATTTCATATTGTCACGTTTTCCCGGAAATTTTATTTAATTAAATTAGTAATTAATTAAAATAAAGATAATTCTTAGAATCATGAATGTACAATTAATATAATGATTATGTAATATATAAATATTTTAATGCATTTTTCAATAATAATAAACTTTATCTTTTTCTATCTCTCTCTATGTAGGATGAAGGTGATAACAAAGTATTGAAATTACGTTTTGATGTTAGTCAATACGCCCCCGAAGAAATTGTTGTCAAGACTGTTGATCAAAAATTATTGGTGAGTACAATTTTTTATTTTTTTTATTTAATATTTAAAATAATGAAAATGAATTGCCGAACTCATGATGAAGATGGAATTAACCCATAAATAATACGTAACATAATACATTATACATAAAGAAACATAAAAACATACATTAAAAACATTAAAAAATTCATTAAATACATAATACATTAAAAAATAGAATAATTTAAAATTTCACACTTATACATTTCGTTGCTTGATTTTCGATTCCTTAAATTTTTTTAAAATTTATTTTCTCTATATTTAAAATCACGTCTTCTAAAATATTTATTTAAATTTGTTGTACCAACACAATCAGAAAAAATTGATGCACCGGGCTTGCGACCTATCATTTTTAAAATACTTTGAGACGCAGAAAGACGCGAATATGGTCTTATAGTTTTAAAGTTAGCTATAGGAAAAGAAATATGTACAAAAAATATTTTGTGAGATTTTATTCGTTCGGTTTGAGATCATGACAAATTTTTCTCTAAATTAACAGAAAAATTATAATTTTTATATGATAATTTACTTTGACTATTAGAAAAAAACACAGAAAAAGTTATTTTCTGACCCACTACGGTCTTCATCAACATTCTTCGTGCCATTTAGTGTAAATCGTAAATATCTTCTATTTAACTCACACGTTAAAGGAATTGGGTGACTTTAAATCCCACATTACTCTGTGTGTTGAGTTAGAATGAAATTTACCACGAACGATTTCTATATATAGTGTGTTTGTTTTTTTCTCTAGTCATTATAATAATTGCCAGTTTAACTTTCAGTTAAAACTTTAAATGGCAATTCCTTTCTCTAATGTCATCATATATACTATCCTTCTACATAAGCAAAGCATATCAACAAACATTAAAGATTATTTGTTAATACATATGTCGAGCATATACATTAAACGATTTTTACACTGTACCTGGTGAGTGGTTTAATAGTGAATTTTATCGTTGATCTATAAGTTTATGTGTGAGATTTTATTCGTTCGGTTTTTGTAGGAAATTTTAATTTTTTGAAAAAAGGACAAAATGGAAAACCAAAACGCATTTTTTTCAACATTAACATTCAAATATAATGAATTATGCTCTTTAGTTTAATATCTTACACATTTTGAAAGGTGCTATAGTATTTATTCCCTATGCATGTATTTAAAGTTGAAATTTCTCATATTTCACGATTTCGTTAATAAAAAAATATACCACGTAAAGAAGATCCACAATTTTAATATATACTTTTAGGAAACATCTCTGCTTTTTTAATTTTTTAAAAAACTCGCGTACTTTTGCTTTTAGTTTAAGGATAAAATTGCTTAAACTATAAAAATTTGATATATTTTTATGCCTTCAAAAACTGTGGCAAATACTAATTAATAAAATTCCCCGGTAGGCTAGTTGGTAGCGTGCTGGCTTATCAGCTCGGGGGTCGTGGGTTCGATTCCCACCAGAGGCACTGGTCTGTTTTCGCTACAACGCGCCGAAGTCCATAGTAGCTAGTGCTCGGTTAGGGTAATAGTATATAATTTGTAATTATATGGTTATTAATTAATAAAAAAAAAAAAAATATATAAAATTCAGATAAAAACATTCAAGAATGTTAAAGACATGTTTTCTAATCAATACCAATAAAGATCTAAAAAATAACAATTTTAAATGCTGCATGTTCAACATTTTTATTTTTTTATTCTATTCATAGTAAATTCATACAAAATTAATTTTATAAAAAAAAGTTATAAAAATTGCAATTCAGATTGCATTTTCTGTAAATTTTTATGAATTATGTGTTTTTTTTTTTTGATTCGATTTTATATTTTCAAAATAGAAAAATAATTCAAGTTGTCACTTTAATTGCAAGGATATTCCAAGTTCTTTAACCAAGCGCAATAAATTGATATGGTTCTTAAACCGCATGTAAGATGCACTTTTGGTGTTTAACTATGACATTATTAAAAAAAACTTATTTTAAAAAAGTCATTCAAAGTAAAATTAATTTAACTATAAATACATTATCAATAACAATTTATTGGTTCAATTTTTCTATTTTAGAAAAAGTTCTCTTTTAAACTCTCTTACCCTTGGAGGGTTAATTAATAGGTATAAGAAATTTTAGATTTTTTTTGTGTTTATAATTTTTATTTATTTTTTGCAGTTATGTATTCATTTTTAAATAAATGACTCATTTTACAGTATGTTTTTTCTATTCAAGATTTTTTTTTTTCGTTAAATTGAATTATTTTTCATTTTTTCGTACGTACATCATCTTAACAATATTTTAATTTTTTTTTGGCGCAAATTTAATCTTCTTGATTTTTCGAGAAATCTTTAATGCATATTTGTTTGTGCAAAAAAACAAAAAACGAACAAATTATGATGTCAAGGCAGTTTAATTTGCTAAATTTATGTTTATTAATCTTTTTAAATATTTTTTCTTCATAAACATTGTTTTTTAAATATGTACTTTCCATTTTTTTACAAATCTCTCAGCCTACACAAAAATATTTAATTTCATTTTAGATTCACATTTATATTAATATATAATAGTCATAAATGTTTGACCAAATAGGAGATTTTGATGTTTTGAAAATATTCGGACAGTTTTCATTTAATGGAGAATATTTTTTAAAATTTGATTTGAAATTCTTAGATAATGATACATATTTGGCTGTTTATAATTATACCCTACATCACTAAGGCCGAGTTTTTGGGATGTCAGTTAAACATGGTTTAGTTAAACCGATAACAAGTTTTGTCTGCCATTTCCATGTTAATTAACAAAAAATTGACGGAAACACTTAATTTTGTTTAGAATTTCTGTTTTTATTATAATAAATAAAACAAACAAAAAACACATTCCAGAAGCAGTAATCGACATCCTAAAATCTTGGACTAAGTGGTCAGGGTAAAATAAATGTGTGCTGATGTTTGTAACAACGACTTAGAACCACTTTTTGAGTGGATTCAACTATGTCTGTCTGTCCATGTATACACTGATAAAAGTTTGACAGTTAATACATTACAGTTGTTTGTGTAGTAATCAGTAGTTGTTGTTTTTAACTGCGATTACAGTTGTTTTTCTATGAAATAATGCAAAACAAATATTATGACAGTTATTTTAACAGTTGTTTGAAACAGTTATTTTAGTATATTAATAAAACAGTAATTTTGTAGTAATTAGTTAATTTTTGTTAGTTATTTAAAAATAAAAAATTTCGTTGAGTTTCTAAAAATGTTGTTAAGTTTATATTTGTTATTATTGTTACATTGATAGTTTGCAAATAATAATTAAAAAACTTCATTGTATATCCAATGCATAAAAACGTCATATCTGGTTTACCGTTTGGATTTTTTTTTACTTTGTATTTTAAATAAGAAGTAGGATATAAAAAATGTTATTGTAATTGAAAGAAGAAAAAAAACAGTAGTTTTTTTTACCAATTTTTACAGTTTCAAAATTTTAGAATTAGAAAATTGTCAGTTGTTTTTACAGCATTGTAAACTGTTTTTACTACAGTTTTTAGTCGTTTTTCAACAATTAATCAGTATAAACAAGAAGTTCTGTGATAATAGTCGTTATGTTTAAAGTAGTTTATTGTTTTTTCGTGTAATTATTTTATTAAATTTGTATCGTCCAACTTTTTTGTTATACAAATAAGTGCCGTGTCGTCCAATTTTACCAATAAATTTAAGTACATAATTGACAATGTTAAGATATATATAAACCAAATAATAAAGTTCACCACTGCCGAAGAAGTTGGAATAAAACCAACGAAACGTCCAGTGAAAGGATGAAATAATTTGTTTTATTTACATCTATACAATTAATTGTGACATAATTAGCCCGTAATTAAATACAAAATTTAATATTAAAATTGATCAAAAACAAAAACGAAAAAGATAAAAACAACTGCATTTTTAGTTATTTTAACGGTAATTACCTTTGTCGCCTTTTTAACTGAAATTACAATTTTTGTAACAGTCATTTTTAGTAGATTCTATTGTCAAACTTTTTTGAGTGTAGTGCAGTCAGAATTTTCTGAGTATAGGTATGGGGATTTTGGGCGAAAAAGCAACTTGAATTCAATATATATTGCTTAAACTTAAACGCTTCGCTACTAGTACTTAATACATTATTTCTGCCATTTTCACAAAAATTTCATAAAAATTTGTGCATAACTTTTCAAGTTAAGACGATCTCCTTTAGATGTATCCTATTCGAATCCTGCACTCAAAAACGTTTTACAGTCACTACATGAAAGAAGTTTGTGTAGTAATCAGTAGTAGTTGTTTTTAACTGCATTTACAGATGTTTTTCTATAAAATAAGACAAAACAACTATTATGACAGTTATTTTAAAAAACAACTGAAGAAACCTACTGTATTTTTGATAAGTTCTTTGAAGCAGTTATTTTAGTATTTTAGTAAACAACTACCAAAACAGTAATTTTGCAGTAAACAGTTAATTTTTGTTAGTTTTTCAAAAATAAAAGTTTATATCGAGTTTTTAAAAATTCTCGTTTAGTTTGTATTTGTTATCATCAGGCACAGGAACTTTATGCACTAAAAATGTGTGTTTTAAGAAAATATGCACTTAAATTTGTTTAAAACAAAAAAGAAAAATAAAGTTTCGAAGACAAATAACTAAAAGCGTGAAAAATTGAGGCACTTTAATTAATATTTTTCATGTTTTTAAGTAATTTTCATTAAATTTTAAAGTTAGCTTGTTGTTCGCGACGCTTTTAAATAAAACACCGTGAACGTTGAATGTTTGTAAGACACTAACTTTTTTATTAAAATACTAAACCTTATATACTAAATACAACTTATGATTGCTAATTTGTCCTACCTGTACGGAACTAGATTGTCCTTGCAGGGGACTGTTTCTTAATGCGTTTATTTATGATAATAAAACCTTTTTAAGTGTATATATTTTTACACACTAATCATGATAATAAAAAGTATATTACTAAATCTGCATGACAGATGTGACATCCTAAATACACAACCTCGTATAATTAGGAATTTTCTAACATCCCTTATTCTAAGAATACACACTTAAATTTCTTATCTATAATATAACCATGATTTTATGCTGTTTTTAACAATAAGATTGGTTTGAGTTATTCCTAGAGATAATTACTAATAAATATTATCGGAATTTCACACTGCTAATTTTCAAATGTGAACTCCTAAATAAACAATAATAGTTTAGAAATTTATAATTCCAAACACACATAAAAACATGTTCGACTAATTCTGAACATTCTGCCGGGCCGAATATGCAACAGGCGGCGAAAAGTCCAACTTAACTACCGACTTATGGGAACTGCAACATTTGTGTTTTACATAGTTACAAACACCGATCAATATAATAATAAAACTTAGAGTTAATGATGTATGCCCACTCAGGTGATGATATTGCATAGTCTTCAGTTCTATGTTAGTGGCTTCCAACTGATTAACTTTCTTCATCTTCGGTTTCGGGTTCATCAGGTATTGGTAGGGCACAAACTTTGTGTATAGGGCGTTTAAGTATGCTGTTTTGAAGCTTAAGAGTTACTACTCTGACTTTGTCATCTTTGCCTTTATGAATTTCAATAATTTTTCCTAAAGGCCATTTTGCTGGGCTAGTTGCTTCATCTTTTACCAGCACCACTGTTCCTTTTTTCAAGTCAGTAGCCGTTTGTTTCCACTTCGTTCTCTGTTGCAACGTAATTAGATATTCGTTTCTCCAGCGATTCCAGAAGTCTTTTCTAAGTTTTTGAATTAGCTTCCATCTGTTAAGGGAACTTATCCGTGAGTCCTCAATATGTTCAGGACAATCAATGATCGGTCTGCCAATTAAAAAATGTCCTGGAGTTAATACGTCTACGTCATCCATGCTTTCGTTGCTAACATCGACTAGTGGTCTTGAATTCAAAACTGCTTCTATCTGGGTCAATAGTGTACTTATTTCTTCGTAAGTCAGTTTAGTATCGCCAACTATTCTTTTTAGATGATATTTCATTGACTTTACGCCCGCTTCCCAAATCCCTCCAAAGTGAGGGGCTGCCGGGGGAATAAAATGCCACTGGATTTTCTGTGCAGCTAAAATTGGTATTACTGACTGATTGTTTTTAACAGCAGCTTTATAGTCGGCATCTAGTTTTCTATCAGCTCCAACAAAATTTGTGCCATTGTCCGAATATATATGCGAACTTGTACCTCTTCGGGCAAAAAATCTTTTTAATGCTGCCATGAAAGCCTCTGTTGTCAGATCACTAACTGCTTCTAAGTGAACAGCCTTTGTTGCCATGCAGACGAATACACAAATATAACCTTTATATGTCTTAACACCTCTTCCTTTGGAACATCTTATGTGAATGGGCCCTGCGTAGTCTACCCCGGTGTGCAAAAATGGATATGACTCCGTCACTCTGGAAATTGGAAGATTTCCCATTAGTTGCTTCGAAGCATCCTGGCGATATCTGATGCACTTAGGGCAGCTTCGAATGCATTTCTTAACTGAGTTTCTCATACCTATGATCCAATATCTTCGCCTTAATGTTGATTCGACCAGTTTATTGCTACCATGCAATGTTGTCATGTGGGCTTCTTGAATAATTATTGACGCCAAATGAGATTTTTTCAAAATCATGGGATGCTTTTTGTTGTAAGGTAAATCTGAATTTTGCAATCTACCACCAACCCGAAGGATGCCATCTCTATCTATAAATGGACATAAATTTGCAATTTTGCTGATCTTGTTAACTTGTCCGTTCCGTCTTAGTTCCATAAGCTCGAAATAAAATTCATTTTCTTGATGACGAATTATAATACATTTTTCTGCGGCTTCTAGTTCTGAGACTGTTATATGATTACTTTGTGATGATCTTCTTCTTCCTGTTGTAAAACGCAGTACATAAACTAAAACTCTTTGAAGTTTTTTGAAATTTGAGTGTCTTTTTATTAACTCGTCCAAAAAATTTATTTGTGTCGATGAGTTAATCATAGTTGTTGCATTTGTTGTAGCAATACTTTCTTCTTTTTTAGGCCAAAATTGAGGTGGTTTTGATAGCCATTCAGGTCCACTCCACCATAAACAATGATTTTTTAACTTCTGAGCAAATATTCCTCTTGAAGCGACATCTGCTGGATTATCTTTGCTGCTTACATGACTCCATCTTGCCCTTGGAATAAGATTTGTTATCTCAGTTACTTTGTTTCTGACAAACTTATCTTTGATGGTTTTGTTTTTAATCCAGCTTAGTGTTATAGTTGAATCGCTCCAGGCATGCATCGTATGTTGATATTTAATAATGCTAGCTGCTTTATTAAGGAGCTTGGCTAATAAGTGTGCTGCACACAGTTCCAGTTTTGGTAAAGTCTTCTTATTCTTAATGGGATTAACCTTGGTTTTAGCCGTGATCAAAACAACGGAATGTTCAGTTTTTGCATAAATAACCGCCGCATAAGCTTTTTCTGATGCGTCTGCAAACCCATGGAGCTCAATTTTCGAATAATTTGTTGTTTGAATCCATCTTGGCACTTTAATTTGATGAAGTTCTGGCAAATACTCTGTAAATTCGAGCCACTCCTCATTAAGTTCTTTAGATAACACTTCATCCCATGCTGATTGTAGTAGCCACAGTTTCTGTATAAATAATTTAGCTACGACTGTGACCGGAGATAACCAACCCAACGGATCAAATATGCGCGCAACATATGAAAGCGCTTCTCTTTTGGTAACGCTCGCATTTGATTGAAATTTAATGTTAAAACCAAAGCTATCACTTTTGGGATCCCAGTGAAGCCCCAGCGTTTTTACTGCTTCGTCATCTTTAATTATTATGAGCTCGTCCTTGCCAGAATTTTTTAATTAGTTTATTATTGCTTTTTCGTTGGAGAGCCATTTACGTAAATGAAATCCAAACTTTGATAGTTGGTCTGCTACTTCCTGCTGTATCTTCTTGCATTCAGAAATTGTGTCAGCGCCAGTCATCAGATCGTCCATATAAAAATCGTCTTTGATAATAGCTTTGATGTATTCTATTTCCTCAGGGCAGCAATCAGCTATGTAAAATAGCGAGTTGATTGCTAGAAAAGGCGCTGAAGATGTGCCGTATGTAACTGTTGTTAGTTTATATTCTTTTATGGGATCTTTCTTATTGTTTCTCCATAAAATAAACTGGTAAGATTGATCATCTTCATCAATTTTTATTTGTCGATACATCGTTTCTACATCAGCTGTTAGAGCGTATTTCCAAACTCTCCAGTTCAAAACTATGTCGTACAAATCCCTTTGAAGTTTAGGGCCAACGAACATAACTTCATTTAGGCTTCTTCCATTTGTTGTTTTTGCAGAAGCGTCAAAAACAACACGTAGTTTTGTTGTTAAGCTGCTTTCTCTTATTACGGGTTGATGTGGTAGGTAATATTTTCCCGTAAATTTTTCCTTAACTTCTGTCATATGACCCAGCTCTAAATACTCGCGCATAAATTTTACATAGGCTTCTTTTAGTTTGGTGTTGTTTTCAAGTTTTCTCTCTAAACTTAGGAATCTGGCCATCGCTTGTCTTCTCGAGCCACCTAATTCGTCGTCTTCTTTTAATGGCAGTTTAACCACAATTTTACCATCGGCATCAACTTTGGTTGTTTTCTCATATAGATCAAGACATATTTTATCTTCTGTGGCTTCCTCAATATTTGAAGGTAGTTCCTCTAGCTCCCAGAACCGTTCTAAATTAGTAACTGCAGACACCAAATTAGCCGGCTTCTGTTGATTCTTTGCAAGACCGCATACAATCCAACCTAATTTAGTGGATTGTGCCAAACTATCGCCTTTTTTATGAGGTACCAATTTTTCCATAATTTTGAGAAATACCTTTCCACCCAGTAGTAAGTCTATTCTGTCACTTTTATTGAACAAAGGATCTGCCAGAGTGTAGTTTTTCCACTGGTTGACATTAATCTTAAATGAAACTCCAGGCTGAGAATCTGTTATTGATGGCAATACCCACGCTTCGGTCTCAATCACCTCGTCACTATCAAAATGTGGTTGGATCTTTAAGTTAATTTTTGAGTTTGGAGTACCAACATTAATACAACCCAGCCCGTTTATCTTTTTAGTGGCTTTTGTTCGAGGCAATCTTAATATTTGGCTGGCTTCTTCGGATATACTTGATATCTGTGACGCATGATCTATAAGTGCTCTTAGTGTTACAAGTTCTCCAGTAAATGCTCGTACTTTTACCAGTGCTGTAGGCAAAAAATATGTAGAAGAGTCTTCCTTCGTTACCATTGATGTTGATGTGCTTGGCTTGGATTCATCTTTTCTTTTAAATTCATCGACGTGTAGAAGTTCATGATGATTAAATCTGCAGGTACTGCATTTATGGTTACTTTGACATCTTTGGCTTTTCATGTGGCTTAGGCATCTTTGGCACCAGTTTTCTTTTCTGACTAGACTGAGTCTATCCATTTTGGATAGCGCCAGAAATTTAAAGCAAGCTGTTGTTAGGTGATTTCTTTTGCAACATAGGCATGCTTGTTTTGTAGAAACTAGTGTTGTTTGAAAGTCACCATATTTTTTCTTTTGGAATTTGTTACCACTTTGTTGTTTTGAAACTGCTTCTAAAGAATGGTACTGTTGTTCCAAAAATCCCATCACATCTTTAAGTGTTTGGATTTCTTTTGTCTTCTTAACATTTTGTTCGTACAAACGAAGACCATTTGTATCGAGTTTTCTAATAATTATTCGTGCAATAACTATTTCTTCATTATTTAATTCAATGTCCATGCTTCTCAGTCCATGAATGCAACTATTTGTTGTATCGAGCAGCTGCTTTACACTTGCTGCTGATTCACAGTTTGCCTGAGGCTGATCAAGGATTCTGTCTATTAATGTTGTAAACATCAACCGCCGATTGTCATATCGCTGCTTAAGTATTTCCCAAGCTGCTGCATAATTATCATTGGTTATCTTCAGGTGCTGAATCAGATTGGCTGCATCCCCTTTTACACTTTGCTTAAGATAGTACAGCTTATCTACATTTGGCATATTTTTACTGTGGACCACACTCATAAATAAATCGTGGAATTGGTTCCACTCACTCACTGTACCGTCGAACACTGGAGTTTTTACATCAACTAATCTCGATTTTGTAGCTTTTGGCTCTTCCGTAAGTTGGTTTTTTCTATATTTGATGTTTCTAATAATTTCCCGCTTCAACTCTCTGATACTTTTCATTTCGTGGAAAATCTGAGGAAATTTTTTTGTTTTTTTATTAACTTGATTGAAGATTTCATCGAGTATTTCATAATCTTCATTAATTATGTTTAACTCATCGTCTAACTGGTCATTTCTGTATGTAACAAGGCGACCTTGTGTTTGGATTAAGTCCTTGTACATTGACCTTGCCTGATCAAAAAATATTATTTCGTTCGGGTCTTCATTATCACCTTCACTTGGTAGTGGAGTGACCACCTTGTCTTCTATTTCAAATTGTAGTGATGATGTGTTTAACTGGTCTCGGTGCGAGTCATCTTCTTCGTTTTCAGCCACCTTTAGCTCTGACTGCTCATATAGCTTTGCAATTTCGGATCGGACTTCCTCAAAAACCTCGGTGATGGCTTCAAAGTAGTTTTTTACAAAATAGTCACTAGTTTCTTCACCTGACTTCATTAGTTTTTCGTGGTTCTTTAAAAATTCGGTCTTAATTTTAGCGAGCCGTCTCTCCTTTTCTGGAAGTTGCTTAAGTCGGACATTCTCTTGGCTGAATGCGTTTCTTAGGTTGACTGCTTCCTGTCCCAGTGCTGATTGGCGCTCAAACAATTTTTTTGACATTTTAAGTATTCAATATTTGCTTTACTTCCAATCTAATATTTATTTATTTTGTTTTTAAATAAATTTTCACTCTGTTTTGGCCGAGCTTGCCTTCTATGACATTTATTCCTCTGGTTAGAGATATTTTTGTCTTCTAGTTTTAATAAGGTTAACCAAATCACTGTTATAGCCGTGATTACGCTTATTTAAATTTTCTGGTTTTCTTTTTTATTTCGAAGGACCAAATGTTCGCGACGCTTTTAAATAAAACACCGTGAACGTTGAATGTTTGTAAGACACTAACTTTTTTATTAAAATACTAAACCTTATATACTAAATACAACTTATGATTGCTAATTTGTCCTACCTGTACGGAACTAGATTGTCCTTGCAGGGGACTGTTTCTTAATGCGTTTATTTATGATAATAAAACCTTTTTAAGTGTATATATTTTTACACACTAATCATGATAATAAAAAGTATATTACTAAATCTGCATGACAGATGTGACATCCTAAATACACAACCTCGTATAATTAGGAATTTTCTAACATCCCTTATTCTAAGAATACACACTTAAATTTCTTATCTATAATATAACCATGATTTTATGCTGTTTTTAACAATAAGATTGGTTTGAGTTATTCCTAGAGATAATTACTAATAAATATTATCGGAATTTCACACTGCTAATTTTCAAATGTGAACTCCTAAATAAACAATAATAGTTTAGAAATTTATAATTCCAAACACACATAAAAACATGTTCGACTAATTCTGAACACTTGTATTGTTTAATAAATTATCTGCCTACGTTTTGCACAATTAACACAATATTTTAATTATTTATATTGAAAAATACGCATAAAAAAAAAAACTAAAAAATGTTTATCTTAATCCCAAGAGAACACTTAATAGGGCTTGAGCAGCTTGGATTTTTTAAGTCTTTATGGCCGTTGGTAAAATATAAAATTTTAAGTTATTGTTCTACAAAAAACTCAGAAAAATGTAATAAATATATGCATTTATAGCAAAATAAGTAAAAATATGCAATATAAATATGTATTCAAAGGAACATATGCAAAAAATATGAACTTATAGCAAAACGTGCATGCAATCGATGGCATTTTAACTCAAATTCTTAGATTTGCAAATATATTTTTTTTACTCGGTTCTCAGACTTAAGGGGTAAAAACATCCATTTGCATAAACTTCTGAAAAACATGCATTTGTATGAACTTCCCTGGTTTTTATTAATATGCTCATACTTTGCAAATAATTAGAAAATTGAGTTCTATCTTCAATGCATAAAAACGTTATAACTGGATTACCGTTTGGAATTTTTTTTAAGATATATTTGAGATGAATTTTTGTTCATTGAAACTAGCATTTTACTATGCTAAAATTAGCAAAATACTTTTACTAAATATTTGTAGACTGGAAACAGCAAATAAAATCTGTAATATCAACAAAAATTTTGCTATATTTACCTTAAATTTAGTAGAATGCATATAACAGTATATGCTGCTAAAATCGACCAAAAATTTTGCTAAAAAATTGAAGATTGCTGATTTCAGAAGTTCAGATTTTTTATACGCATTATAAAAAAAAACTTTAAAAATTTCACATTTTTTATGATTTTTCTGTCTACTAATATTTAGCATATGTTTAGCTGATTTTAGCAGATAAAATTGTTACTTTAAATTAACAAAAATAAAATTCAGTCATGAATTTCTTCATAGCTTTAAGGGAAATTGTAGCTGGAAACTCCATTTAAACTTTTCATAGAATCTATGAAACTGGTTTCATTAAAGTCAATGCTTATGAAATTCTTATTTATCGTTATAACAATGAATCGTTTATAGAATTTATGAAACAGTTTCATAAATTTTTTTAATATTAAGAAGTGTCCTTCTGTTCATGAATGTCTTGAAATATGCATTGGAACTAAGCCAATGAACCGCTAATTATTATTTTTAAACAGTTTTATTGAAGTCCAAAATTAATAAAAGGTTACATTGAATTAATTTATAAAATATGTTGAACATTTGAGAATTAAATCTAAAACTAAAGTTTGAAACGTATGAAAATTAAGGAATATATGAAACTTTATAAAGAAAATAAAAACATTAAGCCTTTGAAATAATTTAATAGCTCTCAAGAAAATTTTCATTAAATTCATGAAGAGATCATTTATAAAATCGAATGAGTTTTTTTTTATAAAATTATGAAATTTTATGAAAAAAAGTTTATAAAAATTAATTAATATTGATCAAATTTCTTGGATATAATGAAATTCTTCATTGAATCTACGATAGGATAATAGGATAGGACAATTCTTTCAGTGTATAGCTAAAAAAAATTTAGAGTCAACAGAATTATTTTTGCTCTTCTTATTTTACTAATATTTAGCAAAAATTCTGCTAATTTTAAAAGTTTTTTCTGCAACGTAATTTTTAACTAATTTTTAGTAGTTTTAGCAACAACTTTTACAAATTTTTTTCTATCAGTGCATGTAATACTTTTTTACAAACAATAAAATCATAGTATTCGGTTGAACGTTCAAGTAAATTTATGAATTTAAACAACTTTTTAAACAACAAACCAACAAAAATGAAACAAAATATATAAATAACGCTTGAAATCATCATATAACTCCCCACGCTAAACAATCACCAATTAACACTCGTATTTATTCAATCTTATTTTATAAATCATTTAACATTTATTAATTTGTTGTTTTTAAATTTATCTATTTTAGGTTCATGCCAAACATGAAGAGAAATCCGACACAAAGAGCGTCTACAGGGAATACAATCGTGAATTCTTGTTGCCCAAGGGTGTTAATCCTGAATCTATTCGCTCTTCACTCAGCAAGGATGGTGTTCTAACTGTAGACGCTCCTTTGCCGGCTCTTACTGCTGGTGAAACCATGATTCCCATTACTCACAAGTAAATTAATCAGAGGAACCAACAACAAACCGAGAAGATGTGTGCTACTCCATACCAACTACTATTTACTCATAAACATCGTCGTCACCACCAACCAAAAACAAACACTTTGTAGGCATCTCCTTTTATTTTAGCTTTGGATGATGTATTGTGAAATGAAGCTGAAATGTTCTTTAATTTTAAATAATTTTGCTATTTTTTTTTTTTTTAGTTTTATTGTTTTATTAATTTAACATTAATTTTTTTTTCTATTTATTGGGCAATTTAAGATTTTATTAATATTTTATAAATATGTTTTTTTTTTAAAGAAAATCCTTACAAAAAAAAACATAATTGGCTAAAATAAAATTTGTATTAAATTATTTATGTAAAAAATTAACAGTTTTTTTTGCAAAAATATCTGAAAAAATATAAATAATAAAATTTGATACTCAAAAACAAATAATTACTTTTTTATTTATTTTCTTTTAGTTTTAATAATTTGTTTAACTAAATAACTGCCACTATGTCTAATAATATATATTTTTGATGAATATTAGCGTTGAGCTTCAAAAAGTAGAATTACTATTACAAATATTATACAAATATGTGAAAAAATAAGGGTACTCACGATGGTGATTTGCACACGATGCAGATATGAGCAGTTTGCATCGTCAATGCTACTCAAGACTGAGAGAATGCAATTTACGGAATGTGTATATTTGCATCGTGTGCAAATGCCAATCAAGAATACCCTCAATGTGTTTTAAAATAACAAAATAAAAATGATTTTAATTAAAATAATTTGTTTAGTGTAACGTACAGGGCAACCAGAATTATGCTGCATCATGTTTTTTCATGTGCGTATTGAAAAATTTATGAGATATTTATCCGTCTGGCATCGATTTATTAGAGCATATTTTGATCATAAGACTATATTTCTAATTTTTGAGTATATATATTTTTTTTAGACCAAAAGCTAATTGCAGAGAATATGTTTCCGTTTATTTTATTTTAAGTTTTTGAAAATATATTTTTCAATAAAAAAAATTCCAAAAATTTATTTATTTTTCTTTAATTTCTTTGTTTTACAACACTGATTTTGGAAATTCAAAAAATTTTTAAAAAAATAAAATTCCCAGTTTTAAGACTATACCGATTTCGGTATAATTAATCTTTAATCTATTTTTTTGTTAGTAATTTAAATAAATTCCACAAAATTTAGTCTACTGTATTGAACAATAACCTTTAAATTACGGATTTTAAGAGAATTTTTAGGGAATATTTTCCCTTTTTTTGCACATTTTTTATGAGCAAAAATCCATTTTTTTAGAGTATATTTCTGGTTGCCCTGGTAATGTATGTTTATTTCTTGATGGAGATATAATGAAATTTTCTAATTATTATTTGCAAACTATGAACATATCAATAATAACAAATATAAACTAAATGAGAATTTTTAAAAGCTTGACATAATCTTCTATTTTTAAATAACTAACGAAAGTTAACAGTTTACTGCAAAATTACTGTTTTGATAGTTGTTTATTAAAATCAGGAACGTAACAGTTATAACTTATATTCAAAAAAATTTTTTATAGTCGAATATTTATGTATATTTTAAATATTTTTAAACTTCAATAATGTTTTAAATTTTTGTATTAAAAATACAAAAATTGTTTTTTCGGACTTTCCATATTTTCATATATTTAGTTAGAATATTGTTGTACCTCAAGTCCAAAAACCTATTTTTTTTTTTATTTTATTTATTAATAATCATACACTTACAAATTATATCCTATTACCCTAACCGAGTACTAGCTACTATGGCTTTCGGCGCGTTGTAGCGAAAACAAACCAGTGCCTCTGGTGGGAATGGAACCCACGACCCCCGAAATGATAAGCCAGCACGCTACCAACTAGCCTACCGGGGCGCACTCCAAAAATCTAATATGATATTGTCATATTATATTTTATTTGTTGCTTTTCAAACAATTTTATCGTTTCATGATAGACAATGCAATTGTCTCATTGGCATTACCCAAATCTTCAGTTGTCTGCAATAGAAAAAGATAATTACCTTAGCTAAAACCTTTTTTTACCGGCCATGTATAATTTATATATGTATTTCAAATCAAAGAAAAACATTTCAAAACATGATATTTTTTTTTTTTTTCAATAGTAATTAAAATTATTTTGTGATTTTTTAATGTACACAAAAATTAAAACCTCGGTAACAACTAAATACAGCAGATAAAGTATTCTGCTGTTGCTGCCAGTTAGTTTTGGCATTTAATTAAATGGAAATTGGTTTTGCTATTAATGAAATGGAAATTAACCCACATATTTCATCAAAGAATGAACCACAAACCAGGTCTGTTTTATTTTGTTTTAAATATTAAAATATTATTTTACTATTTAAAAAAAGTTCAATAAACTACTTTTATAAATTATTTTAAAATAAAAGTCAAAAATATAACTGGAATTTTACTAGCAAATTAAAAAATATTAAATATTTGCAATAATGCATAATTTTTGTTTAAAATAACTTTGTTCGTATTAGTGCATTACTTAAAAGTAAGATTTGTTCTACATTTTTTTGTGTATAAAAGAGTCGTTTTTAATTTTCTTATAGAAAAATTAAATTAAGAATATTCTGAGTGTAGCATTAACCGCCTTGGGTTTTATTTATACTCGTATCATTGGGCTTTTATAAATTTTAAAGAACTTTTTGATGTTTTAGAATTGACATAAAAGTTATCAGGAGATTTTAACCCTTTCACTACCCTTGTAACCTGTAGTGTGCCCATTTTTAAATATATATAAAAATTTTGATAATGCAATGCAACTATATTTTTGTTAAAATATGTTCATTAGGATATTGGTCACTGAAAACAAATCATTATCTGGATGAACTGTTCATCAGGGCAATATAGTCTTTTTAAATAGGATGTTGGAGATACAAATTTTTATTGTAATTAAAAGAAAAGAATATTTTTTTCATTAAAAAATATTTTTTAAAAACCGACAAAATAACTATTAAAATCAAATACAAATAATAAAATCAATAATTAAAAATTTCTACATGGTTAGTCATATTTATGATAAATACAGTCATCGCCTTTTGACTACATTTGTAGTATTTTTAACTGTCAATTTTAATTATTTCTACCTTCTTAATTTCCTGAGTGTAGCTTCATCCAATGACCAGAACACAATCAAATTAAACATTTTTGTTTTTTCTTATGTTTTAGTCGTGAAAATGGCATGAGAAGTTTTTAAAATTCTAATTTTCTGGACCATTTTTTGGATGGTACTAGAGGGAGGGCATACATGAAAACCTTTTTCAATCTAATTTAAGGACCCCAACAACAAACTGAAGTAAAATGCTGAGAAATAAAATATTACGGCATTAATTATTTAGATTTTTACCGATTTTTACCGAAGTAAGTAGTTTTAAAAAAATTTGAAAAAAAAATTTTAAAATAACTGACTAAATTACAGATCGGCTCCTCATGGTCGATTTTTTAAGGTCATTTGTTTTATATCCTTAATAAATCTTTTTTTTTTTTTTTTTTTTTTGTATATTTCTGCTATAAAAAAGTTAAAAGTTTTTGTATACAAACAAAATGTATCTCAAATTGAGGATAATTGTATTTAACAAATGACCATCATTACAAAAGAAATTAAGAAAATTCTCAAGTCTTGTCATTTTAATAAAAACATGAAAGAATTATTTTTTGTAAAATACAAAATATTTGAAATAAATTTGATACTATTTTTTTTTAATAAAATTATACAATTTTCTTTGCTGTTGATTGTAGTAGCACTTTAATTCTATTTCTTGAATATTGTGAAGAGGCATGTTGATAAAGCAAAATATCCACATTCATCTCCATAAAAGACCAACACGATTGGTAAATTTTTGAAGATGTTGTATGCGAAATAAAAGGGCTCTATTTCCAACTAAATTTTTTAATACAAAACAAAATATTTAAAAAAAAAGTGGATGATTGCTTTAGATTTTAATTAGTTTTTTGTTTCATATTTGAATAGTTTGAATTTTTTCATTATGCTATGAAAATTATGGAGAAAAAATCGCAGAAATAAAAAAGTTACAGCTTGTTAAACAAACTCCTTGCCCTATATTTTACATGGGCAATATTTACTTTAAATGCTTTTTTTCTCAAAACAAGATATTGAAAATCAGGTGCCACTGTGTTGCCTTAACGGATGGACCTATTTTAAATCGATGGATGGACCTATAAAGTCACTTACTTAGACATTTTGAAATGTTTGCCAAGTACTTTTTTGAATATTAAAAACAAAAGATATTTTTGAGTTTTGTTTTAAATTTTTGAATTCACCCTAATGCAAATCAACAATTAAAAATCCGGCTATGTTAGGGACTAAAGAATTTATTCGTGTGTGAAACAAAATTTGTTTTTTTTTTCTCAGATGAGTACCCAAGGCTCCACGATGGCACCCGATTTTGCCTTAAAAAAAAAAGGTATACCATGAAATTGTTAACAGGGTTGCCATGTTAGTCCGAATTTTAAATTATAATTTTTAAAATAATATTTAATATTGTGTTTTGCTATCACAATTAGAATTTGTTGAATAAAGTGTTTATTTATTTTTTTATAATTGCTTAAATGTTGTCGTTTTTATGTTATTTAAATTTATAACGAGCTTTCAACCTCCCAATATTTACAAAAATAAATCAACCCGAAGTTTTAGAAAAGCTAGAGCCTCCAGAATAGGCAGAACTTTAACAAATTGATTATATTGATTTCCCCTTAAGAACATAAAATAAATGACTTTTAAAAATCGGCCAAGAGGAATCGATCTGAAATTCAGTCAGTTATTTTTGAAATTTATTTTTTTTTTAATTCGTTTAAAACTGTGGGCTGAAGGGTAAATTTTCTCAAAAAAAAGTCCCCATTTTCCCCACTGTGTCTACGTGTAACACATAAAATTACGATTTAGCCTCATTTTCATAATGTCCCTTTAGCTACTAACTTGGACTTTAACTGACACATTTCGTCACCTAAATTTCAAAAGACCGTAACTGCACTTTTTAGTTTTTAATAGGATAGACAAAAAACATAAATAAAAAACTACAAAAGTTTAATATCCAAATTTTAGAGTTATGCTTAAGAAACAAAGACGGATTTGGATTTAATTATGAGAAAAAAAAATCATGGAAAATTAGTAGTTTTTAACTAATGCAGTTACGGCCTTTTGTACTTGATTTTTCTGAAACCAAAAGGCCATAACTCCAATACAAAAATGTATGCAAAAAATAAAACAAAAGTTTAAGATAAAAAATACTGCATTTTTTATTGTACTTATGTATTTTTTCTATTTATTATGAGTATTTTTTAATAATCCGCATTTTAACTAACTAAAAACTTTCAAGAAAAATTTATCAAATTAATTTATTTCCAGAAAATAAAATTAAATGAAATTTTTTAAACAAAAAAAAACAATATAAATCATTACAAAAAAAGTGAAAAACAGCACTACGTGACTTTTTGGTTAATGAATATATAGAAATTGCAGTTACGGCCTTTTGGTTTTCGTTAATAAAATCTCTATTTTTGAACGTAAACTTTTAAAATTTTGTTGGAAGATGTATTTTGTGGTTAACTACATCGTAATCAATCAAAAAGTCAAAGTCAAAATCAAAATAGAGACGGAGGAGATTAGAAAAATAAACAAAAAAAAATCTAAAAATAGAATATTTGTGTTTGTTAGTGTTGTTCACTTCTGAGTATAATATACAATAACAGAAAAAGCTAATGGGAAAGAAAACTGCAATTTAGCTGCATTACATTCTTGGCCATACTTGGGTGTAATCGCTAAACGTTCATGACTTGGTATTGTAATGTAAGAGCGCAGGTTTGATTCTTACAGCCGCAGGTTGTTGAAAAACGGTCATGACTTGGTATTGTAATGTAAGAGCGCAGGTTTGATTCTTGCAGCCGCAGGTTGTTGAAAAATGTATTATATAGAGACAATCTGACAATTATAATTTTAGCGACAAGCGTTTATTCTTCTTCTTAACCTCAACCTTTCTAAATTCAATTTTAAATTGTTAGTTACGGCCTTTTGGATTTTATGTGACGATTTGTTGTTTCCCATATAAATTTTCAATTTAACTGTTTGTTAAACTTTAACTGGACATTCAGTAATCGGTCAAAAACTGTTAAATTTTAACTGGACATTCAGTAATTAAATTATTTTTCCTGAATTTCAAAAAAAAAGTATAATTTGGCCTCAATATGGGCAAATTCGACTCAATTTTTAGGTATTTAACATACAGTTGAACCTCGATTATCCGGGCCTCCATTAACCGGGTAGATCTGTTAAACGCCATGCTAGATGTTTGATTTATACCTGTATTAACCGCGACATAAAAAAAATAAAAAATAATAACCAGACATAAAAAAAAAAATAATTTTTAAGCACACATTAAGGCATGTTCTTTATTAATTAAAAAAAGGAAATAAAACTAATTTATTTACAACTAATATAATAAAAATGTATTTCCATTTTATTTTACCTTAAACCACTTTAACTTGACTAAGATCACGTTTTTGAATTAATCGCATTTGCTTCTTCTTCATACGTCTCAATTTCGAAGGATTCTTAATGACTTGCACAATTTCTGCACGTCTTTCATTGGCCAAACGTCTTTCTGCATTTTCAACACGTCGTTGATGTTTTGCAACAGCAGCTTCTTTCTTTGCATCCTTTATTTCACGGGATCTTTCCTTAATGGCACGGATTTCATTGCGTAGTTCCATTTTCTTTTCAAATGTTAAACGTGGTTGGGTTTTTTTCACAGAAGAAAATCTAAATTTATAGAATTTTGTTATTAAACAAATGCTAGAAAGATTTTTTAAAACATACTTAGTTTTAGGTGCTTTCCAGGGCCGGTTAGATTTTGGTCTACCACGGGGAATTTCATTTTCTGGTTTCTTTAGGGTTTTTGGTTTCTTCTTTTTATCAGTTGATTGACTGATATTTGCTGTTGTTTGTACTTCAGCATCGACGACGACGGATTGTTCTGTATTTTCCTTGGCCATTTTATTAAATATAAATCAAAAATTAACTATTTTTTGTTAACAATTCTAAAATAAAAAACTTTTACACGTGTGTTTGTTTTTGTTATGCTTTTTACTTTGACAGTTCTCAAAACACACACACACAGAGTTGTATTACAAATGTGGATTGTATTTCAGCTAGTGGTGTGGCAAAACAGAACGGTTACTTTAAAAATTACTAACATTTTTGTGAAACCGAAATGAAGTGCTGAAGGGTAACAGCGTAACTCGATACGAAAAATAATTTATAATTCGTACACGCAGAAAAAAACTGTGGGAATATTACCGAAGTGCTTAGTAATTATACTTTCAAGTTAGTTTTACAAATTTCTTCTTTCACACTACAGGGAAGGTCGTAATGACTCACTTTTAAGAAAATTATGAATTTGTTTAGGCTTCCGTCCTCATACTGGGATAAAATACACCCCAACAACAGTGTGAAATGCGTGTAATAAAAAATAGTTGGCACGGAAGGTTAATAATGAATGTTCACTATAAACATTTTTATTTTCCAACAGGAGGTTACCGCGTTAGGTTACCTTAACTCGATCCGAAAACAGTTTTCGAATTTGAAAATCTTGCAACTTCCTTAAAAAGTAAATCTTTAGCAAAAATTTTACTTTTTGAATTTTTGTATGTAGTGCCTAAAAGTAAAAAACCATATAATTGAAAAACGTGGAATTTTAAAGTTTTTTTTTTTGACAAAAGTGTGAGATTTCCGAATTCGAAATTTATTTTCGAATCGACTTCTCGCAAATCCCCCAAATTTCTTTCAGATTTATTACACATGATTCCTATACTCCAGCCAAGGCCGCCATTAAATTTTTGTTGGTCACTCCCCCTTTTTTTTAATTCCTTTCCTTTTGAATATTCGCCACTCAAATTTTTAAATGGATTTTTCTAAAATTTGTTGCTCACGATTCCTATACACCAGGGGACAGATTCTTTAAGAAAAACGATACCTTAATTGCTTTCGTTTTGATGACGTTACTTACGAAAACGTTAAACTAAATGATGAAAATTTTTGTTTTTTACCAAAATTCTTTCACCACGCATACTTTTGTGCCCTCCTTTTCTTAAATTTTTGTGGTCCATTTCGATGTTTTTTTCTCGCGGATTCCTTTCTAATTGGAACATCCTCATGCCATGTGTTTAAATAAACCCTCTTTTACTCGTACTTTTCACCAAAGTTGGTGAAATTGGAATGATTGTCACAACACTGTTTAAAAGAGTGCCTCGTTTTGAGGCTTTTTAAAAAATGCAAGATAGTATATTAAAGATTAACATATTTTATTATAACTCCTAAAATATTTCGGCTGTAGCGATAACATCTCGTGACCTAAACTGGTTTAAAAAGCCCCCAGAATGTTATGGTTCTTACATTCGAACACTACAAATACAAATTACGACAGGTACAACAATTTCGATTCCGAACATTTTGTTTTTCGCATAGAGATACGCGGGAAAAAAAATTTTCGAATTCGGAAATCTTGCACGTATTGTAATAAAAAATTATTAATAAAAATTTTTCTATTTTATGTTTATTACTCTTGTACACTACAAATAAAAATTAGGAACGTAATTTTTCCTAAAGATTTTCTTTTTACGAAGATACAAGATTTTCAAATTCGGAAATTTTTTGTCCAACCGAGTTACGCGGGGTAACCCCCCAGAGATCGTTTTGAATTAATTAGCATAGAAATTTATTTATTTTCTGAATCAATGATTTATACTGAATTTAAAGCAGGGTTGACAAACAAGTTACGCGGTAACCCCCCAAGAGATCGTTTTGAATTAATTCGCATAAAAATGTATTCATTTTCTAAATCAGTGATTTATACTGAATTTAAAGCAGGGTTGACAAACACTAACTCTAAAATACCAATAACGTTCAAAAACCAATTCAAAGAACTGACTTTGACCATAAAATTTGACTGACGAAATAACTTAAAATACCGTTAACCTTAAAATGCCCTAACGATATTATTTAAAATACATTTAACAATAAAATACTCTAACGAAATAACTAAGAATGCCGATAACTTAAAATATCCTGATGAAACAGTTTTAGTTTTTTTTTTATTTAATTTTCTCAAAACATCGTAAAAATTCCAAAAAAAAATTACTATCTTTAACCTCAAAAATACCACTAACTAAATAACTTAAAATACCGTTAAAATTAAAATAACTTAAAATACAACCGTTAATCTTAACCCTTTATAGCCTCATGTAACATTACTGTAACAAACCCCAAAAACCCCGAAATTATACATACTGAATTTATTTAGCTCGCTCAAATTTGTGTCACCCAACTGTGACATACCACTGATCAAAATAGTACCAAAAAAAAAATATCATAGATGGCGTAATTTTTTTGACTTCCGTCAGTTTGAAGTTTGCATAATACGAATAGTGACAAGTTTGAACACGTGTAAATTTAAAATTTTATAAAAAAATACAAAAAGTGCAAAAAATTGGGTTGTTTTTATGAAAACCTGTGAATAATATTTTTTACTTATTGTATACAATGCATATTTTTACATTTTTACATGAAAAAATTATATTTTTATGTTATGTAACAGTAATGTCACAATCCCTAAAATGTCAAATAAATAATAAATAAAGGATATTTTTTAATTTCTAAGTAATACGTTTTTTTTTATTTACCTTAACCTTTCCCGTACAAAAAAAAAATTAATTTTTAAGTTCATGGTCTACAAAGGGTTAAAATAACCTAACAAAATAACTAAAAATACCATTAACCCTAAAATAACTTAACGGAACATCTTAAATCGATAACCTTAATATAACCTAACGAAATAATTTTGAAATGACGTTATCCAATAACACTAACCGTACGAATCGGTTGCCAACACTGTTTTAAATCAATGATATAATTACTACACACAAATAAAAGAAATTACTGGTTAGCCTCATGAAGAAGGTCTTGTGGAAACCCATATTGTTATTAAAATTTTTGTATTTACAAATTCTGTAAAATTTATGCAAATTGTTTGCAATTTCATAACATATTTTGGTAAATAAAAAATCAAATGTTTTTTTGTAAAAAAATAAAATAAAATAAAAATTAACAAATGTACACAACAATACTTAATAATATAACATTATAGGAATTTATAATTTGTTTCACATAAATATGTTAAACCTCGTTTTTAGTTGCCATTGTCAAATTTTCATTGTACTGGTGGATATTATATTGATAAAAGAATGATTTACTATATTCAAATGTTGAAATCATAATGGCACATGCTGGCGCAACTTTAAATAAACGTGGACCTAGTCCGGCGAATACACCTCGAATACCATTTATGGCATAAATGGATGATAGTCGTTTCATCATACCGCGTGACGGTATATCTTTTGCAGGTTTATCTAGAAAAAAAAATTTAAAAAAAACATAAACAACAAGAAAACATAGTTATTTAATATTTAAATCAGAGACCCTAACTGTTATGAATTTAATTTAAAAAAATCAGAAAGTACATTTCATCACCTAAAATTCAAAAGGCCGTAACTGACAATAAATTCAAAATTGATTTTTTGATTGATTACCAATGTTGGTAACCAAAATATACCTTCCCACAAAATTGTACACGTTCACATCCAAAAACACCAATTTTATTAACGAAAATCAAAAGGCCGTAATAACCAAAAAGTTTTTGCCTTTTATGTAATGATTTTCTCGAAAATTTTAGAATGCCTTTTGTTTTAAAAATATTCACAATAAATAGACAAAAATACATAAGTTGACTAAGAACTTTTTTAATTACTGTCGATAAGGAGTATTTTTTATCTTAAACGTTTGTTTTAGTTTTTGCATCAATTTTTGTATTGGAGTTACGACTTTTTGGTTTCAGAAAAATCGATTACAAAAGGCCGTAACTACAATAATTAAAAACTACTATATTTCCATGAATTTTTTTCTCAGAATTTTAGTATTATTTCTTAATTATAATACTAAAATTTTGAAATTAAACTCAAAGTATTTTTTTATTTATGTTTTTAACTATCCTGTAAAAAACTAAAAATTGTAGTTACGGCCTTTTGGATTTCAGGTGATGATTTATTTTTTATTTTTAAACAAAACAATTATGATAAAATTTTTATTTTTTTTTGTTTTTTCCGACCTTAAGTGTGCAATTATTCAAGTTCAAGACCATATTCTTTATTAGGACAATCCCATGTAAAACATCAAACATTCATATAAACTAGTTTTCTCACTAAATGAGAACTAATATATGAGCACCAAGTTAAAGATTATCACCATTGATCAAAAATAAATTGAAAACTTGTTCGTTATGCGAAAGCTCTACCTTTGGTAGATACACAATACAAGCTTTTTGTTTTTATTCTCCTTTTTATTTTTATACTTGTTTTTATTATTATTAATAAATTTATTTTTGATTTATTGAATTACTGTTAAAAAAAATAACTGTTATTTAATTTTTTTTTTCATTAATGTATGAAAAATATACATTTACGTCAATAAGATCTTCCCAAGCTTTTAAGGAAGTTTGGGATGTTCGTATCACGTTATTGGTGCACTGACATAAACTTGGAATACCTCAAGCAAATTCTGTTCTCAAAAATCAATTAAGCGGCTCAAAAACGCTATGGAAAAAACTGCGAAGTTTAAAAACCGGAAAATTATGGTTTCACTTATAAACCACCATACAACTTTTCACCGATCAGAGATATGGAAATTACTTTTCAGTGAATGTATCTACCAAATGTAGTGAGTCTATTTTGTATTGGTATGGATCTGAAAATTAAAACCCATGAGCAAAAGAATTAAATTAATAAAAAAAAACTCTTGTAATTCACAGATTTTTTTTACAGTTTACTTCGGTTAAATATCGTGACCCAATTCGACCCAATAATCGTGACCAAAATTTTACACGTATGCGTCCAAAAATATCGAATAACGAAAATCTAAAGGTCGTAACTGCAATTTTAATAATTTCATACACCAAAAATAATATAAAAAATAAAATTAACTACTATACCCCTATTACCTTACCACACTCACTACACAGTGAAGTTTTTTTTTGTTGTGTAGGGGAGTTTGGTTCAGTGTGGTAAGATAATAGGGATGGAGTAGTTAATTCTATTTTTTCTATTATTAATGCATTTTTAGCAAGGTTGGCAACCAAAACGAATAACGGTATTGGTATCGATTTTGTCTCTGTTTCGGTATTGTATAGATATCGGTGTTTTATTTATATTCTGATAACCGAATGCCGAAACGTCAATACCTGTATTATTTAAAAACTAAATTTAACAATTAATTACATAGTAATTACGTGAAATTGACACCCCAAAACTCCGGGACATGTACACTTTATTTCATATTATATTTTAAGAAAAAGACGTCGAAATCTCTTGAAATATCTTTATTTACTGTTTATTAGTCAAAACTCAACTCTGACAATGATGTCCGTCCATTTTCAGGCGGATACAATTGAAATGCCTTGGTAATAACCTTTGACATCCGACAAATAAACAATAAATAGTCATTTTAAAAGATATTCGGATGTCACTTCCTTAAAATATAACCGGAAATTCGTTTGAAACAATCTATATACGTTTATATAAAATTAATTTTCTGTTTGTTTGTGTGTTCGCTATACAAATCTGACTGACGACGTTAAGTCATAGTCGTATGTTCTGTTTTATTAAACTTTAAAACATTGTACTACAGAAAATTGAATTTGAAATAAAGAACAATTAACTAACTAACTAACTACAAATTTTTATTTTTTTTATCGAATTTCTCCGAAATTAAGTTCACTCAATCCTATTACCCAAAGGAAGGTCACCATATACTTTTTACCGAACACGCCCACTTTTTATATAAAAATATAAATTTGTTTTTTAATAATGAAATTTTTATTTTCCATCGGAAAATAAATTACATTATTTAAACATTTTTTTCTCACTGGATCTTGCTCAAAACTGGCACACGTGATCCTTAAACTTCAGGCAAGATTGCCACATACTTTTTAAAGACCACGCCTACTTTTACGCCCACTTATTAAAATCTTTGAATGCATGTTTCACTTTTGATAAAACATTTTTTTCTCACTGGAACTTGCTCAAAACTGGCACAAGAGATCCTCATACCCAAGCAAGATAGTTTTCATTAACCGCACCTACTTTTACGCCCCTTTTTTCGACCATTGTCATGCCCACTTTTTTCAAAATTTGTATATACGATTTAGATGTTTGTTATACCCATTTTTATTTTTCAACGGGTTTTACTAAAAATTTGTATAAGAAGATCCCTTTATCACGGGTAAAGTTGCCTAACAATTTTTTAGAGATTATGCCCATTTTTGCTAACACATGTGAAATTTGCATAGCCGACATTAGTTGTTTGCTAAACAAATATTGATTTTCTTAAGGATTTCGTTCAAATTTGGCGTTCATGATTTTTACACCTAGGGCGAGGTTACCAAATAATTAACATCGACTCCGGCCATTTAAAGGCCATCTGCTTTTAAATTTATAAATACATGGTCCACTATTAATTTTCGCAATATAAATTATTACTTTTCAACAGGTGTCGCTTAAATTTGACAATTAATAAAATCTATAGAGTCCAATTTGGATGTTCCCTAAACAAATGTTTAGTTTTGATCAGATTCCTCTCAAAAGATCGCCCTCGAAACTATTGCCTTATTTTTTTTAAATAACTGAAATAATTTTAGATTAACTGGTATATCAACTAAAATTTAATATAGGGATTTTTAGTAAAGATTTCAATCTATTTAACATTGCAACTCAATTTTAAAAAATTTAATTGCATTAGAAATATTTTTGACATTAAAATACATAATTTTTATTAAAAATAATCGTTTAAATGCGATGAAAACGGCTGAGATATCGCTGATTAAAGTTTAACTAGTAGAACATTTTATTTGACTTGGCTTAATGGGTTTCTAAAAAATCTAAAAAAAATAATCTGAGTAAATTTTTTAAAGTTTATTTTTCTAAAATTTTTTAAAAATTGGGATTTATATGCAAAAAAAAAATTAATATTAGCAATCGCTCTACAGATTCCAGGTTATATTAATATATAATTTTATTAAAGTTCCAAATAGCTCTTAAGTAAAGAAAATCCATTTTAAACATTCAATTGCATTGATAATGGATTTATACACAAAATACATAAATTAATTGGACATAGGCAAAAGTTAGACACTAGGACAAACAGAATGAGAACTAAATCATTCAGATGCGAAAAGAGATTGCTGAATTATGGCTGATTAAAGTTAGACTAGTATTGGCATTGTTTTATTTGGCTTCTGAAAAATCTAAAATAATTTTCTGAGTAAATTTTTTATAAGGTTTTAATAATTTTCTAAAGCTTTTCAAAAACAACTGCATTTGTCTATCTAAAATTGAAATATTTGATGTTGCAGTAAATATTCTAAATTATACTAATAAATAGTTTATTTAAAGTTCGACATTTTGCCTGAGCTAAAAAAATGCATATGTAAAAATTAGACACCAATACAAACAAAATGAGACCTAGATCGTTCATATGCGATAAGAAATGACGGATATATTTCTGAAAGTTAGACTTGTATTGGCATTTGAGTGAATTTTTTTTAACTTTAAATGTTTTTCTAAAATTTAAAAAAAAAATAGCTGCTTTTACGCACATAGTAATTAAATATTGGAAATTGTAGTAAAGATTCTAAATTATACTAGTAAATATTTTTTAAAGTTCGCAATGTTTCCTTAGCTAAAAAAAAAATGCATTTGCATTGATGATGCATGTTAAATATATCAGTTTAAAAGGTGCAGAGAAGCAAGCCGATTAAAAAATTTCAGCTGCTAAAGAGGAAATTTTTTCGGCATCGGTGGATTATCGGCTTTGCGCCGAAATTTTCTACTCCGGCATCATTTGCTACTCCGGTACAGTCTAATATTTTTTTTTTTTTTTTTTAAGAGAAGCAACACTCAGGAAATTCTTCCTATTAATTAATGTGTTGCTTTCTTTGGAAAGGGGATATTGGAGATGAAAGGTGGTGAAAGACGAAGGGCTTCAAACATGGCAACACTGTAATTGCGCGAGATGATAAGTCTTAGAACAGTTGTTGCTCGCCACCTGATGTAGAGCTGGCGAATTTATTGTAGCTTTTTGCTTCATAGCCCTGATTCACTATTTTACTTCGGTGGGGTTAAGTGCTATGTAAACACCGAAGGTGGGTGTAGCGATACATATAAGTGATAGAAAGCTCATACATATTATTTTTCTAAATTGATGTTGTCGTCACCGGGAATCGAACCCGGGACCATCCGTGTAACAGTCCAACACGCTAACCTTTACACCACAACGAGAGTACAAATCAAATGAGCCCGTTTAGATGCAACACAAATCGGCTGAGATATAGATGATCAAAGTTAGACTAGTATTGGATTTGGCTCAATTGGCTTTGGGAAATAATAAAAACATGTTCTGAAGTATAAAAATAAATGACTTTTTGGCGTTTATAAGACAACAACATTGGAAAATAGTTTTGCACATAAATAGTTGGTGGTAAAGAGAATAATCCTCCTCAATAAAACGGAAATCTGAAGAAAGTGGATTTAGCTCTTTTGGACTCTGAAAAGCTGATATAACGCATGGATTTTTTGAAAAACCCCTCAAAAACTATTTTAATGAAAAAAGCCCGAAATAAACATTTGAGTGTTTTTTTTTTCACTTGGAGGCAATTTTGGAAATGAAATAATACCCAAATTTAAAATGAATAACACAATAATAGCGAAAGTTTTTTGGGGTTATACAATCTTTTCTCTTTCTGTTGTTTCATAGTCGTTGTTTCATTCGTTTAAATAATTGATTATTAGTGTCCGACGAACTCATTTTTTTTTTTTGCCAAAGCTTAGCCGAACTTCGGCCAAGCCGCAGGCGAACTTTTTAATTTTAATAACATGTGAATTTCGGTTAATTTTGATAACGAAATTTGTTTGAAGCAAAACAAAAAATATTTAAACGCGGTAAATCTCAAAAAGAGCGAATTTATAATTTTTTTTTTTCAAAAATCTAATACAACGAGTTCAATTATTTTAATGGGAATGCTTAACCCTCTAACTTGCAAACGATGATTTGCAACGAAATTCATACCATGTACTCCACTTGAAAAACAAATAATAAGTTCTTCAACAAAATTGTTTATCTTTGCCTAATTTAGGCGATATGAGCCAAAATATTTTAGGGTGCATTTTGAAAACTAAAGCATATAAAAGAGAAGTTTTGAACAAAAATTATTTCTCTTCCCAAGATATAACCACACTCCAAAAAATATTTTTTTTTCTGCTCCTATTTAAGAAGATATCGCGATTTTTGTTTTTTTTTTAGATTTTTGGAAACTAATATTTTTTCAAAAATAATTAATTTTTGAAATTTTACGAAATTTTGCTTTTGAAGCTTTCTTGTTTTCAAACCGTGGACGGCACATGAAAAATTTCTTCGCAAAATATTTAGCAAATTTAGTTTTCTATCGAAATATATTAATTTGTGGTAAATTTTATGAAGACTGCCCTGAGACAGCCTTACCCGTTAGAGGGTTCAACTTTTTTAATTTACTAAAATATATAACGATTTTAATACAAACTCTTGTGTTTGTATTCGAAATCAAGGAATTTAATCTGAAAATGTACCTTATTTCTTTTAATACTCAATGCTCGGCGAAGTTCGGCTAAAATTTGGCCGAACGCCGAACTTGGCCGAACTCCGAAGCCGAATTCTCGGTCGGACACTATTGATTATTGGTGATTTACAATATATACTAACCTGCAAATATAACTTTTTCACCAAATTCAATTTGTTCGTGTGTTTTTATAACATCAAATGGAGTGGTAATAGTGGCTGCTATCTAAAATGAAAAAAAAAATGTTATTAAATGATAAGAAATACTTGAGAGCAGCTAGTTTACAAAATGCGTTTTTCATTAATTCGAGTAAAAAAGATAATTGATTTAATACACGTACATATTCTGCCATATAATTGTTCAAGTTAGTACTAGTAAAACATGATTAAGCATATTTTTTTTTTTTTTTTATAAAACAATTGAAAATACTTACCGAACCCGAAATGGCTCCAGCAAAAAAACTAAAACTAAATGTTGGCTCCACCACACCAAAACGCGATTTGATACTTTCATAGCATGACCAATAAATGCCAGAAAATGGTACATCGCGCAGTATAGTGGGAGGTAGACCACGCCACAAACCCAATATGCCTTGTGATTGTACCACCGTCCGTATGGCAGAAGAGATTTGAGCGTATGTCATTTTCTCAGATTGCATTTTAGTGCGTATAAGCTCAACGGGACTAACAACTGTAACGGCACATACACGGGCTGTTACACCCGCTATTAAAGGAATTAGAAGAGGAATTTCACGTCCTCTCGGTGAACCTTTTACTTCGGCCAGGTACGAATAATGAAACTCTAAGAATCTTGTTCTGAATTGTTCATAAGCCACAAAGTATATGATAGTGGAAGGTAAAGCTGATACTAAGGTGGGACTTAAACCTGACCATAGGGAACTTATACCCTCTGAACGGCTAATTTTAATAAAGGCATCCTATAAAAGACAAACGTAATGGAGTTGAAATGATAGTTTTCACATCGTTCATCACATAATTTATACATACTATGGTACCATTGAGTGTCTGCACTGGTTTTGTATTAGGAAATGTACCTTTAGCATCGCATGGGCATAAATGATCCATAAGTCCATTACAATAAAGGAAACATTTATTTGATACTTGTGTTTGTTGGGCTTGCAATCGGGTCTTGACAACATCCAATGGCGTCACTGTAAGAAAAATATCAAAATTTTATAAAATAAAAGAATTTGTAAGACTATTTTAAAGAACTTACTAAAAGTAGCTGTTAACATGCCTCCCGTACATGCAGAGGCCACCTGTTGTAAAGGTCGTATACGAAATCTGGGATCATCATTTAACGTATTTAATTTGTTAGCTTGTAGAGTGTTAGCAGCCCTAACTTTTTCATTCACCACATATGTAGTGTCACTCTGAATAAGTGTGTTAATGTCTTTGGTCATTTTTTGCTCTGACTTTATTCTATGACGAAATACAGGTTACTAATGATGTTTGTTATGTTAACTTTCTTATTCCAGTTTCTCTTTGTTTTTTTATTTAATGTTTTTCATTTTTGACTATTATTTGACTATTGTTTTTAGAGTTGTTTAGTTCGTGAATGACCTACATAGTTCAATTGAACTAGTCTTTACTTTGAACTAGTCAGCTAGTTCGCAATCTTTAGCTCTTTCGATCGTTTCGTTCTATTTTGGTATTTGATTAATATTTCCTTTATGTTGCTTTTGAGTTTAATGTGGTTTTTTTTTCTATGTTGCCAGCTAAATTTTTTTTTTAATGTTAAATAGAGCTGCTAATATGAATAATTCGCTTAAAAATTATCAAACGGAAAGATTGAACGACCTAGTTTATGCATTTTAATGGAACTAGAAAGAGCGCTCACTCAAACGAACTAGATTGCCCAAGTCTAAAATTCATGTAAAAATTACAATCCACAAAACATAGTTGTATTAAAATAGTAAATTAAAACCGGCCATATTGTATCAGTGCTGCTAACACTCAAAAACTTTTTTCACCATTGCAGCAATCCGTATCTTAAAATTATCCAAAATCGTCTAATTAGGAGTTTAGGCAGCTAATAGAGAGTTTAAAGTACACTACCCAATATTATTGTGTAACTTTTTCTATCGTACAAAATATGTCATATTGAAAAGTTGTGCAATATATTGAGTAAAAATTAAGAATGATTTGATCTTAAGATATGAGAAAAATATTATATAGTGTGTTGGCCACATTGTGCAATTTTGATGTGCAATAATATTGCCTTTGTACTCGGCACTTATAAGGTACCCATCCTCTAGAAATATTATTGCGCAGTTTTCCGATTTTGTTGTTGAATCTCTTACCACATATGTTAATAGAATAAATAACAAAAAGGAATAGTTGTGCAATAATATTGTATGTGTATTCTGTGCTATAGACCGTTTTAATTGAAATTTAGCTAAAATTTCCGCTAACACTTATGAGCACTTAATAAGCGCGAGATTTACCTTCAAAGCGACAAGTTGGCAACAGTGTATTTCTATCACATAATTTTTTAGCCGGTCTTTGACAGCGTAACACGTAAAAAGTTTTCTTCAGTCATATTCGATGAAATGAAAGTTCATTTGTTATAAATTTATCATTGAACAATTTGTGACGTTAAATCATTAAATTAACAAATTGTGTTTTGTGTTAACATAAGGAATTTCAAAATAAATTATTAGTTTGCAATTAAAAAAGAAAATGGCGTGTCAAAAAATTTTGTATTTGGCAATATTTGCGTTGATTTTGCCAACTTACATCGTTGCCGAGGAGGGAGCTGCTGAAGAAAATTTTGCTGTTGAGTTGACAGCAGAGAATTTTGATGAAGCCATTGCAAAAAATAATCATTTTGTTAAATTTTTTGCACCATGGTAAGTACAAACACCCTTTAAATTTTCATAATTGTTAAAACAATGACATTTATAATGTCTGATTCATTAAAAAATTTGCTATATAAATTTCTTTGTTTTCCATTATGACCACTTGACCAATTTCAATTTAACACGTAGTGCGTTTGATAAGCCTTTGTTTTTTTTTTATTGTTAATACTTGTTATTTAAAAACTAAAATCTTGAATCTTTTGACGCCTACGTTTCCTAGTAACAATGGCTATAAAAGGCCATTTTTGTCAATCATAGTATAGCGTTAGTTTTCCCTTTCATATCGATGGAAGTGACTACCACAAGTTAATGCCCTGTTGATATGTTTGACTTAGTTGTGGCATTATTTTTTCTGTTATCTCTTCCTCGTTTGTTTGCTATTACGTGTGTTTTGTTTCTAATTCCACTTGATCTTGTGTCAGCTACGTTAATTTTTACACATTTCTTCTATCCAAATCTGCACGTTGGTGATAAGGAAACATTTGTTGTTTCCTTAAGAAACTTTAATTTCATTGTTACATTTCAAACTATTGTTTCCTTATCTATTTTATAATCGTTTTTTATTTGTTTGGCTTTATTTTAATTGGGTGCTGATTAACCGATACTTTTTTCAAGTGATAACATCACGGAGGTCTTTTCTGGTAGTTATATGGACAATTAATAGGTTTGATTGCACTGGTTTACAAATTTTTAACAAATGTTCGATCCACGATATTTGGCATATATTTTCCATGTAAAATTGTGCTCTGAATACGAAAATGAAGTTCAAAAGTAGAACAGTTTTGAATTTATTGTTATTTTATTGGTTGGTTCTTGAATACTAAGTCAATTCTATATGCAATATTTTTAATTTTTTGCTTTAATTTTAATTTGCTTTAATTTTACCGAAATTTAGAAAAAAGAGCAAAAATTCTTTGTTTTAATAAAATAAACAACTAAAACTGTATACCCGATGAAACAAGTTTCTATATACTCATATACAACTTGGTATCATTATACATGTGTCTTACTTATATGTGTGTCTATATATTACGATATATGTTCATATATTACACTTAGCTTATGAATTTTTTTAATATGGCTTTATATATAATCATATATCATTGTATCGTTTGTTATATATTAGCATAGCTTGAATATCTGATCATATGAAATATATATAGAGATATATATAGAAGTGCTTGTTTAAGAATGAGTAGTGGGTATCCAGTATTTGCTTTTTTTATGGGTACTCGATATTTAAAAGTAACTCCTCGATATTTTCAGAGTTGTATTTTGACAGAAACACAATCCTAAAACATTAATGGTTTAATTATTGTCAAATGAATAGTAAAAGTATTGTAATTCTCGCTATATTAAATTATTTTATTGAAATATAAAGCTCTGCCTATTCTGGAAGCTCTAGCTTTTCGAAAACTTCGGGTTCTGATGAGATCTTTAGCCAGATCGAAATACTAGTATCAGCCTAGCTAATATGTTTGATTTTCTTTATTTTTGTAAATACAAGGGTGTTGAAAGCTCGTTATTAATTTAAAATAATATAAAAATAATCTCGATATATATAAAAACAAAAAAACTAATAAAACTAAAAAATACAACTTGATACTGGAGCCCGAGTAAAAACTAATTTTTGTTATATGAATAGAATATTTTTGGTCTTCAAAGTTTAGCAACGTCATGATGCTTGTTAAGAAAAGACCCTAGCCACGTTTTTGATTGCTAAGAAGACAAGAATTTAGCAGAATTGATGATTAATATGTTTTTTTGTTAAAGCTCGGCCTATTCTGGAGGCTCTAGCTTTTCTAAAACTTCTGGTTCTGATGAGATCTATAGCCAGATAGAATTGATTTGCTTTATTTTTGTAAATATGCAGAGGTTGAAAGGTTGTTATTAATTAAAAATATATATGAATATAGATTATTTTTTAGGACAATATCCTAATAAAGAAATATAGAGTATGGCCTCGAACTTGAATAATTTTCATTTTCATTACAAAATTAAAGGTCGAAAAAAAAACATAATTTTTATTTTTAATAAAAATTATATTAAACTTGTATAAAAGACAGAGTATGGTCTTGTTTACTACTTCCCCTGTACATTTTGTTTTTAACAAATGTGCATATCAAAGGAAAAGAAACAAAAACGTGTATTGAATATTTACCAAAGGTAGACATACACACAAAAACTAGTTTTCAATTTATTTTTTGATCAATGGTGATAATCTTTTTTACTTCGAGCTCATATACTATATATTAGTTCTGATGTAGTGAGTAAACTAGTTTATATGAATGTTTGATGTTTGGCATGGGATTGTTACCTCTTTCAAAACGTTTTCTGATGATGGGAACCTAGAAAATTCCCGAAATAGATCTATCAACACATTCCTGAAGGGGTCAAAGAATAAATTTGAAAACAAAAACTCTATAGATTATTTGTTAGGACAATATCCTAATAAAGAAATATAGAGTATGGCCTCGAATCATTTTCATTGTGCTGTGGTGTACTGATTAGAGCGTTGGACTGTTACACAGATGGTCCCGGGTTCGATTCCCGGTGACGGCAACATCAATTTAGAAAAATAATCTGTATGAGTTTTCAAATAGCACTTAACCCCGCCGAAGTAAAATAATGAATCAGGGCTATGAACCAAAAAAGCTTTCAATAAGTTCGCCAACTCTCCATCAGGTGGCGAGCAACAACTGTTCTAAGACTTATCATTTAGCGCAATTACAGTGTTGCCATGTTTAAAGCCCTTCATATTTCCCCACCTTTCATCTCTCCACTATCAACTTTCCAAAGAAAGGAACACGTTAATAAATAGGAAGAATTTCCTGAGTGTTGCTTCTCTTTAAAAAAAAAAATCAAACTTGTATTTCTTTGTTTTATCAATAAAAGCACAAAAACTGCTTTTTTTGGTAAATATCAAGTTAAGTTGATTGCATTGTTTGTTGAGGATGATTCAAAGCATCCTGTGATTTTTGAAAGAAACCTGTCTTAGAATCTTATGGTTTTATTTTTTTATTTTATTTTCTTTTCTGGTGTCCCGCAAGGGTCCGTTATTGGGCCAATTTTGTTTTTGCTGTATTTAAATGATTGTGCTGATTCTTTGGATTTGCACTTGGTAAAACCGTTTATTTTTGCTGATGACATTCAGCTATTATTTGGCAATTGCAGGGATTTCCCTGCTGTTTTGGAGACGGTTGTGAATTTTACACTGGATAGACTGCATGATTGGATAATATTAAACGATTTTTCGATAAATGCAACTAAGACAAAGGCAATAATGTTTCGAACGGGTTATCGCAAAATTGCTTACCCTCGAATAGGAATTTGTGGAACCGATATAGAATATGTTGAATTGTTTAAATGTTTGGGTGTTGTAATTGATCAATATCTTAATTTTAGTGAACAAATTGATGTTGTTTCATCTAGGGTAACTTTGGGACTCAGAGAACTTTAAAATTGTGGCTTGTATTTGCTTGTAAGGCTGAAATATATTCTTGCTCACACTTTGTTGATGTCGCATGTTAATTACTGCCTTGAGGTTGATTCTGGTACTTTTGGGTATAATATAGTGCGGCTTGAGCTAATTGTGAAAAGAATTGTGCGGTTTGTATATGGAATTAGATTTCGTGATCACGTATCTAGTGCAGTTATTAACTTTCTCGGTTGCCCCTTAACACAGTATATAGAACTTCGCAATTTATTGTTCTTTTATAAGGCCATTAGATCTGGTGTACCCAATTACTTACGTTCTGAATTTATATTTTCTAGGTCTGAGAGAAACCCTCAGATTGTTCAACCACTTATAAACTATACAATCTTTGAACGATCTTTACTTATTAGAACTGCTAGAAGCTGGAATTTTTTGCCTTTGAATTTACACACTTTTACATTATCGTATAATGTTTTTGGGAACAGACTTTTGTCACATTTCCGGGACACTGTATGAATGAGTGTTTTCAAATTGTTTTAGGTCAGGCTTTCTCTAGTATGGACTTTTCACATTTTCTTAGTGAACCATATCAGCTGAACCATATCCAAAAATAAAGTGTACAATTTTATAGTTATTGCTATCCTGTTTTAAGGATATTTTCGTATTTTTTTTATATATATATACTGTTTATTGAATTTAATCTAAGCAATTTGTAAATATATTCTTGAATTTATGTAGCACACTAGCAATACGTCTTTGGCCTTTAAGGCTTATTGTATTGCAAATGAATGAAATAAATAAAATAAATTATTAATTACTCTCTTTGTGTTTCTTTTACTAGTATTTTATTCTCCTCATTCTTAATAAAAACAAAAATTATATTTTAGTGTCATTTAAAAAAAAAAATTGTACATGTACACGGTCTGGTGTAGTGTTGATGATGACGTCCTCCTCGGGAGGGAACTATTACGGGATCCTAGATCCAACTAGGAAACGAAAAAAAAAACAATGGTAATGCAAATTACAACATAAACAATTCAACCGACTTTCCACAAATGAACAGCAAACAAAACTTTATTACAAATTAATGTCAGAAATACGCAATTCTTAAAAGTAAAAATGCTGGAAAACTAATCCAAAACTTTAACATCTTCTTGGTCTCAATGGCTTTAGAAGCCATCTCAAGTGAACCTACCCAAAAAATTACGTTTACAAGAGATGGAAACCTCCTAATATTAACCAAAAATGTAGCCCAAGCTAACAGATATTTGAAGGCGACTTTTCTACCAGCAGTTTGCCCAATGGAATGCGCGCTACATCCAACCCTTAATACCATAAAGGGCGTAGTATTCGCTCGAACATTACAAGAACTTGGCGAGGAAGAAATATAAAGCGGTCGTAAAGATCAAGTCGTTGTAGATTGCAAAAAAAAATCATTAGGTACTTTGACAACAACGTTGTAAATACACCACTTCACATTGTCCACTTTAATATATACAAACTATCATCAGAAATAAAAATAAGGTTTCTTAATTGTAAAATTGAACCGTATATTCCAAATCAAATTCAATGCAAAAAATATTTTAAACTTGGTCATACACGCAAACACTGTAAAGGTAATAAAAACTTTGTGCTTTAATGATTCACGATCCAACACCATGTAAAAAAATTCAATGCATAAATTGCAATCGCCCTCATAGTGCTACAAACAAAAATTGTCCAATAATAAAACAACGTCAAGAAATACTTAAAATCAAAACGGTAAAAAAAAATGTTCCTACAAAGAAGCCTCACTCAAAGAAACAGACACACAAACATATACCATACCTACAGAAGGATTAGAAACTGCTATAGTAGAAAGAAAAAATAAATTAAATAAAATAAAATAAAACAAAACAAATAAACTCAAATACTAACCCCTGCAGCTTCATCAATAAATATTCACCAAAAGAAACACTTATACCCCTCTCAGAAAACTATACTATTTTAAAACAAAATCAAAAATTACAAACAACAAAAATAAATACAACCAACAAAACTAACAACAACATTACAACAATTAAATCAACTAAACCTACAGAACACCCTTCAAACACGTCAAAAGACAGAAACATATCAGAAAATAACAACTTACATCAACATACTCAATTGACACCAGCAAGAATATAAGAATAGAAGAAATAAAATCGACTCATCCGATTCAATCATGGAGTACTAACAAAGAACAATATATCCTAATCATGAATTACATATTTATCTTATGACAATTAGAATGATACAGTGGAATTTAAATGATTATTATAATAACCTACATGAACTTCAAATCTTAATACGTGAACATACTCCAGATATTATCGCTCTTCAAGAAACTCATCATTCAAATAATAATATACAACTTAATGGATGCGCTTCGAACCTATACATGGCCAGCATGTCGTGTCATGATAGTACTGGACTATTCATAAAAACCAACTAAAACACAATTAAATACCCTCCTCAAATAATTTTTCAGTTATTGCTGCTGTCTTTAAAATCCTTTAAATCCATCAGAAACTCTACCAGTCAGAGACTTAACAGCTTTATTTACAAACAATGACCAACGTACAATCATTTGAGAAAACTTCAATGCACATTCAGTCTTGTGGGGCTCGCCAGTTACATTAACCAAAGGCACAGTAATTGAAAATATAATACATCAATAAAACAACTTCTTGTACCACCGGTTACATAGAACCGGTTTTACCAGAGGTTTCTGGGAGTCGAAATGTAAGGTGTCACTGTCCCAGAACCAGTTCTATAACTGGTTCTAGAACCGGTTCTAAAGCAATCTGTTCTTGTTCGGAGGTAAAGAACTTATTGCAAATAGGACAAACTCCATATAAAAAGAACCAGTTGCAGAACAGAAATTAGAACCTGTTATAATGCAGTATAAGTTCTTCTGCAACCAGTTATTTGGATTTTACTATTTTACTGGGATATTTATGTTGACGTGACACCGTAGATACTAACTAAACACAAAGTAAGATTGAAGCTAAAACTTTAAAAAAGGACATACAGGATTCCAAAAGGGTACCTGCAAATTAAATCGTCTTAACTCGAAAACGTATTGACGGATTTTTATGACACTTGGCAGAAAGATTATATTAAGTATTATTAGCAAAGCCTTTAAGTTTAAGTTTAATGTTAATGTTTATATGTTAAAGTTAAGGTGAGTTTTCGCTTAATTTCGCGTTTTTAAAAAAACGAAAATCGCAATATCTTCATAAGTAAAAGTACAAAAAGTGTAATTTTTGGACTGTAGTTATGTCTTGGTACGAGGAATAATTTATGTCTAAAGTTATTTATTTTTATGGATTATTTTTTGAGATTTACTCTTAACCTATTTTGGCTCATATCGCCTAAAATAGGTAACGAAAACAGTTTGGTAGAAGAACATATTGTTTATTTATCGTGAAGAACAAGTGGTATAAAATGCGTAGGCCAGTTTGAGGGTTAATTTCAAATGAAAATTATTCGGTATATTAATTTGCTCAACCTTATTTGTAATTTTATCAAATTCATAATCTAAATTTCAATTTAAAAATAACAATTTCAAAATTAATTTTTTCATTATTTGCTGTTTTTTCCAATTTCAAAAGAAAACTGTGAATTTCATTTAAAAATTTCGCTATTTTAAATAAACATTTCGATTTCAATTGAAACTTTCTCAAATTGATATAAAATCTATCTATAGTTTAGTTTCCGATGCAAAATACGTATATCTACAAATTTTAAAATATTTTAACAAATTAGGTAAAAGGCAGCAATTTCTTTTCATTTCGGTTTAAATTTTCGTAAGTTACATCGACGGTAAAGAATCGATCACCCCCTGATTATTTTTAAATTTCTTGATTTAAAATGAAAGATCTGAAGTTTTTACGAAAAAAAAATTCCTTCTGTAATTTTCTCAACTTTTTTCAACTTTGTACGTAAAGTTCTCAACTTCAATTAGAGATGGTGTAGCTCGTAATCAATGGACCGTAAACGACTAAAATATAATCGTAGATCACAATCTAAACCTTATTTTTTTTGTTTCTAATTCTGAGCCATTTTATAATTGTATACCCCAACTCCCCCGGGTTATAATTGTATACCCCTGAAATTAATTTGGATATATCCTTATATTTGTGTTCCTTTTACTCATATTGTAAACACAGTTTTTATGACTTCCATGTTTCCTGATGATTGGAAGATATCATGTGTTGTTCAATTTCTTTTATTCCAATCCTTTCAAAGATTGTTGAACACATTATTAAGGATCGAATGATGTGTTATATTGATGGCAATAAACTGCTTCATTCAAACCAATCTGGTTTTAGGCGGAATTATAGTACTACAACTCTTCTTGTTGGGCTGACTGAATCCATAAGACGTAAGCTTAATGAGAAAAAGTGTTGTGTATTGTTGTCCTTGGATTTATCTAAGGCTTTGTTGTGCATTCAAGATTGATAAAGAAATTATGTAGTTATTTTAATTTTTCTAAATCTGCTTGCAAACTTCTAAGCTTATATCTTGGAAATAGGTCGTAGGTCGTCTCGATAGAAGACAGGAACTCTTGTACTTTGGAGGTTACCAGTGGATGATGTATTTGAATGATTTTATTTATGTAATAGATTATAACTGTTTTGAAACTTTTGTATGTACATGCAGATGATGTACAGATTTTATTTTCTGGAGAAAGACAATTCATTGATGTTTTGGAGGCAAACATAGAATTTTACATTGTTCAGATTGGACGGTGGATGGACGGACACAAATGGGTTAGACGTAAATCCTAGCAAAACGAATGCTATGTACTTCGGTTTTGATTACTGTGATTTAAATGTATCATTGAGAGGTGTTAGTATCAACTTTGTTTCTGAAATGAAGTGTTTGGGTGTTTTTGTAGATGATAAGTTACGTTTTTCGAAACACGTTGATTACGTGTGTGCTCGTGTGAATGCTACGTTGAGGTTTGCCTCTACATGTAAGGAAACGTGTAGCTAGTGCTCTTCTTATGCCCCAGTTAATTTGTGATTTTGAGGGATTTACTGGTACTAGCAGTAATACTCTTAGACGTCTTCATCTTTACAGATTGAGGATTAGAGAACATGTCGCTCCGTTTGTGTTGGATTTTTTGGTTTTTCTTTTGAGAATTTTATAAAACTGAGAATCTTGTTATTGTTTTACAAGCTAATTAAAGCGAACTGTCCTGGTTACATTATTGACAACTTAAGATTTACAAGATCGAGTAGAAACCCTCAGATGGTTTTTCATCGTGTAAATTCTTCTATATATACGAGAAATTTTCTATTAGTTTTTTTATAGATTTCTCTAAATCAGGCTTTTAAGGTCAGGTACTTATGGAAATAAAAGATTAAGAAATCCTTTAATGTGAGGATAACTAGTGTCTGGAGTTCGTTACCTAGACATCTTGAAAGCTTTGTTGTTGCAAGTGCTACGTTTAAACGCAAACTAAGGCAGTGTTTTAATCACTCACTATAATTTTGATAATTTACGATTATTTTTCATATTTTTTATATTTTTTTTAATCGTCTATTTAATTAGAAATTCTTATTGCTACATTTTGGACCGTTAAACTTTAGTTATAATTTAAATTATTTAAGGCATTTTTTATATATAAATTTATTTTATTTATTTTTTTGTAAAAAATTATAGTAGAATACTAACCATATTTGGCCCTATGGGCTTGGTTTTTCAATTAATAAATGAAATGGAAATGAAATGAAATATGTAGAAAAATTTTACATCCGTATTTCGTAAAACATTTTTGTGATTTGAACTTTCTGTGTAAAAAGTTTTTAAAGCATAAAACTTTTAATATATCGGGTACAGGCTACACTTTTCAAGTTATTTATTTCAAATTCAAAGAAGACGACTTTAATCTATATATATATTTGGTCTTTATATTTTTAGGTGCGGCCACTGCAAACGTTTACATCCACTTTGGGAACAATTAGCTGAAATGATGAATGTTAAAGACGAACCTCAAGTTATAATTGCCAAAGTTGATTGTACGCAACAACAAGATTTGTGTGCTAAACATGAAATTACCGGTTATCCTACACTCCGTTTCTTTAAATTGGGAGAAAAAGAATCAGTAAAGTTCAAGGGTACTCGTGATATGCCCGCCATTACCGAATTTATTAATGAACAAGTTAATGCTGAAAATGAAATACCCCAAGGTGAGGGCGAAGAAGCTGCCGCTCCAGTTGTTGTTAAGGGAAAACTTGTTGAATTGACTGAAGAGAATTTTGCCAAACATGTATCGAGCGGTAATCACTTTGTTAAATTCTATGCTCCGTGGTGCAGTCATTGTCAACGTTTGGCTCCCACTTGGGAACAATTAGCCAAGACATTACAAAATGAAGAATCCGTAAGCATTGCAAAAATTGATTGCACCGTCTATCGTCCCATCTGTCAAGATTTCGAAGTTAAGGGCTACCCTACATTGTTGTGGATTGAAGATGGTAAAAAAATTGAAAAATATTCTGGTTCTCGTGGCCACGATGAACTACAGGCTTATGTTAAGAAAATGTTAGGCAGTGATGCCAACTCAGAGGAACCAGCTACTGATAAACCCACCGTTGGTGAACAAGATAAATTACAGGTCTTACAATTGACCGGTAATAATTTTGAAAAATCTGTAGCTGATGGTATTACTTTTGTTAAATTCTATGCTCCCTGGTGTGGTCATTGCCAAAAATTGAGTCCCGTCTGGGATCAGTTAGCCGAAAAAATGCACGGTGATGATAAGGCTATAAAAATTGCTAAAGTTGATTGCACCTCTGCCGAAAATAAGAAATTATGTGTTGATCAACAAGTCGAAGGCTATCCCTCCTTATTTGCCTACAAAAATGGCAAACGTCAAAATGAATATGACGATAGTCGATCATTACCTGAATTAGTCAGCTATATTAATAAGCTCATAGGTCATGATGAATTGTAAATGTTGTATGTTTAATGTAAAATGATGGAGTTTACCTGCCATCCCTACCAAACTTTATTCAATAACCACCGTTTCTTCCCATATTTTTAATTAAATTCATCTATAAACTGTATACCTTTAGGATCATTTTAACTTATATTTATATATAAGTACACAAATTAATGTTTTTTATATGCATTTAATTTAAAAAAGACACTTTTTGTTTTGTTTTATTATTTTTTTTACATTGTTTTTTATGTGTGATTTGTATATTTATTTGTTTGTATATTTTTTTAGCTATGATCCCTTTTTTAATGTGTTGTAAATTTGTCTACTCCAAACATGTCATTAAGAATAAATTTATATTACAAGCCAAGTAAATTACAATAAATTGAAACAAATTGATAATGGATTTATTAATATATAGATGATTTTCATCGAAATGTTAAAATGTGAATCCTAAAATGTACTTAAAAAACGCTAGAGTGTAATTATAAACTATTTTTTTTTTTTTTTTGTAAAAATGTATATAAAAAGGTCCTAGTTTGCATATACTTTTTTAATTAAAAAATCTAAAATTCTATGCCCAAAAAATATTTTTTAATGGCTTTGCAGAGGGGTTATTATGTAATTCGATTCGAAAATTTTTGTTCGAATTCGAAAATTTTATAATTCTGGTAAGATGACTTAAAAGATCAACTTTTTTATACTTTTTGCATTTACTAGATCATTGTCTATACGTTTTCAACATTTTTAAAATCTAAAAAGTACTTTTTATTACTTTGTTTTTAATGTGAAAATTCTGTTGGAATCGAATTTCCTATCGAATCGAATTACATAATAACCCCCCAGAACCTCTAGAGGTCCGAACGGATTATAATTTTTTAAAATTTTAATTTTATATGTTTTTTTTTTTATAGAATACAGATCAACAAATTATCCAAGAACTTCAGCATGTATTTAACTAACAGTTCATCGTTAGGGAAATAACATGGCAAACTTTTTAGAAGAAACAAATGTTTTTTGTTTTCAGATCATTATTAAGAATTATGTACGCAAATTCGTTTGGTCTTTAAAAAGGAAAAAAACTACATTTCCAACAATGTACGTCTGCGTGTCTGCTCATCTGTCTGTTGAAATGGTGATCACGGCGCGTAGACGCAATAGAGACTGCTGATTTTTACCTAGATTATTTAGCATCCTCCCGAGCAGTTTGGTATTGAAACTGAGCAAAATCGGTAAAGCAGTTCAAAAGTTTTGAGTGACGGTACCTCTAAATGTTCCATACAAATTGGTGTACACTGCGTATCATAACTATAGCCGCACTACATTTTCGTAATATTTAAAGTTTAAGAAATAATTTAATAAAACCTATTGCGGCTTCTGAAAAGAAACCCGAGGGTACAAAACTAATGCTATCTAAGGGAAATTAACGCATTATTAGCACAGCATGCAATTTCATGCAAAGTCTTTCGTATATAGTTTAGGGGGGATAGGACATTGGCCGTTTTTTGAAATCGACTTTTTTATAATTTTGTATTTCAGTCAATATTCTTAAGATTCTAAGAAAAAAAATTTCATGGAAAAATTCCTACGGGTTCAAAAGTTACAGCCGGATTTGTGAGAGCGCATTTTTAATTTTCCCGCTACCTACGTGCGGCAGCTGGTATATACTTGTTTTTTTGTTCAAAAACTTTGAACGCGTTTATCTCGAAACCATGTTTTTCGTACTGGTTGCGGCACTAGCGGGTTCATTTCTTTTTTTTTTTTTTGTATTTTTTTAAACTTGATTCGCTATCGTATGACACGAGCTTTTTTAAATTTTTTTTCGATTTTTTATGAATTTTTAAAGTCAATATTTTTTTTCGAAAAAACACTTTTAAGTTTGTAACATCACCAAAAATTGAAAAAAAAAAATTTAAAAATAAAGCTCGTGTCATACGATAACCAATTTTGTTTAGATTTAAAAAAGTAATTTTTTTCCAGATCGGACAATTTTTGCGACTCCCAGCGCTGCAACCACGAGGCCCCGTTTTTTTCTCTGCCGCCAGTTTGGAGCTCTATAAAACCATGTTGGAGTGAAAAATATTTTTTTTGAATTTTTTTTCTTGTATTTTGAAAAAATGTTTGTTTTTGACTGAGTTATGAATTTTTAAAAAAAGTTCTGTTTTCTCTGCCGCGAATGTAATGTCCCCCCTTAAATAGATAGTACGTGTAAAAATAATTTTTGGACTGTAGATAAAATTTTGTGGGTAGATGTATTTTGGTTAAATACATGTTAATCAACAAAAAATCAATTTTGTTTTTTTTTTTAGTTAAGACCTTTTGGATTTTAGGTGACGATATGTGTTTCGAACTAGTGCTGGTAAGTTCGACTTTTCAATACTCCATACTTTTAACGGAAATTTAAAATTCCCTTTAATTTTTTATAAAACATTTCAACTTTTATTTAAAATCCAAATTTTTAAAATATATGTGTTCAACTTTTTTCCTTAAACTTTTCACCATTGATTTCATCTTCTAGCTTGGTTGAATTTTTCCTGTCCAAAATATAACTGAAATTATCGATTCGTTAATTTTAAGTATCAAGTACCCACAACAAAAAATTTAATACTCACTATTTTACCAACACTATTTCGAAGTTCCCAACACATCGTCAGCTTACTATTGGTTTGACCCACATACCATTTGTGAATAAAATACGTAAGAAGTGGATTATCTATATTGCCAATAACTTCTTTCTAATTCCGAAACCCGTTTCTCAATATCATGTATTATATTAGAGATATTTAGAATCGATTTTGCAATATATCCTCAATTTTAACGTTTAATAAAAATTGGTCTAATGCATAGACCACTGTTTGTGACATATGGAACAAATTTTGTAAACAAAAATTAAAAAACAAATACTTCAGTATTGTTTTGCTGCAATTGACATACTGCATCCAAAAGTTTAAAAATTTATTTCATTCATGTTTAGCTGCATGATCAACACAACGAACGTAAAATCAAAACAAAAAAGATAACTGGTTAGACGTCAAAATGTATAGACGTGCAGCATAGAAATTCATATTACAAAAAAAAACAAGAATATTTATTTTTCGTAAAACCCTAATAACTTTTGATTTAATTAATATAAAATTGTAAAAATGTTTAGTTTTGGTTAGAATGTATGCCGCAACCAATGGGAAATACAAAAACAAAAATTTATCATAAAGATTTAAAAAAAAAAATAGTGTAAACCTTTATAGTTTTTCTCGAATTCAATATTATGGTATTCAAACCAATTATAAGCTGACGACATATCTTCAAAAGTTACAATTTTGACAGCTCGTCAGCTCACTATTGTTTTGACCCATGTGTTAATTACCAAGAACTGTCGTTTGTGACGTTTCTAAGAACCATTACATTTCAAAATCAAGAAACGTGGCATAAACGATTAAAATTTAACTACACGAATTGATCCAAATAATCGCATTTTAAAGGCACCCACACACTAGCAATATTATTGCGCAATTTTTCGACTTTGTTCTTTAATCTACTGCCACATATGGTAATATAATAAATAGCAAAAACGATAAGTTGTGCAATAATATTGCCAGTGTATGGTTACCTTAAGGCCTTAAAATCGCACTGACAAAGTGATAATGATTTTTAAATGGAAATTATAATAAAGTTTTATTAATAATAAAATACTACGGGCGACACCTGCAACTAGTGACACGCGGTGGAATTTATCAGTCAAATCATCATGAACCATCTGGCAGCATTCAATCTTTATAAGTACTATAAAATAGCAACTCTGTGTTGTTACTGAAGAAGATAAAACAAAACAAAAACCACAATAACTGTAAAAAACAAACAATCAAAAGAATGTGGTTTTAAACGGTAAATCGTATCATTTTTATAATAAAAATTTCGTGTTATCCTGACGATGCAGTATTCGTCATTTTGCTATCATTCGTGTCGGCCAAAAAAAGGGATAAATTTTATGCCTAACGTTTTTTTTTTATCACATACAATTTTAGTTGCATATAGAACCGTCCTTATAAGCAAAATAAAGGAAATTGTTTAAATTTTATGAAAGTGTTAACAAATAAGCAAAAAATTTCTAATAAGAAAATATTAAATTAAAAGTTAATTAAATTGAAAAAAAAGAAAAGTTTAAAGATTTCCTTTTTTATATTATTTGTGTTAAAAGAGAATTGAATGAAATTTGTTGTGTATAATTATAGTCAATTGAAATAATTTTGTGTTTTATAGCTTTTGCTAAATAAATAAATATAAATTGAAACGTCCAAATTATAAAAAATAATGTCCAAAGTTTTAATTCCACAAATGGAACAACAAAACCAACAATCACTACTAAATCCTGCTGGAAACTCAAACAGAATAATGGCTTCAACGTCACAAATTAAAGTTTCAAAAGAAAAACAAAATTATACCACACCCAATAAAACAATAGCAGCAGTCCACATTGAAAAGGATGGCAATGTATCGTCATCATCACAAAACTCCTCATCGTCTCCCTTATCACCGACACGCACGATTATAGACTTTGATGATTTCACCTCCACCAGCAGTATAATGGAGTTTTTAAAACAAGAACAAAAATGTGCCACAGGAGTAGCGGGTAATGGTCAGGATAGTGAAGTCGATGCTGAAAGTATATTTCAGGAAGTTTCACGCTTAGCGGATAACTCTGATACACGTAGTGTAGATGAATTGCTACGTGAGGCTGAACTGCTATTGCAGCATCAACATTTTATGGATAAGTTCCCAAAAACAGCAACAAAACAACAAAAGAAATCACAAAAGACATTATCCTTATCCACCTCCTCATTACAAAAAGTGGCTAAAGTTCCAACGCCTACCACCATACAATTAAATACAAAATATACCAAAAGCATTGAAAATGTTATACCTCGAAATTCTCTGACCAAACTAATTAATGGTTATATAGCTCCCATTCCCTTTAAAGACCCCTCAAAATTGCAATTTACTCCAGATACTCCTACACCCACAAATCCTCTATCCAATGGCGGTAATACATTTAATGCTTTTGTTGATAACTTACCTTCCGAATCTGTGTTATCGGAGGAAAGTACTCCGCGTGACTTTCAATGCAATACAACAACACATTCATCTAATTCACCAACTTCTTCCAGTAATAATACAACGGGAAAGGATATAACCACTAAGCAAATGGATGGAGATGATACCGATGATGGTACAGATACGGTAAGTGCAAATTTTTTGTCATACATTTATTTTGCAAATAAAAAAACAGTCAATCATAAGACAGGCGTGGATGATATATCCAATCCCGCCAAACGGATTAAAAATATATATAATACGACATAAAATAACTTTAAAATAACAGAGTTTGTAATGTTCCCAGCAAAACCACACATTACCAAATATTGGGTAAAGTAATGTATCACCATATGGCTCCATGCATTACAATACACCTTACTTCACTGATTCATTTTACAGGCGATGAGCCCAAAAGTAATGGGTGGACTCATTACCTAGTAGGGGGTAAAGTAACTGGTTACTTTTATTGTTACCAGGTTGGGAGAAGTAATGTGTTTATAAATAGATTTTCATAAAAACAAAAATTAAAAAAAAAATTATTACAATTATTTTTTTTTTAATTAAATAAATTACGTGTTCGTGCTGAGATTCGAACCTGGGGTCTCTGGCTATTAGGCGAGTACTCTACCAACTGAGCTATCGTCACTTATCGCAAACCTATGTAGTTCAAAAGTGACTCAACTAAAAATTTTTATTTTTTCAGAAATCGTACAAAAATATTTGCAACTTTATACCAATTGAAACATAAAGAAAGACATAACTGTTTTTTAGCAACAGTTAATAACAACAAAATACACTGATATTTTTTTTTTATAGACAATTTAGTGTATTGTGCATAGTTTAAGCCTATAAACCAGAAAAATTAAAATTTTGAGTTGAGTCACTTTTGAACTATATGTGAGTAATTCCATGTCAGAGCGTACGATTTTAGCTAAAAATTGACTTTGATGTCTCCGATGTCTTTCAAAATTTTATTACGTATTCTTCATTAAAAAATATTTTACACGTGTTTCCAGAAAAAAATTAAACATTTTTTTTCAAAAAGGTTATGTGCATTTGAAAATCGTCAAAATCGTGAAATATCTTCCGACATGACAACTTTAAAACTAATGTTTTTCTAAAACTATTGAAGGGATTTTAAAGTTTAATACCTTATTTTAAAGGCATTTGAGCCTTCTTATTAAAATGATTTTTTTTTTTTTAATTTAACAGAAATTAAGTAATTTCTGTTTTCCACCATCTTCGAACAAGTCGAAAAATCTAAAAAAATATTTTCTAAAAGCTCAATATACCCTTAATATTTCCTGTAAATTTCAGAATGGAAGTCGAATGAATTCTACTTTTTTCCGATTTTTTTCCATTGTAGTACCACGAAAAATTACATTTTGTATTTTTGTATATTTTCAAGCGTGTTAACGAACATGTTAATGCATGCATGTATGCAAAAACACACGCTAACAAATTCATATTGTTCTTGAGCATTATTTGTTTTGATTTTTCTATGTGCCGTTAGAATTTTTTGTATGTATGTAGTATGTATTACTTGAAAATGAAATTTATCGTGGTACTACAATGGAAAAAAATCGGAAAAATAGAATCGATTCGACTTCCACTCTGCAATTTACAGCGAATATTAATACTATATTGAGCTTTAAGAAAATATTTTTTTAGATTTTTCGACTTGTTCGAAGATTGTGGAAAACAGAAATTAAGTAAAAAAAAAAACAAATTTTAAAAATAAAAAAATAAATTAAAAAAAATTATTTTTAAAAAGAAGGTTCGAATACCTTTAAAATAATTTATTAAACTTTAAAATCCATTAACTAGTTTTAGAAAAACATCAGTTTAACAGTTGTCATGTCGGATGACTTTTCATGATTTTGACATTTTTCAAATGCCTATAACCTTTTCAAAAAAATTTTTTAATTTTTTTCTGGAAACACGGTTAAAATATTTTTGGCATAAATTTGGTTTACCGACACCTCACCAAAATAAATGAAATTTTGTCCTTTAATAGAAGAGACCACGCTGAGTCGCTCACGCCCCCTTTTCAGTGGGCGGGGCTCCAAAGTTTGAAATGAAATTGCAAATAACTTCAAAACTACTTGTCCGATCTTAACAAAATTAGCGTCGTTGGAAAGGTCTCGAAAATATCTTTCCAATGAGGTATATAATATTAACCCCTTGCTGCCCAAATAAAGCATTTTTGTTTTTTTTATGATTTTTTTTAACGCTCTTTTTGTTAAATAACGCCTATATAAGTACATAAAAAGTGTATAAAAAGGGAAAGTCTTTTTTATAAGCTTTCATAAAAGGTGCAACATGACCCCATAGGTCTTGAAATGAAGTAGTTATTAAGGGTTAAAGTTGACCATTAATAGGCAAAACTATGATATTTGCAAGATTTTGAAAATTAGATTTTGTTGTATGGTATGGTTTAAGATTTTGTATGCAAAAGAAAACTTGTAAATATGCCAAAATTTCTGCGGCCCGGGGCGAAGCCTCAGCGAAGCCGGTGGGAGGACTGGTGGGAGGAGAAAACCCCTAAGCCCGGCCGAAGGCCGGTTACGCAGAAAAACTATTTTGCAAAGACCCATATATGGTCACGTCGATATATGGTTCAAAATTTGAAAAAGGGTGTGTAAAAAAAATCATTATGCTTTTTTTGGGCAGTAAAGGGTTAATATTTTAGGACATTATATACACCATTGGAAAGATATTTTTGAGATCTTTCCGCCTGAGAAATATGGTCACGTCGATATATGGCTCAAATTTTGAAAAAAGGACGTTAAAAAAAAAAAATATAAAAAAAAACAAAAATTGTTTTATTTGGGCAGCAAAGGGTTAATATTTTAGGACATTTTATACTCCATTGGAAAGATATTTTCAAGACCTTTCCAACGACGCCAGTTTTGTTAAGATCAGATAAGTAGTTTTGAAGTTATTTCGGATTTCATTTCAAACTTTGGAGCCCCGCCCACTGAAAAGGGGCGTGAGCGACGCAAAAAAAATTTTTTTTTTGGACTCTGTGGGGTCAAATGTTCAAGGTCAAAAAATTTCAAAAAATTCTGAGAGGTGTCGGTAAACTGAATTTGTTCCATATTTTTTAATGTTTAATACGTCTGGCAAATTTAAAGTAAATCGGAAGAGGTGTTGTAAAACAGGTGTTCGGTCTGACAAGGAATGACTCATGTGCGATATGTATAATAATGGGTTGCTTAAAATGTAAATTAATTGTTGTGCTTCGAGTTTTAGTTTGTAATGTTAAAAATATACAACTTACCCTCATGCTTACCAAACATCACAAATTAATGTATCTAAATATAGATTTTTAAAAAAAATATTTTAAACATTACTTAACGTTTATATTTTATGCATTATGTAATTATCATACGTTTTGAAATAAAGTAAAAGCTAATGATGTATCATTACAAGGTAACTTATGAGTTTCTAATTATTGGTAACTCGTTACTTTACGTTATGTTTCAAAATAATGCTGAAGGCAAGGAGTATACATTACAATGTAATGCTTTACGTGACCAACTAGTGCTAACTCATTATTCTATGTTTCGAAATAATGCTGAATATAAGGAGTATTCATTACAAAGTAATGCATTATGTAACTTATTATCGGTAACTCATTACTTTTTGTTGGAAACTAATGATACGGGTAAGGAGTATACATTAATGCATTACTTTATCGCACCCATTACCAAAGTTTTGCTTTGTTATATTATGGTTAATGGAATTAAATAGGATTGAGCATTATTATTATTATTATTATTATATTTATTTATAATTTATTATACAATTTCAAACCAAGCCCATGAGGCCAAATATGGCTTACATACAAGTCACTTCAAAAAAATACTGCTAATAGTAAAAATATTTAACATATAAATCAAATCTCAACATAAAAAAAACATTTTAAAAAACATAAAATAAAATGTATATATTTAAAAGTAAAAAAATAGATACAAACGTATATAAATACTCCTCATTTATCCTTCTTCCAAAATTGTCCCTAGTAGATATAGTTGCGTTTAAATATAAGATATAAACTAACAAATTTCATAAATTTGTGAATAAAAAAGTTTTAAACATTCTTAGAGCAGGCATACTCTTTTAGTTTAGCCTTAAAAACATTGACAGGAAAGTCAAAATTTCTAAGTAATAAGGGCAACGAAGTCCAAATTTTAGCTACCCTGTACTGAAGAGATCGTTGAAGAATTTATGTATTATGTAAAGGATATTTCAATTGCGGGTTTCTTAAAGATCTTGAAAATAGCAAATGATTTAGTAAATATTTCGGACATTTAGACCTTAAAACTTTATAAAAATTTATCAAAAATCTCATGTGCATCCTAGATCTTTAAGGTTGTACACAAATCGAATAATTCGATTGAAAAGAAAGTTATATCAAATTAAAATTGCCAATTTGACACAAAAAATGACCTGACAATGAAGCTCTTCTTTACACAATAAAGCAATTTTTTTTGCTTTAAAAGAAAGTCTTTCGAAATTTAATTTCATCAAATATTTATTTATTCTTCTTAGTTTAAACGAGCATAATATCATTTATTTATTAATTATTTATTTAATATTTAGTTTGCTATGCTAATCACGAATCCCGACGAAAAAAGTTTGTATATGGTCATATATATATATAGCGCTATATCTCATCATATATCGTTATATATTATGTTATGTGTAAGTTGATCTTTTTTATCTCATCGTATTAACTTGATACAACCATATACTTCCATGTATAGTCGTATTAACTTGATACAGCCATATACGGCCATATACTTCCATGTATAGTCGCATTAACTTGATACATACATATACTTCCATGTATAGTTATACATAAGTTTATAAAATCACAGACCGGAAAACGTTTTATTTGAAATTTAAAATATGTTTTTTCAACTGTACAAAAAACAAAACTTGTATTTTTATTTTCAACTATAAAATACTCTATTAAAAAAAAAAAAAACAAACAAAAAAATTATTGTTAAATAACAAGAAACCCTCAGATATTTATTCCCAGAATTAGAAATTCAATGTATGAGAGGTCTTTTGTGATTAGAGTTGCTAGGCGCTGGAATAGATTGCCTTATAGTTTACGTGTCTTTTCGCATTCTAATAATGTCTTTCGGTTGAGAATTCTTCAACATTTGTGTAGCTAGTGGCTTCTCTTAGCATTTTATTTTCTTTTATATTTGACTATTGATTAGTTGTCTATGCATATTTATCAAGTTGGATTACTAGATTTGAGGATATAGATATTTATATACCCGTTTGTCACTATTTTGGGCTTATTTTAACTTCTTACTTTTTATATTTCTACTGGTGATATTATCTTATTTTGCGTGTTTATTTCGGCTGGGGAGCCAATATGTTAGGACAATGAGTGTACTAGTTTTATATTTAATATTTTTATTGTATTTAAGATTTTGTTTATATATATTAATTATTTTTAAGTATTCTTGCTCAGGATTTCTTTTTTTCTTTATAATGCAGTTTTTGGCCTTAATGGCTTTTGTATTATTGTTGAATGAATAAAAATAAAAAAAAAAAATAAAATAAAAATAAAGTTGAAAATAAAAAGTAAAAAAGTACTAATCTTTTTTCAACCTAAAAATTTCAAATATTTCTACAAATAAAATCTAAAGAAATTTCTCGGTGTTAAGAAACTTGCATGATTTGTGGTATCAACAAAACCGCGAAGTTGTGGTGCAAAACAAAGTATCACCAAAAACGGCACAGTGTCTAGATTATAATAATTTAAAAACAGTATTTAAGAAACTGCAATATAATTTCCGTTTGCCAAAAATGCTTTATGATGTAACAAATTAATTATAAAACGCATCCGCTGATTACATTCAGTATATAAATAAATATATTAAACTATAATTCATTTTTTTTTGCATTTGTTTTAATTTGCTAATTTTAAATTAAAATTACCGAGGTCGAAACCGGTAGTAATATTTATTGTTCATATTTTATTAAAAATTACACGATTTGTCAAATATTTTATATGTCAGGTATTTACACATTATACTAAAAATTTTATTATGGGGTCATCTTGAAAAGTTATGATCCAAAAAAAAAACTTTAACAAATCGCGAATTTTTTATATGGGGCGCCATATAAAATAACTTTTCTAATTTTTCGTTTGACCCTTTGCCTTGGTTAGACATTTGTTTAGGTATTTAGTTAATTTAGCTATAAAGTTTGCAAAAGATATCGCGCGAATTAGCGGGAAAATAGGTATTGTCCTGTGTAATTTTAATTCGCAATAAAATGTATAAAAAATTACAAATAATAAATAGTTTCATATATTTGTTTATTTACGGGATGTCAACCGCGGATAAGTTTTATAGCAAATTTGTTATACCATAACGTGTTCTTTTCGCATTACGTAATTATTTCGCACTTTTAAAAATGCAGTTTTCAAATATTTACAGTCTAGGGACTGGTCCCTTTTCTGTGGTATGCATATCTTGTACCACAATTTACAATTAGAGGTATTGTTGATACCACAAATGACACGGGTTTGCCGCAATGTACGTCGTGGAAGGATTTGCCGCTCTGTGTACTTATGTTTTTGTGCAAATTTTTTCATAAACACTCGCGAAATTCTTGCCGACTTTATTTGTAGAAATATTATAAATTGTTTGAGCTTAGCAAAACATTGTTCAACTTTTTATTTTCAACTTTGTTTTTTATTTTTTTTAACTTTTCTAAAATATAAATAACTTTCTAAAACAAAAAACTTTATTTAAACAAAAATGTTTGTTTCTTTTTTTAAAGAAACAAACAAAAACGTTCGTTTTAATATGTTTAAAATCGGGTGTCTGTATCAAGTACAATAAAACCAGACAATTCTATCACATTTATAAAAATAACAAAACCTTTTACTTTTCTATATAACTATCAGTGAAGATAATTTCAATGTTTTTGTTTTTATTCTAATTAGTGGGGTGGTTTAGAAAAAGTCAAGTCTCCACTTGAGTTTGGTCGAATTTATGAAAAAGTTTTTACAACTGAACTGAACCTAAACTTGAGTCAAATGAAAGAAACAAAAAAGTTCATAAATACCGACTTATTTTTACCTAAAATGTATATCATTAACAGCAAATTCCTAAGTTTCTTAAAATGACGTTATAATTATGAAACACTACCAAACAACATAATTTAAAAAAAATCCAACAACATACAACAACAATTACCTATGTTGCGTCAATCGAAAGCTAATACAGAGATCAGTTAATCTTCCGAAGTCACCTAAGCAATCGGTTCAGTTGTGTGAGAATTAATTGGAAAACAAAATTGACATTATATCTATGCAACAATAAGTCGAATTGAAATAACTTCTAATTTTTCAATCCATTGATTTATATTTAAATTTTCATTATTATTTGGAATATAAAACAAAATATTAGTGCGAATTTCCAAAGAATTTTATGAAGTTATATCAAATTATACATAACTTGATAAAATTAGATAGACCTATTTTTGGGATCAAATTATATCAGATTAGATCCCATGGGATCACATGAGATAAGGTTATGTATGTAATTTTTCGGGTCAGCTGAGATATGCTGTGATATAGTAATGTATTATATATGCGACTATATATGATTGTATAAACCCATATCTGAATTTTTTTCATTTTGATGTGTAAACATTTTTAAAACAGCTTGAGTCGTAATTCGAGTTTTGACTGTAGTACTAAAATCTACTTATTTAACGATATTTTGAAATTGGGATAGAAAAATTCAGAGACCAGATTGGAACCAGGAGATAAAAATCTGTAAATATCACTTTTTATAAATAAAATCAAACAAAAATTGCTTAAATTTCTATACGAACAAAAAATAAAAAAACTGAACAAAAACCACTTTTTCAATTTGATGATTAATGGGATATAAAGGGTCCGCCAAATAACTTTTTTTTTTTGAACTCCTGAACCAATTGGACTTTGTATGGCGTCATACCAAGGTCTTTATGCAAAATTCGTCTCAATGATGTCTCCGAAATGTTCAATTGTTGAGAACGACGGTGAATTGATGTTGATGGCGCTTCACGCACACTTTCTGCCACAGCAGCAATATTCTCGGGTGTACGCACTGTTTTTGGCTCTTCACGCTTTGGTTTATCGATGAGGATGCCAGTTTATTTCACTTTTTTCACAAGATAACGAACATACGAACCATATTCGTTCAGCGGAAGGATAAATCAAATTATCTGTCAAATCAGACATGAGCTAAGTGTTACCATTCACGAAATATGCACTAGTTGGAAAAAAAAAACGTTAGATGGCGGCCCCTTTATATATCCCATATTGTATCTGCCCGAGTAAAAAATGTGTATATAATTATATATATTTATATAGAATTACATGTAATCATATATAATCATATATAGCACCACATATAATTAGATATAATTATATATGGTCTATTATATAACTATATTTGCCTTATGTAATTATATAAAATTATATATACCCATTTTTCGGATATTATTATATATAATTATATCTGGTTATATTAGATTTTATAGAATTATATATAATTATATCCACCAATTTTCGTATATAATTATATATAATTTGATAATTATATCCACCAATTTTCGTATATAATTATATTTAATTTGATAATTATATAATTATTTTCAATCTTGAGTGTTTTAGTTTAGTTTATATTAGTAGTATTTAAAATACTTTAAAATTACATTTCATATTAATTTAATAAAATAATATACACTCTGATTAAAATTAAAATTTTTAATAAAATTTTCACTTTTCTTTCTTAAAAAATTATATTTGTTTCATTCTTGACATCATTCGGCATCATATTGTTAAGTTCTAATCCTTTGTAAAATAACGATTTTTAAATTGCACTTGTATCTGCTCGCTGAGGTCTGACGGCTAGGGCATTCCTAAGGTTATAAAGTTGAACATCTCCAACATATGTTATTTGTTCGATCAACTAAGCGGGTGCTCTTCCCATTTGCTTTTTTTCGATAAAAATTATTGTAATAAACTGCAGCTTTTGCTGAATGTTTAACCATTTCAGTGTATCTAACATATACTTTATTGAAGTGAACCGATTTCATTTTAGCATTGATCGCATAACCTTATTTTGTAATTTTTGCAGCCTGTTTATTTGTTGGTCTTAACATTATGTTGGCCCATATTCAAAATATGGTCTTATTGAGGTTAATATTGTCACTTTGTTTCTTAATTCTTACCAATTTTCCTACAAACGTATTCGACATGATCTTTCAAGTATATTTCTTTGTCCATTAAGAAACCAAGATATTTTATAATAATTACTTTTTCTACACACAGAAAAATTTTACTGTTTGACAACTGAAATTCGGTTGTTTCTACTTAAATTCGGTTATTACGAATTTCAGTCGTTTGGTACTACTCAACATTAGCTTTCACAACAAAATTCGGTTAACTCAACTGAATTTTAGTTGCAACACCCAAAATATGCAGAAATCTAATGTAAATATCGTTGTACGAACTGAATTTATAAGTTGTTGCTATTATTATACACTTTTCAATTCGGTTGGCACTTTATTTCTCTGGGTGTATTATGACATTATTTATTTTGAATGTTATATTTGCGTTTATATTGATCTCCATTAATTTAGTTTTGTTTGCGTTTAGTTTATTAATTTTAAGCCATTTATTAATATTATCCATATAATTTTTCAAATTTTCATGACAAATTTCTTCTGTTGTTTCTATCGTCTGCATATAACAAAAAGTAGTAGATATAAAATTGAGCCTTTTGGAACTCCAAATTCATTTTCGATTTCATTTGTTATTTTATTATTAACATTTGTCTATTGTCTACGTGTCTGTTGTATGTAATGTCTCGATTTGAGTTAAGCCAATTATCTTTTTCTATTGCAGACAACTGAAGATTTGGGTGATGCCAATGAAACAATTGTATTGTCATGAACATGATCAAACTTTTTGAAAAGCAACAAATAAAACCCAATATGACAATATCATATCAGATTTTTTGACTTGAGGTAGAACAATATTCTAACTAATTATATGAAAATATAGAAATTCCGAAAAACAATTTTTGTATTTTTAATAAAAAAATTATAAATAAATTGGAACGTGTAGGTTCTAAGCAAATTGTGTACAGGCGTCGCATTTCTTTGGGCCTCTCTTCTGCTATACACATCTTAAAACATTAGTTGATCATATAACATTTTTAAAAATTTTATTTTTAAATATTTTTGATAAAATCCATTTCAGCGTTCCTCCTTAAAAAAATCAGAAAAATTTCTTAAACATTTTTTGAACAACTCCTTAAAGGACCATGTTTTTGGATTTTAAAATGTTATTGTTTTTAGTAACGTCGCAAATAAAAGTCCTTGCACGAGTAAAAATAATAGTTAGTTAGTTAGTTAATTGTTCTTTATTTCAAATTAAATTTTCTGTATTACAATGTTCTATAAGTTTAATAAAACAGAACATACGACTATGACTTAACGTCGTCAGTCGGAGTAAAAATAATATTATATAATCTTAGATAATGTGATAAAGTTTCGTAAAATTTAATATAGTTAAGTATGACATCATGTATAGTAGAATACAATTTTACTTCCCACTGTAATTTTTCGTAAAACGGCATATTTAATTGTACCATTATCTTACAATATGTTATACCATACGTTACTAGACAGGCAATATATAATTGTTTTTCTCTCCTTTATATATTTTGTTTAGTATATTTTGTTTAGTTTATAAACAACACAGGGGGAGTAAACTAGACTGTACTTTGTCTTTTATACAAGTTTGATATAATTTTTATTAAAAATAAAATTACAGTCTAGTTTACTCCCCCTGTGTTGTTTATAAACTAAACAAAATACAAAAAGGAGAGAAAAAAAAAAACATGTATTGAATATCCACCAGAGGTGGACCTTGCACATAACAAATTAGTTTTCAATTTATTTTTTGATCAATGGTTATAATCTTTAACTTCAAGCTCATGTATTAGTTCTCATGTAGTGTGTAAACTAGTTTATATAAATGTTTAATGTTTGGCATGGGATTGGTACCGCTTTCAAAACGTGTTCTGATGATGGGAACCTAGAAAATTCCCGAAATAGATCTATCAACACATTCCTGAAAGGGTCAAAGAATAAAAACTCTACAGATTATTTGTTAGGACAATATCCTTATAAAGAAATATAGAGTATGCCCTCGAACTTTAATAATTTTCATTTTCATTGCACAATTAAAGGTCGAAAAAAACATAATTTCTATTTTTAATAAAAATTATATCAAACTTGTGCAAAATAAAATGTTTAAGATTTTTTCCTTTAAAATTTCCAATATTTCCTGTTTACTGAATGCTGATCTATCATTTTAATAGTTTTCCTCGTTTAATTCAATTGACGCCCTTGTCCACATGTGCTAATGAAAAGTTCCCTTGTATGTATTAAAAACCTTTAAGATTTTGTTAGTCTACTTTGAGGCTTTTATATTTTGACAATAAAGAAATATTTAAACATATTTAATTCATACTTTAGAGATGTTTAACTAGTTAAACCGTACTTTTGGGAAAAATCTTCAAAGAATTTATAACAATTATACTATTACAAAGTACTATTTTGTTTAGCGAAATATTGTGTTATTTAGCAAATAAATTTCTCTCGAGAGGTATCCTTTTAACATGTTTTTTTAACATTCATTTATGCTTTACGAGCTTAAAAGCCCGATACTTCGTTACCGGTAGTTTTATATATTGGAATATATTGGGATGGAAAATTAATTATTTTTTAAGGAATTTTTTTCAATAAATTAGTTTATCCTGTTTAAGTGGATGTTTTTGTGATTACAAGTTTCAAATTTATACCTTAATGCAATTAAATAGGTCATTAAAGGTTAACTTTCTTTCTTTTAAACCCCGTTTATAAAAAGATTTTATAAAAACCCAAAAGATATATTCAATAAATTAATCCATACCTCAAAAAATATATTTTAAACTTCAGCCCTTTTGTCTAAATCGTTTGTGCATGAGGTTAAGGGGGAGACTTTGCCTTTTTGTCTCTTCCTGTAAACATTTTTTAATACCCAGTTTTAGCGGATGCCTGCACCAAACGGTTTATGCTGTGTGCATTAGAATGGCATTTTATTCAACTTTCGATTTTTTAATAAATTTTTATTACGATTATTGTAGAAATAGGTCTAGAAGTTAGATGAGAAAAATCGTATAGCATTAACTCCGCGAGCAAAGTTTTTTTAACTCAAATTGCCCGAGCGCAAAACAAATATTGATGTAGTTTTACTTTAAGTAACATAGCAACCATAGTTTTTAAATATCAAAATAATAAGACCGTAATTTGTTTATTAGGCTTTACCGGAGACACCCAGGTGATAATATAGTGTATAACTTGAATAAAAAAGCAATGTAGTCTGTTCCAAAATCATAAACAATAAAAAAATACTAAACATTCCCGGTTAAATTGGGTTAAACTGCTTTAATACAAATATGTCTTGCAACACATCGTTTTTAAATAATTTTGCCATTTCTGACCAAATGGATTTGGACAGGCCGCCAAGGGGGAGGTTTTTACCCTTTATGCCGGAAATTGCCAATTTCCAATATGGAAATGGAATGGAATTTCCAATATCCGCTCTATACAGATGGGTTCTTCTGATTAGAAACTCACGTATCTTATTTGAAGTTCCTGACATCAAGGGTATGGGCAGACCTACAAGGGGGAAAACTTTTCCCCTTTTAGACCCTTACCATTGAAATTTCCAAAAATCAGGTGACACTTTCCTCTTGTTGCCTCCCCGGAGGTATTTACAAAATCCTGTCTTAGCGCACGTCTACGCTGGAGGATGTACCTGCATGCCAAATTTACACTCATAGAAATAAACCTGTAAAAATAGCAGAAACAAATTAGTTAAATATAACCTTGCTTATTGAAAATAGCATTTTATATATTTTATATACACTTTTACAAAATATTTGTAGACTCAAAATAGCAAACAAAAACTGTAATATTAACAAAATTCTTGCTATATTTACATAGGATGCAAATAACAGTTTATTTTGCTAAAATCAATAGAAATTTTTGCTTAAAATTGTAGATTGCTAATTTCACAAGGACACATTTTTTAATGATGTTTTTGTCTACAAATATTTAGTAGTGATTTTTTTTTTGCTGATTTTGGCACATTATTTTGTTACTTTCAATTAACTAAAATTTAGCTCAAATATAACTAAATATTTGTAAATTCAATAGATTTATTTTTGATATTCCTATATTAATTATATTTAGTAAACAAATCTGCTAATTTTAGCAGCTTGTCTACAAGCGCTTTTTTAACTAATTTTTAGTAGCTGTTTTGCTATTTTTACAGGTTTATTTCAATGAGTGTAACGTTACTCACACTATCAACATCTCCCAGCCTATATATATATATGTATATATATACATATATATATATATATATATATGTATATATATACATATATGTATATATATACATATATATATATATATATATATGTATATATATACATATATATATAGATAATATAATTTATAGTAAACATACACTCAAAAAAAAAGTTTGTAAAGTCAGCAAAAAATTTTGCTGAGTCAGCAAAATTTTAGTCAGGAGGATGCTTGCAAAAAAGTTGCTAATGTCAGCAAAATCTTTTGCTGAAAATCAGCAAGCTGATTTTTAGCAACAAAATTTGTAGATTCAGCAAAAGTTTTGCTACCACTTAGTAGATTAGAAATAAAAAAGCCTTGCTAAAAATTAATAAATTTTTTGCTGAAGTTTAGTAGACTGAAAAAAACGCAAAAAATTTGTAGAAAAATTGTAATTTAGTTAATTTATTTGCTGAAAATCATAAAACATATTTTTGTGATTCTTTCAAAAATAATTTACTATTATAACGAAATACAAAAATTTTCATTTTCCCACATTGACGACATGAATTAATTTAATATCTGAAAATATATAGAAATATATATATATAACATAACAAAAATTTTCTTTCAATTACTTACATCAATGGTTGTCTAAATGATGCTATCGTTTAAACGACGCTTCTGCCGAAGATAATTATAGAAACGAAACGAAAAAATAAACAAAAACAAACCAAACGAAAAAAACAACCCTTTTTTGCAATAAGAAAAAGGAACCATAAAAATCTACCTAAGATGGGTGTCTTTGTCTTTCGCTTTACTCTGTCTACATTTCTGTATATGTTTGTTTGCAATTTGACCACACTATTATTAATCTATAAGTTATATATAATATATAAGTTTAAATAAATAAATGTTTTATTTTGTCTTTTATTTAATTAATAGGCAATTATTTTCACAAGCCGGTGAC